>JARKIC010001716.1:0-100562 GCA_029378375.1 Mycena olivaceomarginata
TGTCACATCATAACAGACAATCAACCGATGATTCGCCGGCCCAACATGCCAACAACATCATATCCCACCCGTGTCCACAACGTGTCCAAAACCTCTAACTGCCATGCATAAGCCACTGCCACTCATTTTTTGAATAAGCCATGAGATTTGCTGCCTGTATTGCCAATGGACATTCTAATTCCTTAGAGTGTTCATCTGTTTCTCTGTGGTTCACCAGACAGCTACCAGGAACCAGTACTGCTGTATAGAAACAACAGTTTCAGCAATGAGCATAATCAGAAACACGCAAAATTACATGTATCTAACCATGGCCCATTTACTGGCTTATCACTGGATCTGAAGTCCTCCAGTGGGCAGAGAAATAGGGAAGCCAACCAGAGGGCCCTCTGTAGTTGAAAGGATTTTGATATTGAAGACAGCATGTTCGAAGTTGGACCTAATTCAGAGGCAGCGGAAAATGTGGTTTGCCTGGCTGAGCCATAGGTGGTGGTAGGTGTAAGGGTGGATCACAGTTAGCCACGATAATCAACAACAATACCCTCCGCATTCGATGGAACGGAGGCAGTTGTTCCCTGGAAGTTGGATATGTGCCTCCAGTGGAAAAGCAAAAATTGGGTCACTAGGTCTTATGAGCTCTCTACAGAGCCGACCGGTTGAGCGACGTATCCACACCATGTAGCCTTCGAAGTACTTGAACAATTGTTAGACAAGTCGGGGAACCTGATGATAAACCGTTCACCTCAGTCGTGGAAGGCACATGACTGATTGCCGCCTGCCCGACTTCAGAACCTTCAGCAACGGGGGAGAATATTCCTACATAGTAGGTCTACAGGCTTTGGACGGGTGAGACGCAGTAGATGGGTTTTTTTTTTTTTTTTTTTTTTTGAATCAATTTTATTTCCCCCTCACCGTGTACGGTACGTTAGGGACCCCCTCTTGTACAGTATGTAACTACTCGTATGTGTATTGTCCTCGCATGGTGTTGTAAGTTCGGCATAACTAGGACACCGCCCTCAAGCAACCCTAAGGTCACCTGGGGGCGGCATCATAGCGGGAAGTCCGCAAGTAATAGGTGGTCAGTAGTGTGAATTATATAGTGGGGTATCATATGCTGTGGTACCCGCGTGTGTTGTCCTTCATCGGTCTCCTATTGCATCTCCTTCAAGGGGGGGGAGCTCTCCAAAGACAGTTGCGGAAACACCCGGACCGTGCAATAAATTGGAAGAGCAGCGGGAGGAGCTTCGGCCTGGTTAACAGCTTCACTATATCGCGACTTTAGCGGGCCACCTAGGCGGTGGAGTTCGGCACGGGCATTGGCGTTGGCATGGCAGTGGATCAGGTAGTGCAACACGGTTTCGTCTTCCCTCCGGCAACATGGGCACAGTGGGGGACTTCGGCGCGGTTGATTTCGGTGCAGGTGTTTTTGTTGAGGATGGTATGGCCGGTGCGTAGCTGGAACAAAATGACCGCTAGCTTGCGTGGGAGTGCTGTCGCGAGGTCGATGAACTTCCGGGATGGGAGGATGGGTCGTAACGGGTAATTCGGTGATATCGTGGTGATTTTGCCCATTCTGCCGCCACAACAGCCTGAGTTTCGCATTGTAAGCCTGGAGGCGAGCCGACCCGACTCCACTGTAAGCTTGCCCCGGATGTCAGCGGCACCACACCCCCGTCGCCCTCCTGTGCTGCTTTCTTCGCCTCCTCGTCCGCATCGCTCGTTGCCTGGTATGTCGCGGTGCCCGGGAGTCCACCGAATCGTTATGCGTGCCCTCGGGTGCTTCCTCCTCACCATCTCCGCGTATTCGTTCCACTTGTCCCATATCCAGTGTGATGGGTTAGCTTGGTACCGCTGTGTCGTGCGTATAGCCGCTGTGCTGTCCACTGCAATCGTCACCTCTCCCTCCACGTCTCTCTCCCTCCAGATCAGCGCCATCGCCATCGCTCCCCCGACCCCCTCGCCTTCGTACACCGTGTGGTATTTCGCCGACCCCCAACCTCCTCCTGACCGACCTCACCTCCACCCCGTCCCGATACAAGACCGCCGCCGCCCCAATTTTTCCTTCTATCCCTGACCCCGTCTGAATAGACCTTCCAACGTGCCCCGTCTTTGTTGTGTTCGTCCTCTGCCTCTTCTTTCGAGCTCCGTATACTCACGGCCATACCCGATTCCCAGTCTACACTATACCTGACCGCCGATATTCTTTCCATTTTTTCCGGCTTCAGGTCGAATTCCGCCCATAAGTTCGTGCAGCGGCATCCGGTGTTTCTTGACGTATCGTTTTGCCGCATTGGCCACCGCATGGTGCAGTGGGTGATCTTCATCCACCGTCGTGAGTCTCAGCGCCGCTCGGTATCGCACTTTGTTAATGAGGTGTCGCATCGGGATGAGGCCAGCGTAGGCGTCGAGAATGTCCGTGGGCCGTTGAGGATAATCCCCCGGTGATGAGTAGCGCAGCCTTCCTCTGAACAGTGCGTAGTTTGGTGATGACCACACCGATTTTCCACCGTGCGTGCCTTCACCGTCGCTGGATTTAGGAAGACATCAGCCGCATACAGCATGCGCGGCACGCATGTCGCCAGATACAGCCGCCGCATGGACCCTGCCTTCACCCCCCTCGACCGTCCGAGCCAAGCGGCTGACTTTGCGCCAGCCACGCTTGACCCCTACCCACCGCCGCCGCCCCCTGCGGCCCCCACCTCAATTCCCTATCCAAATGTACCCCCAACAACTTCACACCGTCGGCATTGACTTGATATAGTGACCCCTCAGCGTCAGGCCAAACCGCTTCTCCGGCTTGCGCTTCCTGGGCCGGAAGGTGTCTTTCACCAGACGTCTCCCCGCGTCGAGGCAGCTGGTACTTGGCCAGCCCGAATTTCGCGTTATGCTCCACCTCCCATTGGTCCACCCCACCTGCTCTGCTTGTCATATCCTCCAGCTTCCCATGCGTGACCTCGTAGCTCGACCCAGTCGCCACCATTGTGTTGTCATCCACATAGATCACCCCCGCCTCCCCCGCACTCTTCTTCCTGTTCGGAATCTCCGCCAGGTCGGAGTTGTATATCAGGTAGGAGATCCCTGATGCCGGGTCGCCCTGATCCAACCCTCCATCCACCTCGAAAGCCTCCGATGTATAGTCGTCAAAGACGATGCGGCTAGTCCGTCCTTCGTACCGCCTTTTCATCCAATCCGTGTGTTTGCCGAGGGATGCCGCGCTTCCGCATGTTGTGCACCAGTTGATCCAGGTCGACGCTGGGAAACGCCCCCCTTCACATCCATACACAGGACACTCGCCACTTCCCCCCTCCTCCATGCGTCTTTCACTATCTTCACCACTGCGGGCAACGCGTCCGACGCCGCGCGCCCCGGCCGCGCGCCGTAGTGGTTGCTGGGGAGGATCCCTGCGCGCTCTACCTCTACCGCTAGTTGCATCGTCTTGGCGGTATGATATAGCCGCGCGTGATCCTTCGTCAGACATACCGGACGGTACGCCGCGGGATCCGCATAGTTGGTCTTGCCCGGTTTGCGCAGCACAATGCTGTCTATGTGGTTCCACCCCTCCGGGTAATATTCGATATCGTCCAGCGCACGGTAAATGGGACCTAGACGCGGTACCAGCAGGTCAGCATTGAATTTGTATACACAGTTCGCAAACGATCCCGCCCGCGTCGCCTTGTACGGTTTCATCCGCGCGCATGCCCGATGTAGCAGCACAATCTGATATGGGCTTCCATTCATACGCAGGCTCGGGGTACTCCTCGTCCCGGGGCACTGTTGGCGCCTCCATTTTTCGAGGGAAGAATTCCTTGTACAGCAAGGCGCTCTTTGCCTCGTTCGACGTTGCCTCCTCAACGCGCCCCGTTTCCGCAATCTTTCGTCACCAATGTCGGAATGCGCGTACGTCCCCCATCCGTTGCTAGGCCCGTTGCCAGTCGCCCTGCGTCCCATACGCTCGTGGAATCCAGGCTCTCAAGCCACTCGACCCAATGTTCATCCTTCGTGCGCCGCAACGCCTCTCGATACAGCCGCTTCCTCCTCCCCCTCGCTTCCTCGTGTCGGGATGGTCGACCACAAACGATGGCGGTATGAGTTGCGCTCGGCCCTCTGCATCTCCTTCTGTAACACAGTCAGTGTCTCTGTCCACCCACCTCTTCATGTGCGGCGACGGCTTTGACATGGGAACACAGTCGTCGACACATTTCTGTATCGCGCGATCCAGCTCCGCTATTGCCACGTCCACCGCCGCTCGTGTCTGGTACTCGCCCGGCTCCGGTAGCTTCAGTAGCTCACCCGCCAGAGTTCCCCGGAACTCGTCCCAATCCGTCTTCCTCCACATCGGCCGCGGTACGTGCGCAACCCGCACTGGCTCTACGCTGAGTTCGTACATCACCGGCATATGGTCGGAGTTCGCTGGGCGCAAACCAGGCGCTGTGTCGCACGAGATGAAGGAACAGACGAGAGACGCACTGCAGAACACATTGTCCACCCTTGTGTAATTTCCCGACACGCTTGCCTTCAATGTCGGTATCCCTTCCGGCAGCATCATCCGCATGTCAAATCTGGCGATCATGTTCAGGAGCGGTTGGACCAGCTCCATACTCGCCCTGGTAAAAAGGTGGTGATTGCGGATCTCGTCCCACATCGGATGGTGACGGTTGAAGTCCCCCGCCCCAGATATACTGTATCGGGTGTCCTTGCCTCGAGATGTTCGCCGGCTCCTGCAGGTGCGCCCGTAGGATATCTAGTGCGTCGTTGTGTTCGCAGTCGTTATAGATGTTGATCACCCGGATTATACCGAACGTCCCCCTGAGCTCGATGGCCGTCAGGTCTGGTGAGTCGAAGGGAACTTGGCTCCATGATGAAGAGGGCAGCTGTGTGTTAACCAATATCAACGATCGCGATCTCCCCGGGTCCACGGCGTGCGACGTTGGATAGACCGAGGTGAAGCACAGATTTGTGCGTGATTTGTAGTTCATGTCATAGTAGGGTTCTTGAACAAGGGCGATGTCGTATCTGTTCAGTTTGAGTGACTTCAAAAAGTCGTTCTGTGCGATTAGTGACCGATTCATGTTCTGCTGCCATATCCGCAAACGCCGGGTTACCGGCGGCGGCGGAGGAATGTTGCCCGGGTTGGGCATCATTCAGCCCCGTCCACGGGCCTCCCCCGGGGTGTCGAACTGCTCGCGATGCCCCTGGGCGGGGTCCTGTCTTCTTCCCCCCGTAGCTGTGGCAGCCCTGCCCTCGGCGTTCCCGGTGAGAACTCCTCCCCATCGCCTGAGAGCACGAGGTTGGCGATCGCCCTCTCCATCCTCCTGCGCTGCCGCTCTGCTAGCCTTTCCTCTGCTCCTCCCCTCCTCTCTTGCCTCGCTGCCTCCCTGGTCGCTTCCCCTGCCTCCTCCTCGCCCCCCCTCGCTCTCCGCGTTTTCCACTTGCCCCCGCACCCGTGCCTGTACCGATTCTTCTCCCTCACCCCCGTCGTCTTGACTCGTCGTCCCCTCCCCTTCTATCTGACCTGCGACAGCGTTCTCCTCACCTGTTCCCGCAATCCCGCTGTTACCGCGGGCAGACGTTCCCCCACCCTCTCATCCAAGCGAGTCTGGCGCATCCCCGCCTGAGAACCTGCCCCCATCTGTGTCCTGGTCCCCGCTGCGAGTCGTGCTGGCAGTCCCGGGCGTATGTTGTTGCTGCCCGTAGCCGGCGTCCTCCCGTTGGACATTGCATATCCCCCGCTCCACTTGTTGCCGTCCTGCCATGTCGCCTGCTGGTTGTTGATGTCCGCCGCCGTGGTGTCCGTGCGTTCCCAGGTCGATGGGTCGTCGGTGGGGAAATATTTGTACTTCGCTTCTGGGTTCCGTTCCAGCGCGAATTGCAGTTTCCCTATAAAATACGGGGCAGTTGCGATCCGCCGCCCCATGACCCCAGGGTTGGCGCTTCTCTGTCTTTGCAGTTCGAGCATCCTCGGCTCTTGTCGTCGGGCCCTGCATGTGTCAGTACGATGCGCCTCTCCGCATTCTCGCACACACGTCGCCATGTCTGCACATCGCCGCGACAATGGTCAACCCCGATTCTCTGACACTTCAGACACCGTATCGTTCCGCTAGCAGCTTGCGCGCTGACACTCGCTTCCCCTCGACAAACAGCGAGTGTTGTATCGCATGATTCGCCGCCTCTGCGCTGCTAAACCCAAAGATCGCGTGCGCGCATCGCTGCCCCGGCATACGTCGAGCCACGGGCTTGATGAACCTCGCCTGCATCAACTCCCCCTTCTCTATACCGCTGCACTCTTCTATGTCCCCCCAGCGCGTTGCTCAGGTCCGGGTTGAACGAGACCGGCACAAATTCCACCACCACTGAGAAGGGACCGAGGCTTGAATATCGACGTACCACCCATTTTCGCCAGGAAGGCGCTCATGCGTCGCGGTACCCCGAATCCACTCCGCCGCCACCGCTGTGTTGAGATGGAACACAACAGCCCCGCTGCGCACCCTCTGCGCCCCCACAAACACCACTCTCTCCAGCGGCGCGTGCTCCCCCAACGCTTTAACTGCTTCTGTTAACGCCCAGTTAGCCTTAATCACGAGCTCCTCTCAGAGAGATTCTCGAGGTTGTTGGTGCCGACGACCGGCGACCTGTCAATCAGTATCCTGACAATCCTTCGCCCTCGCATTCGCGACGGCCACAGCATGCTGCGGCGGCGACGGAGCCGCCCCAACGCGTTCCCCGCTACCGCCGCGTATGACATGCCCGCCCGCGCCGCAGGCGCGAGAGGCTCCGACCTCTCCTCTCCCGCTTCCTGCCCACCCGACGACGCGCCCTCCACCACGGCCTCGTTGACTCGCCTTCCAACCACCTGCGTCATCTCCTCTTCCAGCCGACCCGTTAATTCCCACATGTCCCGACACTGTTGCTCCACCGCGCTCGTAAGCATCTCCGCCGCGGTCCGCAGATCCCCCGCAGCCCCCCTTGTCTCCTCCGTCCTGCAGCTCGTGCGGGTCCGGGACGAGCTGCTCGACCAGGCCCGAGTACCCGTCTAACGTCCCCCGCTATGCTGTTGATTACCCTCGTGTCCTGCCCGTCTTTCCATCAGTATCGCCACCGCTCTGCAGGCGTCGGCGGTCGCGACCGAATTGGCATCCGCTGCGATCCGTAGCAGTACCATTGCCAGATCTTCCAGGTCATCCACAGGGCTAGATTCGTCGGCAATGAATCCCTTAGCGTACAAGTGTTTCTTCACTTCAAGTGTACTAGCGTCCAGCCATTTCACCTCGCTTTCCTTGTATAGATCTTCCCTGCTCTTCGTCAGTTGTGTTGTCCCTGCCCCGCTGGTGCCCCTAGTAACACGAGCCCCAGGTTTACCAGCTGTCGTAGTCGTTGTTGTCTTGTGCGCGTTTGTTGCCGCCTGTGGCGGCAAACTCGCGCTTTTTGTTCGGGCGCTCCCCGAGGTTCGTTCCATGGTACTCATGGATGGTATTGTAAGGCAGAATCTAGTCAAGCTAAGGCCACGACGTGCACCGATGCCCCCTCGAAAAGATTTCGAGGCGTCGATCAAATTTGCACGTGGTGGTTGTTGCCAAGAGGATCCTCCAGTAGATGGGTTACAACGCACACGCACACAGCTGGCATAGAGATACACCGTCGCAAAATGTGAATCTCGATAATAAATGTTGATGTATTGCCGAAACGGCACAAGATCTAATACAAATGCAAGGTACAGATTGGTGGAGTCGCTGAAGCTCATGGTGCTGGATGATAAAAGCAAGGTAAAAGCGAAGATGTTTACACGATCTTCCCTTACACATGGCTGCCGCACAAAACGTCGCACCGATGCGCTGGCCCAACCCTTGTCCCGCCCGAGCTGTACTCACACGAACGTTACCAAAATACTATTATTACTACGACTCTACAAGATGAGTGAGACGAGTAATAAGGAGAGTGTGATTAATGAGGGGAGTGTAGTGTCAGTCCCATGCATAATCGACCTGCCACCGGAGTGGCCGCTGCCGCCACTGGAACCATTGTCGCCGCCGGCACCGCTACCGCCACCTGCAGTGCTATTGAAGTCGGTGATGTTACTCGTCGTAGGTCCACGCAAATTCGTCGGGCTGATGCAGGTATTGCACCCGAAGCCTCCAGTGCTCAAGCTCATCGGCAGATCCTCTTCCCGCGTGCCCAAGCGCTGCTCTTGCTAGAGCCCATAACAAGCGTCAACGTCCCGCCCTTCGAGAAGAATTTATGCGATAGCCAGTTCTTCGTGTACGACTGCCCGTCCAGAGTCGCGGACTGAATGTATTTGTTCTGGTCGCTCAGCCCCGACGCGATGATGGTCGCGACAGCGCCCGTGGCCTCGTTTGCGGATCGTGATCTTCGGGAAGTACGGCGCCGGCTGAGCAGATATGTGTCTTGCCCACCGACAGGGTAGAATCCTGCAAACGCCACATTCAATCGAAGTGGAAAGGACAAGCGGTAGTACAGAGCTCACCGAGATGTGTCCACACGGCGTATGCCCCCATCGCGCCGGAACTGGACACCATGTTGTCAATAAATTCCTGCACTGGAAAGAGCAGACGTACTCATCGTTACCAGGTAGGCCATTGAAACTTCGCATGCGGATATCAGCACACCTTCCCGATTTAATAACGACCGACCGGCTTACCTGGTGTTGTAGTATTGTGCAAGCGTGGCGTCCACCCTGTCGACAGTTTTCACCGGTTGTCCGACGTAGTTGTACAAATATGTCGGCACTGAACATGTTAGCAAACAAATCAGAAAGCTTCGACAAGCACTCACAGAAGCCCGGTTCATCGCCCATGTCCTGAAATAAAAACAAATAAAATTCTCTCGGCTAAATATATTTGTTTGTGGACTCACGTGGAAACCGGCCGAGAAGAATGTGTCCAGGCGAGCGCTGTAAATTACCTTTATGTTTAAAATGAGGATAAGCGGCTGACAAGGCCCACCGACCTGAACGTGTCCGCGCCGCCCATAGCCTGCACGAGAACTTGCCATATCCTGCGGAACATACCAGCTATACTCCCACGACGACGCCTCATAAAACTCCCCACCGCCGCCCTATCATCAGCAACATCCCGTCAGCGACACACTCCATCTTAAATCAATTCAGCACACACCAAGAAACAATCCAGATGCCCAAAACACCTGGCTGCAGTGGGTCCGGGCGAAACACCCCATTGCGTCGAACCGTGAATCGAAAAACCAGCTCCCATCGGCGTTCCGCGGCTGGATGAAACCCGCGAAGCCCGTGTTCGAGGCGTTGAAGTTCCAGAGGTTGAACCAGTCGCTTGATTTATTGAAGAAGTGCGTCGCGTTCGTGGTGCTGTCGAGCCCCTGCGCGACGAGAGCGATGCTGAAGTCGTTGTATGCATATTCCAGCAAGCGGGAGGCACTCCTACGAGCGAATCAATGCGCAGGTCGAATTTGAGCCGAAAACAAGGACGTCGCGAGACGTACCTGGTGTGCCAAGCATTGCTCGGCGGATCGTCCGCATAGTCGCCCTACGGGTATGTACCCATACTTATCACGCGACGCAATCCCGCCCCCGCCCCTCCACCTCCCAGTCGCCCTCGACCTGTGCATCCTTGAGCATCGCCGCGAAGCCCGTCTGCCAGTCGATGCCCGCTGTGATACCCTTGACGAACGAGTCCGCGAGGAGCGAGTCCGCGTTGGAACCGCCCTGCGTGAAGCCCTTGTCGAGCGACATGCGGCAGTCCGGGAGGAAGCCCGTGTGGCGGTAGATGTCGATGAGCGCACGGATGACCTCCGCCTGGGCCGTCGGCGCGGGTGATGGCGTAGAGGGGGTGGATGACGCGGAAGGTGTCCCTGAGGGAAAGCATCCAGTCAATTAAAGCAAAGGAGAGGGGAAAAGGGGATGGAGATACCAGATACAATAGAAACTGTCCCAGTACGGCTCGGTGGAGTTTACTCCAAAGCGGGTTGTCTCCCGTGATGTTCGTTGGGGAGATGTATGTCCGATACAGGGAGGTCCAGAAGAGTTGCTGGCTGTCATCGCTCACACCCGTGGCGTCGACCTCAAACAGTCCCCAGCACTTCATTCCACTTCGCTCTAAATATAACTATCTGATTATTGTCAGTGCAGCGATAGCTGAGAAAACCTCGTACCGAGCTGCGGTGTGTACCGTGTCGAAGGCCGAGATATCGGGGATCTCCTGCTCCGCATATGCACACGCCTTCACCGTGCTCGTCCACGAGACGCCCATCCGCACCGACAAGGTGTGTTCTGCACCCGGAGCAAACCCCATAAGGAGCCCAGCCGGCGCCCTCTGGATGTCCTTATCGAAGGTCGTCTGATTCACATCGGTGTACTCCAGGTTCTCGTAGTACTTCGCCTGCACGAAGGGGATCGAGATGTCGGCGCAGAAGAAGACCCTGATATTTGCTTTGACCGAACGAAGGGATAAACGAGCCGCTGCCGGTGACACGTGTCCCCTTCGTGGTCGGATTGGAGGCCACCGTAACTTGTCCGATGCCTTGGAAGCTTTGTCCCAGATCTACGGAAACATGAGTTATACAAAGACGAAGATGGGCTGAGAACAGACCGCCGGTGACCTCGAGCAAGAGGAGCAGCTGATCTGTGCCGGCCTGATACGTGAATCGATACAGGGCAGTGTGTTGTGTGATGGTAACCTCTGTGTTGACTCCGTTATTCAGCGGAATACCGACTACGATGATTTTTAGCACCGCAGTACATCCATCCATAAGAATAACCCACAGTAGCCTGGCGATGTGGTAGGGTCGCCGTGCTCGATAGCCCTGAGCGAACGAGTCAACGCGCACTTGGTCAGGTCATTACCCGCGCATTCAGTGCTGGTGAGAGGAAGCAAGGGAAAATTTCCGAGGAGAATACCCGCCCCCCGTTCCATCGTCATGTCTGTCCAGCTCAGTTTGAATTACGCAAATAAAATGAACGACTCACAGCGAAGAGAAGCCGAAAATGGGCGTTCCATCGCTCACATATCCTGCCAGGCCGTCAGGAGAGTCACTGTCGGCGCCGGCCTTGACAGATCCCCAGGGAAGAGTGGCGCCGGAGAATACGTGGCCGCCATCCTTGGTACCAATGAGCGGGTTGACAAACTGGGTTGGATCTTGTGCCGTGGACGACGTGACAAGCAGAGCGAAGAGGATGATAGCGCGGCTGGTTTTCATATCTTCATAGGCAACCTTGGGAGTAAGAATATCTGCGACGAAGCAAAATGGAAGAAAGAAAGGTATATCGGCGAACTCGGGCCAAAAGATCCCATCACTGTTGATGCGGTATCACCTGATCAATCCCTTTGCTTGCCGTTGCTTGCCTTCGCTTCCCCCATCCATCTCGTTTTTTCACTTAGCGTCTGGAATTGAAACTTGCAAATGGCTTTTACCCCTCGCGCCCATCGTCGCCGATTCTTCAATCGCAATAAAATGGTGAGAGATGCGAGTCCTCGGCTGAGTCGACTTGGAGTCTTGGAGCGTTGATTCCCATTGACAACTTCTTGCCAACGTCCCAGGAAGTTCTAGACGAAGAATTTTGGACCCTCGGCCCTCGATGCATGGACAATTTAGCACAAGAAGTCGTTGACGAACTCATCGATGCGCTTCATGGTATCGATGCCGAGAGCATGAAAGCATGCGGCCTCGTTTGCACGCGCTGGGTGGACCGTAGCAGATATTATCACCTCTTTTCGAGAGTGTCCATATCTGCCAAGACGATTTTTCTCATTCTTTGAACTTGTTGACCCGTCTCCAGTCCCCATTCTCACTTTCGTCCGACATTTGTGTTTGGCCTATGATGGCAATCCACAGTGGTTGGGGAATCTGGAGAGGCTTCACCGGTGTGTGAATATCCGCGCTCTTGAGCTTGATGCAGTTGCCGGAGTGCATGACCTGGAGCCCCTTCGTTCTCACATCCTTTCTTGGGCCCAACACGGCTTCCTTTCCGAGTTGACGTTGATTGGCCCGAACATGGAGTTACCCGCTGTCCGCGACATCATATCCTGCGCCCCTTCCGTAAAATCGCTCCGCCTCCGAATGGCAGGGGCAAACCCATTTGAATCGATTCAATCACTTCCTCCCCAACCGCCCCTTAGCTTACACACGTTGGCGCTTGGACCAGCGGAGGATGGCGAGAACGACTTCTTTACATGGTTGCTCTCGTTCCCTGTCGTCCCACGGTTCAGGTCTATCAAGGATTTGGGAGCTGTCCAATTGGGTCGCCACCAGGAAACCATGGAGCGGTACTTGGTTCAAGTCGCGAGCCCCAAAGCATACGCCGTCGTGGTCGTTATGATTTGTATTCTTCCAGCCAAAAGCAAAAAAATCTTTTGACAATGAGCTCTCCACGAGACTGACCGTAGCCAGAGCTTATATTCAGGTCATCAGTCTCTGGAGTTGAGTTCCTGTGAATTTCACTCACTTGTTGTGAGGAGGATCAAGATTCCAGGGAGAAGTATCGGTTTGATTCGGCACCCCCAGACCAGGTAACAACGATACAGCTGAAGATGCCTCCCTTGAGCAGGAAATTTCGACAACAGGAGAAATCAACTCAACAAAGACCGAGTCCGTGAGGAGCCTAGTCAACTCAGACACACATCATCTCTGGGGTCAACCGGAAAACAAAAAAGAAAGCATACATATTTACCGTGAAAACCGCATTATCCGCAAGCTCCAGGGCCAATCTCTTCTTCAACAGGTCGACGATTTCCGCTGTCGGGAGCTCAATTCGGCTACGGCCCACGAGCAGCACCACCGCGCGCGTGAGTAGTGTGGATATCGAGATTCGCAATATGGTTCGCAAGGTTCCAATCTCGAAGAGAATCCAGGTCGCCGCCAGCAGCCAAGCTCGCCCGGCGGCGGCGAAGAGTGTGTACATCGCCAAGATGAAGAGATTGACATACAATCCTGCAGGTGGGATGAGTCCACATGAGCGCGTTGGGATTCCGCGGGGACATTCGCACCATACAAGATAATTGCCGCCTGGATGCCATTCAGTATTAAGAACGGAAGCGCATCATATGCCAGCGGTGGACGTACAGATGTTTCAAACAGCTCGCGCACAAACAGGCCCTAAATGAACGAGGGCGAAATTGCATCGTCCATGGAGAAAAAGTCAGAAAGATGGGGATACCAAGCTGAAGACGATTGAGCGCTGATATACATCCCCCCGAAAATAACATCTTGTGGGCATGCAGAAAATGATCAGCGGCCTTGATGGTGAGGGGCTGATTCATCGTAAGGCAAGATAAGTGTGGAGAACAGATCACGGGCCGAGCTTCTTCGTTAGTGTCTGTGGACGATGGTAAGATCGAACGCGAAATTGAACCTATACTCAAATTTACACTTGTGTATCTCCGCAAGGGTGTTCACAATCGCATTGAACAAACCATCACCAGACGTTCCACAGACCCAAGAGATCTAGTACCCTGTCGCAAAAGGAAAGGCTTTGCCTATAATAGCGGAAGTCAGAGTACGGAATTCCGAGTCGATTCTGTTGTCAATTCTGATTTCGATTCTGGTCCACCGGAGTTCGACATCGAGCTGCAGTCGGTTTTTGTTGGGACCGAGAATCGAAATCATCGATTCTGGAGTCGATTCTGATGTTCCTCCTCCGGAGGAGGAACAACGATTCTGTTTCGATTCTCGGTCGATTCTGGTATCAGAATCGGTTCAGAATCGATTTCAGAATAGCCTCAGAATCGATACTGAATCGACAACTCTGACTTCCCCTAATTACCCGGGAGGTGAGTTGAGCGCGAGTAGTATGTAGACAAAACGATGGGAATGAGATACATCCACAAAGGCCATTTCAGTGCCGAGCCGCAATATTACTTGAATATTACTTGGCCGCTTTGCAGACTTTTGACATCTTGATTGTCGCCCTGGCACGCGTTGTCCGAAACGGGAAAACACCCGGCAATGGCCCGCCAAAACGGCGACATAACAATGCCTCAACATCAACAGCCCAACGCCCACAACAATGAACGTGGCTCAGGAAATCCGTGCTTCTACAACAAATCAGATTCAAAATCTTCCCGCACGTTCTTCTTGGCCCTCGCGTCGACGACCACTGCCACTGCGATGACTGGCACTTGCGAGCGGACCGTGGGGCAATAGACGATGGCATCCTACTTACTGATGTGCTAAAGTACTACAGAGTATTTCCCACAACAATTCGCTGGTCTTCCGAGAACGCCGCCGTCGAAGTTCTGAAATCGGGAGGCACGACAAAATTAGTAGCATTAGGTGTTCGTCAACACCTACTGATGCCTGGAACACCTATTTTCTACTCTGAACACCTATTCTGTCTGTCCAACAGCTATTCAAGTGACCACACAAACACCTATTACTTTATTCCAACAGCTATTTTGATATAAACATCAGAATTAGGGGCCATCTGAGGCAGGACAAAATTAGTAGCATTAGGTGTTCGTCCAACACCTACTGATGCCTGGAATACCTATTTTCTACTCTGAACACCTATTCTGTCTGTCCAACAGCTATTCAAGTGATCACGTGAACACCTATTACTTTATTCCAACAGCTATTTTGATATAAACATCAGAATTAGGGGCCATCCTTAACTTGTAGAAAACTCATCCAACATTGCGAAGGGTGGGGAGATTTGGAGGAGGGACTGGGATTTCAATCCCTTCGCAGATCACATGGTGGATGTAAATAAATTGGATTTAATCGGCATGAATACAAACATGTATTGCATAGGGAATTAGCCCGCCTCGCCAACCTGGTGCAAACACGCGCACTCCGAATGTCTAATGCTACTATTCTTGTATATACTCTTCATTAACCTAACACCTATCTCGTTGGTGAACAGCTATTTTCCACCGAACACCTAACATCAATTCGAACACCGAACCAGCCGCCTTGCCGGTGTTTTGCGTGACTGTATGTGACATTCCTCCTTTCCTCCTTCCACAACGACGGCGTACGGATGGCCGCGGTGGATAGAGACAAATAACCGCCGTCAATCGCACAGTACGACGATAGAGAGCAGGGTTCTCATGCGGTGATGGGGGTGGGGGGAATGGCCAACATTTTTTTACAGAGTCTGAGACCGCCACTACAGCCCAACAACCCAAAGGTGTGTGTGTCCATGCAAACACTCAGCCAGTCTTCGCGCGAGTGCGTGGTTGTACCGCCTGCAGCTGCGCGCGAGATTATCACGCTGCCGCTCAAGCAAGACATCTGCACTGTCCACGGAAGTGACTCCCTGCTGGCGCTTCGAGGCACGGACCTCGCACGGGCGGCAGCGTCGAAAGACATGCCCCGTATTCAAGTGCTATGCACGCAAAACACGTGCGATAACCACGGGATGAGCTGGCACCAAATCAATGTGAGTGCGCGCGTTTGCACCAGGTTGGCGAGGCGGGAGCGCAGCTAATTCCCTATGCAATACATGTTTGTATTTACGCCGATTGAATCCAATTTATTTACATCCACTATGTGATCTGCGAAGGGATTGAAATCCTAGTCCCTCCTCCAAATCTCCCCACCCTTCGCAATGTTGGATGAGTTTTCTACAAGTCAGGGATGGCCCCTAATTCTGATGTTTATATCAAAATAGCTGTTGGAATAAAGTAATAGGGTTCGTGTGATCACTTGAATAGCTGTTGGACGGACAGAATAGGTGTTCAGAGTAGAAAATAGGTATTCCAGGCATCAGTAGGTGTTGACGAACACCTAATGCTACTAATTTTGTTGTGCCTCGTAATGAATAGTCATTGGGATGGAAATAGTTGGTTCGCAAAATAGGTGTTCACGAATGCCTAATGCTACTATTCTTGTATATACTCAAAATTGGTCTAACATATACTGTTCTATTTCGTTCAATTCGTATGGTCACAGGTCACAAGCACAAAATCTACGAAATATTTCGTAGGTCACAGGGTCACAAGGGCTCAATACGAAAGGGTCTCACCAACTTAACACCAAAAAATTCGTTCTGGGCGGCCCTGCAGGGCAGTTTTATACGAAAAATTTCGTAAGTCACACAGGTCGCAAGCCAGCATACGAAAGGATCATAAATACCTCCAAGAGAATTCAGTACCCATTGTACTCTGAGTGAAACCAAACATCTCAGCGCTGAAAAGATGTGAAATCGATGCTTTTCCGCCGGCGGGATATCTGTTGTTATTCGCGATATATACAGCGGCACAAACGTGAATGTCTTCCGGTGTCGACTTCTGGAGTACAACTGCTGTTCAACGGTTATTCGGCCGACAAACCAAGTTTCGTTTCGGCTGGGATTCCTAAGTGAGTCATTCTGTGCGTGCACCCCGGATATTCTTTCTTTCCATAGGCCGGCATTCGACACATCCATTTCAAGGAATACGACAGATGTCATACACCAAAGTGCCATACAAATTGAACGAAATGGAACAGCACAGCTTTTTTTAGGGGTGCGTCTGCATCTTCGCTGCCAATAATCAGCGGGAGAGGCCACGCTCACAGGGCTCCGGGCCACCCATAAGTAATGCGGCGACTGTGGCGATCATGGCACCCTCTTCACATCCTCCACCTTTTCCTTCTTCTCACGTCTTCACCTCCTAGCACAAACGATCTGCCGTCTTCCCGCACCCTCTTCTTTCCCCTCGTCGACGACCGCTGTCACTGTGATGACCGGGACTGGCGCTGCGAGCGGAGCGCTGCTCCCACAGAAAAGTGGGCCCTTACGGGTGGCCATTATAACTGGTCCGTCCTCCGTCCAGTGCGATATATATCCATGTTGACTCCGTGCCCAGAAAATTTTCTCCCTAAGGTGGATGGCTCGACTCTGACCATTGCGAACTTGCTACAACACCTCGACGCAACAAACGTGCAAGCAATGCTCTTTGGCCCGGAGAGCGGCATGGTGTGTACCTCTGGGTTCGGGTTTGCCTTCCCTTGAAGTCATCTGCAGTCCGAATACGCGGGCGCAAGCGTCTTTGGCACCTTTGGCATACCTATGCGCATCTACCCAGGCCTCAAGATTAACTTCATCTCCCCGGCCTTCATATGCGCGCTGCGGAAATTTGCGCCGCACGTCATCCACCTCGTAGACCCCATGTGGCTCGGCGTCCAGGCCCTCACCGCCATCACCCTCCTCTTCCCCGCCACCCCCGTCGTCACCAGCCACCACACGAATCTCCCGACGTACGCCGCCGTATTTGGCTACCCTTACTACCCGTACCGAACGTGGCAGATGCACGCATACTTTCACTCATTTGCCCGGTGCACGTTGGTGCCGAGTGCGAGCACAGCGGACCTCCTGGCGGAGAGGGGGTTTGCAAACCTGCGCGTCGTATCGCGTGGTGCCGACTTTTCCCTTTTCAACGTGCGTCTCCACTGTCATTTACGAGCCACCCAGCTCACTGCTCGCTGTAGTCTGCTCTCCGCTCTGTGTCTCTCCGGCAGCAGTGGGTCAGTGCTGCTGCCGCTCACTCCGCGGCGTTCCCTGTCACCACCTCCCTGGTCTCGGATCCCGTAATCATCCTCTCCGTAGGGCGCCTCTCGCGCGAGAAGAACCTGACCTTCCTGATCGACGCGGTCGCAGCTCTCCCGCCGCGCCCACGCGCACAGTCAATCCTTGTGTTTGTCGGCGACGGCCCGTATCGCCAGGTGCTGGAGGCTCGGTGCGCCGCGGGAGGTGTGAGCGCGGTTTTCACGGGCCATTTGAGCGGACGGAGGCTTGGGGAGGCGTTGGCTAGCGGTGATATCATTGGGTGCGGTTAATACTCTTCACACTAGATATACAACTAACTCTATGGAAGCGCACCCTCACTGACGGAAACATTTGGGCAGGTGACGCTCCAGGGTATGGCTGCAGGGCTGGCCGTCGCTGGGCTACTGGCGGAGGGCACAGCTGACCTTGTCGTGCATGGGCATACCGGGCTGCTACTGGACATCGGGGCGGCGGGGGAGGGCACGTTGTGGGCGCCGCTCATGGCGCTTGGTCGGGGGGCGCGCGCGCTCGGGTGGGCCGAGGCCGCACCGCTGCTGGACAAAAACATAAAGCCACTCACGGGACGCTTCGCGTGCATGCTGGAGGTGCTCATACGGGACGGTCTGCTGCGCCGGCGGATGGGACAGGCGGGTGCGCAGGCGGCGAGGGGTGGCGCGTATGAGTGGGAGCGGTGTGCAAGGCTCGCGATGGAGGCGTATGGAGAGGCAGCTGGGGCTCCCGTCGTGGATGTCAAATTAGCATCCGGGTCGAGCCTTCCACCGACCATCCAGGCGCTCATCGACGCCACGGTCGTGCTGCTCGCGATGTGTCTCACATTCTTGAGCCATGCGGCGTGTATGGTGCCCGCGGCGCGTGATTTAAGGGAGCGCGGCTGGTGGGGCGGATTGGGCCAGGGTAGAACAGCGGCGACGGCGGCGGGAGCGCCTAGTGAAGTGGCACTGGATACAAGTAGAGGCGGGCCCGAACGAGGGGTATGATGTGTGCGATGGGTTGGATGGGAGACGATATCTATTACCTAGTGAAACGTTGAAGGGAATGTCAGTCCATGGTATTTAAGCAAATGATCAACCAAGGAAATGAGAGATGAAACGCGAGGAGTGGGGCACGGTGAAAGTGCCGCTTTGCCGTTGCCGCTGCTGCAGATTACCGCTGTTACCGTAAGATTGTCGCTGTACGATTTTTGCCGCTGCCGCATGATTGTCACACTGCCGCTGTGTCACATTTTCAACACTGCGGCACCTTCCCCACCAACTAGAAATTCTGTAGCTTGAGATCTCCGGGTGAACGTGTATCCCTGACTGTCTAGTATCGGGTTCCGGCAACCGATCCGTGTGAATTACTGTTGAAGTTGAGATAGTTGAAAAATAGCAGCAACAGGGTGGTTCAAGTTCAAACCAAAAGGTTGCCAACCTTAGGTTCGGTTCAAACCATGGTTCAAACCTACCTATAGGGTTCTGAGTAAAGAATGGTTCAAACCTGTGGTTTGAACCAGTTTGAACCATGGATTAATAGAGGATCCAACCGATTCAAGCAGCAGTTTAAGCTGGTTTGAACCTGATGGTTTAAACCGGTTTAATCCATCAGGCCCAAAGCAGCTGGTTCAAACCATCAGGTTTGAACCGGTTAGAACCTGATGGTTTGAACCTACTACAGGTTCAAACCAGTTTAAACCATCAGGTTTTAATTGAACCGGTTTGAACCTGATGGCCATCCATCAGGTTTGAACCGGTTGGAACCATCAGGTTCAAACTGAAAAAGTGCATTGACATCTCAAAGCAAAACAAAGGTGCCACAAAGGTGACTGGCACCTTTGTGACATGAGGCGACTGCATGTGGACCATGTGTATTTGATGCATACATGGTCCACATGCATCTATGTTTGCCCCCAGTGTTGGGGATTGGCACTGTACCGTATACGGTTACAGCTGTAAGGATTACGGGTTCTTACGGGTCCTAATGGCCGTAACTGTAACTATAAGGATGCTACCAGGGCCTCTTACAGTTATTACGACCATATACGGCCGTAAAAAATGAAATAAACTTGAACAAGGATACAGAACATGTATCTGCACCTCCTGCACGGCCTGGAGTGGGTCCTCGAGGCCCTTGCATTTCAAACGAAGCTGATTCCTCAGCAACATCAAAGCCTGGATAGTTTTCTGGCCTTAACCTGGAGCGCCAGAGAGATGTTATCTCTACCGCTAGAGAAAACATGTTCCAAGCAGAGCCTGTTAAAATCCGTGACCTTCATTTGAGCCTTCAAATCCTTGCCAATAGTCCTCTTTTCTTGTCTTTTGGGTACGCTCTGGTGCCGAGGCAGCTGACTGAAAGCCCAGCCAATTGGTGCACCATATCTGCCGCCATCCACTAGGTTTAGCCCCACAGAAGTGGCCTAAAGTGTACTGGGCACTTCTTGATTTGAACAATCAGGTTCAAACCAGTTCAAACCAGTTCAAACCTGATGGTTTGAACCTACTACAGTTTCAAACCTGCTTAAACCACTGCTTGAATCGGTTAGATTCTCTACTACCTGTAGTAGGGTCAAACCGGTTTAAACCTGATGGTTTGAACCATGGTTTGAACCGAACCTAAGGTTGGCAACCTTGTGGTTTGAACTGGAACCACCCCACGGTACAAAATAGTCCTTGAGGCAGAAACCATCAATTCAGTTTATTTGTCGCATTAGCGCCCGGGTGGTCACAGCTTCTTATCCAATGCAGTCTCAGAGCATGTACTTCACCTTATAGGGGAGAAAATTGCAGGAACCACTTAGCAACGTCCGCAGAAAGGCAAGATTGTTGATGGTCGGTTTGATTACAATTGCTGCACTGGGGGCCTCAAGTTTTACAAAATATAGTCCAGGTTTTTCCCTCACCGGAAGCAGTGGAAGGAAATTCTTGGCCTATCATTTCACACAGACTGAACAGCAAGGGACATAATTCAGTGCTGTGATAAAATCGTCTGGACGGGCCGGTAGTACAGAGCCCTCGTATACTTCGTCACTACATAGGATGTCAGAGATTCGGCAGATGGTGTGTAAGTTCGTCAGTTTGCGAGCAAGTTCGTTGCATGCCATATTTGGCGTGTTGAACGTGCAAGCTCGTCGGATGGGAACCAGATGAGCAGAGACATTCCTCTCGCCTGTCCCGACCACTGCCATCACTCCCATCAGAAGTTTGACCCGTGTTCGCTGAACCCCTCCCTTTCTGTCTTGGAAATACAACATTAGAATGTGCAACTTCCCACCTGTGACGGCCACAACAGCAGAAAAAAATCAGCCGCGTATCCTGGTTTGGCGCAAATTTGTCGCAGTTCACACGGTTCAATTTTCTCCGTAGTTGTCAACTGTCAAGCACAGCTGGCCTCTGCAAGTTTTTTGGGGGGGCTACATAGGAGATATTTGGACAATGTATCTTAATTCTCTCGTCATGCCCCGACAATATGAAGGCAGCGGCAAAGGGACACAGCAGTTTCGAGTTTCGAACTAATACAGTTCAATTGAGCAGAAAGGGTTACATCTATTTATCTCGAATATGACATTACAGCCTATGTAGGCTGCAGCTACATGTTTAAATAAGCCAAATGTCACACGATGAGGGTTCCGGGATAAATAGCACACAGCGCTGAAATTCAGTTTAATGCGGTGCTGCAGTATTGTAAGAGTCATGCTTGCATATATTGAACAAGTTATGCATTTACTGTGTCGATACAGAGAAGAGTCGACCTGCTGGGATCATTTCAGAGCTTTGTTGCGACAAAGACATACCCCTAACTCACGGATAAATTTCAACAACCTCGGTCCGTACCCAGCGAGGAATTTACCCCAATTTACCGCCACTTATTGACATCTTGTTTCCAACGTGTTCCACTGTGGGAGGGGTGCATAAATATTGAGTGAAACACAGAAGGTGATGAGCAATCCTTGCACCTGGAAACGAAATAATCCCAGTGCAGCTGCCCTGAGGCATCGTCCCATCGTGGGGGTGTTTGGCCAAGCTGCTGCGCTGAATGCGGCAGCCAAGAGGATGGTGCGGCATCCCACGGAGTCAGCGCCATGAAGTCAGGCTGAAATGTGGCGGAAGCAGCGTGAGACGTATATGCACTAGGAAACAGATCTGCCCGGAAACATCACTGCGCTGCGGTAATTGAAGCACCTGGAGGTAGAAGCGGGGCTGGGTTGCCGTAACCACTGGGATTGACAGGCGGTTCTAATAGGACAAGAAATACCTTCGCACCGGCAAATTTGATTGGATCGGGGTAAATTAGTTTGGTAACTTGTGTGTAAATTTCACCAGAAGAATTTCACATAACATTTTGAGTGCTGCGAGATCTGCAGGCTTGGAGCTGGGTGTGGATCCATGGTCCGAGAGCTCTGTGCAGATGCGCAGAAAAATGAGGGGAGTGTGTTGAATACAGGCTGCGGCGAAGCAATGTGATTCTTGAGACAGTGCGAGAGGGAATTGAAATCTGTTCTGGGAGTTGCGCAGTGATGCAGATAGTCAGCTGGACCCCAATGTGGAAGGCGTCCGGAAGAGGGAACCTCAGGTTCTCCTTCGAGGTTATTTCGGTTTTTTATTTCATTCATCGACTTTGTTCTACGTGGTGAGGCCCCGTTAAATAAAGGTGAATAGCTGTGGTGATCCTTTAGTGATTTTGCAGCAATGATTGACTTTCCATAAGTCATTTTCTGTGTTTTCGAATACTTTGAGGTCTAAAACCGTAGAATCGCCGCAATGACATAACACCTGTCAGGACCCCATCAGGCCCAGATCTCAGTTAGAATATCCCTGACCCTCCTTCAGACATGAATTCAAGTTTAATCTGAAGGGGGGGTCGCTACCCCCTCTTCAGATTATTTTGCGCTCGAATAGAGCTTCTGTGACACTTTCAAACGACGTTTCACCTCTTTGGGCGAGCACGTCTCACCGGCCACACCGCGTGTCAACTATTCAGCAAATTGTGGGCACCAGAGCGACTTCAGCTTCCTTCTTAACTGCAGTTAGCCAGGCACTGAGATACCTCAGTGCCTGGGAAACGGCTTCCTCCAGTCTTTTGGAGGCTCGAATCTATGGCGCAAAGGATGGGAGGACAACGAGTACCGTCCATACCGTAAGGTTTGGAAAGATGTGCGAAGGAGCTTGTGGCTACGCTTGCACAAACCCGTAGTGCACTGACTTGCGCAAAAAATGAGCCCGTGTGTGCTACCCAGCTGCAGTCGTTGGATGTCGTGCAGATCTTTATTACCTCTAGAACTTTATTCAATGCTTATGGGAATACACAGCGATCAAATTATTCAGACTAACCCATATGCCGGCACGCTTGGGACTCCTCCGTTAAGCTCAAGAATAGAAAATGCCTTATGGAAAGTCAACCAATGTCAAAATTGCAATGTATAGTTTTTTTTTAAAAAAACAAGCGCTCGCCGACTCTCACTTTATAAATAAGCGATGCCTGTCAGATGACGGCAGAAGTTTACAAATGGCGATACGGCTTCGGACAGACAGAGAGGCTTAATTTTATAAAGAGAGTGATTCTGATGATTCTTCTGCCTTCTCCTGCAGCGCTACGGTTCATGAGTTGCTTTGGCCGCATACGGCTTTGAAGGGGGATCTACCTCATAGATCTCACAGCAGTCCTGAACCGTCAGACTATGCTCCCAAATCTTTAAACATCTGAGATCTGTGCGAGAAAAATTGAACAGAGGTGGGTTCCTAAAATACATTACAGGGTCTACTGGCAATTTGTGGCGATCGAAATATTCTGAGATCATGGAAGGAAGAAAGAAAGGAAGATGTATTAATGGAGCTCTATGCTACGACATGAGATAACCAAGGTGGCAGAGATCCCTGAATGGAAAGGATTAAACTTTGTGAGAAGTATAAAATTTCAACTGCAAAATTGTATTTCAGCGACTAAAAACTGTCAGCCTACTAATAACTCCATGAATTTTGGCAAGGTAGAATGTTGAGCAAAGAGGCGAAAATTCAATTGATGTTGAAACCGAACTGGGGTGCACGGAGAAGATGTTTGTGAGCTCACCGCAGATGATACATTAAAAGTGGTTTCCTAGGCCAGGGGTTCGTTCTGGTTGGCCATCGGTGAGTCCCTGGCAGCACTGACAGAAATAGTATGTACCTCACAGTTGCCAGGGAGGCTCGCATATTGACACCTTGATTGAGTGACACCGAAAAAGCAATAGGAAAGCTCACATTTGCGTTAGACTGACGTACCTCACAGTTGCCAGGGTGACTCGCGTGTTGACACCTCGGTTGAGTGACACCGAAAAAAAGCAATAGGAAAGCTCACAATTGTGTTATCCCACTGCCGAACACTGCCCAGGTTGAACCGAATTAATGAAAGCAGTCTATTGGGAAGTAGCGGATTGTGGGAAGAAATGTGGTTGTTCGGCGACGTCGAGACTATTTATGGCGTAATTTTGAATGGTGATGAAGCAGAAAGCTACTGACCTGTTCTGGCTGTTGAATTAATCAGGAACGATAGACTAGATTACGAAATGCCAATACGCACCAGGCGTCAGAGGTTATTCGGGATTCAGGACAGGGCCAGTCATTTGTCTGTGAATCAAATTGTGTTAGTGAGCCATTCTAAAGGAACAGGAATGCAGAAACTGTAAAGACCATCAAGCGAGGTCAGTTGGTCGGAAAACTGTCAGGATGTGGGGGGAAAGCAGAGAGGGGAGAATGTTGAAGGGTTCTCAATTGCTGTATATAAATGACGCCGCTGCGGTAAGGAAGACCCGGATCTTGCAAAGTATCACAGCAGCTCAGTGCACAGATACAACCGACTTGGGACATCATGGCAGTGCAAAAGAAGCTGAAGTGGGAAATGCGCAGGCAGCGCAGCACATAGTTGAACATGAGGCACCAGGGTGGCCGAAGACTCCCGTGAGAAAGGGATAGATAGTGATCAGTATGTTCATTTCAGGAGAAGCAGCGGGAGAAGCTGTAGAAATGCAGATATGGACAGACGACAACCAGAGCAAAAAACAAAGAAACAAAGATATATGGGGTAAAGCCAACCACGCACCAGAACAGTCAATCAATCGCGGCGACGACTCAGGAGGAGAAGAGAGAAGACAGGAAGGGGATAAGCTCAAAGAGGATAGACCAAAGAAACCCCAACAAAACCTCGTCATTTCGTTAAAGAAATGGTAGATTGACGGCAGTTCTAACGGGATTGATGCTGGGAAACGAAAATCACCCAACGCAGCCAGATTGACGTGCGGCAGGTGTCTAAAAAATTGAGGAACACCAGAGTGAGCAGTGCAGCGAGAGCAGCGGTTTATCGTACCACTGCTGTTCCTGGCCCCCGTTCTCCCAGAAAAACAAGGAGTCATCCATTGGCCGTCTGTCAGAGAATTATTAGTATACGAGCACGGCGTGGAACCAATGGTGGCGGGGAACACACTGCGAAGGCTGTAAGAAATCGGGCAGCGGGGGTGAGATGATGGTGGGAGGGACGAAGCAGTCGGCACATCAACCAGAATGATGGAATCAGTCAGATGGCTCGCCGAATCGGGGTTTACGACGAACTTGCACCATGTTCTGACGAACTTGCACGCTCTTGATGGGTTCTGACAGGTTTTGACAATCTTGTGTTCCCTTAGCTGCTTGCGACGAGCTTACGCGATCAAACTACGAAGATCCTCAATCAAACTACAAGCTTGCACATCCTATGTAGTGACGAAGGTCTATACGACTCGTCACAGTGCCGCAACATTGCCGCTGAAGTCAACTTCAACTGCCGCCACACTGCCGCTGCAATGTCACATTGCCGGGCTGTCACGCTCTCCAAGTGCCGCCATACTGCGGCAGACTGCCGCTGAAAATAACCCGACTGCCGTTGCAAAGTGCCAACTTTGCCGCTGCAGAGTGCTGCCGACTGCTGCTGCACAATGTTTGCTTGTGTTTTGGTGCTGCAATAGTGCCGCAGAGTGCCGCTGCATGAAAATTATTTCATGTCCCAACGTCTCAGAAAATATGTTGTTCAATGCAGGGCACATGTGGAGCGATCTATTGGATATAGTAGACTCCCCTGACATATTTTAAAACACCAACTATGGTGGTATAAAGGAGTTCAATATGTGCTGCAGGTGCAACTGCCACTGCAGTGTCGCTGTCGCTGCCGCTGCATGCGGCAAAAGCACTGCTGCGGCAAAATCCCTTTGCCCTGAGGAGTGCATACCTGAAGCCGCTTTAAGTAGTTTCCGGGCCGGAAACTATGTAGTAGGAGTAGGCTCTGAGAATCGATTTAGTATTTAGATAACCCAAGCCAAGGACAGTACTTGTTCAACAGTCAGGCGTGCATCGAGAGTAAGTATCTGTATAAATGATCAATTGAGTGAACGAACGTTCAAGTATCAATAGATGCATACCTACGGTTGCAAGTCGACCAGCCATAGACAATCCTATCTTGTGGTTCCAAAATGAAGAGAAAAAAACGCAATGTGAGCTTGTCGCCTTCTCCTGTTGATCTGCATCTGATTTGATGTCTTTCTGTCCGGGCTCAAGACATCCTCTCGGTGCCTCATTAAATGCTTCAGCCCTCCCCATGGACCAAGAGTCAGTTGTCCAGGTCAAGGCTGAGGCTTTTCACTTATCTTCGACCTGTTTCAGGTCCTCCCTGAGTCTCTTCAATTCAACGAACCCCCGGTAACTACTGCAACTTAGTGTGTGTTGAAAAGGGACAGTTCGGGCTGTGAGGCCACAGCCGACAGACATACTATAGCCAGTGGTCAACCAGGTATACTTTCCTGGCTCCCCCTGCGTAACCTATCAAAGTTGAGACTCTGAGAGGGACTCACACTGGGCAGCCTTCTTTTACTCGGTATCAGAAGATTGGAAGTCTAAATCGGGGAGAGACTGAAGTACCGATTGTACCAGCATCTCACACCGTGTTTTTTTGTGAACCAACAAAGTTGGCTGATTGTCAAACTTCGACATATCACATTGTGATAATTTTTGAAAAGAGCTCTTGCAACGCATTTTTTTCTGGTCTTTTCGGTGTATTTTTGGGACAGTATACCGCCCATATACACAGCTCAACTCTGAATAAATGCAGCATTGTTCAGAGAGTGGATGAATCACTGAAAACACAGAGGGCGCACCAAGGTAGGACTCGAACTGTTGAAGGTTAATTTTTGCCTATGTGAGCAAAGTCGGAGCTACTTAGACAGAGAAGGTAGTCAGTGGCATAAATGGGGAAATTCAAAGGCACCGGGGGCAAAAGCCGATGCACCTGGATTCCAGGTGCCTCCGAGGCATGTGGTCCGAAGGCTACAATGTGGAATACAAAAGGCCTACAAAGGTCCTTAGGTCAACAAAGAACAGACAAAGGAGGACAAAGGACAGGCAAGATTTGCTGGGTGGTGAAAATCCTGCCTGCCCTTTGTCTCACCTTTGTTAATTCTTTGTCCACCCAAGGACCTTTATTGGTCTTTTGTCAACCAGTTCACGACCTGCAGAGAACATGCCCCGGAGGCACCTGGAATCCAGGTGCGTCGGGGTTTGCCCCCGGTGAAAGGGGACACACCGAGGACCATAGGGCAAATGATCCAATGAGTTAGACAACAGAACTTAATCTCAGAGCTGGCAGGAGAGGGTCAATCAGAACAAATATTCCAACAAGTCAGACAGACATGAATTGAGTGCAAAGGATAATGTGAGCCAGTAAGATACCTCATGTATTAAGCAGATGCCTTGTATCAGTGTGCATCTGTTTATTTTCACATGCCACAGGTGCACACTAATTTTCGAAGATGTCAGAATCCCTTTCCTTTCGACTTTCGCCTTTGCAGCTCAGCACTTGGTTCATTCTTAGGTCCTCACACTGAGGGCAAAGACCACCGCATTTGGTTCGCATATGCGTGGATCATGGAACAAAGGTGTCAATCACCTTTGTTGCACCTTTGTTTTTGGGGGTGATTGACACCTTTGTTGCATGATCCACACATATGCGAACCATATGTGTTTAACACATATGGTTCTCATATGTATTGGTCCTTGCCCCTGGTGTCACTCAGTGAGTCCTCACACATTCCCCTATGCCCTTTTCCCAACTTCCTGACCCAGCTCAACGACTCGACAAGGTTCAACGGAGATACCAACCCAGATTCCCTCACTGCATTTTTTGCTCAGATCCGCAGCTCAATGACGCATGCCGACGCAATTTCCACGTCACTATTTCTGTGGCTAAAATCCCAGTCAAAACAGCAGGCCACTTGCACTCACTCTGTCTTCTTCCCATCATCATCCCTCCTCCCCCGCCATTCATTTGCTCTTCAATGCACCTAGGAATCCTGTGACCCGAATGTCGGGGCTGTTCTTAACTCAAAAACCCACTGACAGACATGGGAATATGCAAGAAACTCATGTTGTGGCCATCAAGTCTTCAGGTTTGAGCTTATGTGGTGCGACTGGTGGTCTTGAGCTCTTTGTGGACTACTACCATCTTCAATCCGCAATACAGGTCACTCCCGCAAAGGAATTAAGGTGAATAATAATCCAATGCTTAAATCTTCCTGAGGACCATTGGACTCACAAATCTTTATGTTCGCTTTCCTCTTCCGTCCCCTTGAGTCTTTTGTTCTGCCCCAGTTTTGTCCTTTTCCCAATAGCATTTGACAAAATTTCCACTGGTGACCTCGACATGCTCCGAGTTGGTCGAGGTGTGAGGTGAGCCTTTCTTCTTTTTCCTTTCGCACTTGGGTATTCTCGACCTCGGTTCCTTTTGGGCTTTTTATTTCCCTTTCTTCTGTTTGAATTTCGCTCCTTGGCATCTGTTCATCCACTGAGTTCACCCAACAACCTCATGCCCTCCAAATCGGGTAGAGGATGGGTTGCACCGTGAGTTTCTTCTTTACTTTTTCTATATCCTGGAAACTCAGACTGACTATCCAAACCAGGCTCAACAGCGACTCTCAAGCCTACTTGATTCGATCTTTCTTTCCATTCTTTTGGCTTAAATTTCTAGCCATTGTGATGGCCATATATCATCGCGGCGCAATATCTCTGCCAACCCTAATGTTGTTGTACCAATTCTGACTTCGTACATCTTGTTTTAATAGTCATCAGACTATTCGGAGGCCGTTGAAGTAGCAAGTCAGTAATTCTGAGTAGTTCCCTGATATTTCACCTCCAGCACATAAGATAATGGTTTACTGCCACTGTCTATAGCTCAGTGTAGAATATCATAGTCAGGACATAACAGCCTTTTGGGCTGCCTTGTCAAGTCTACTCAACCCTTCATAGTTGATTTGTTACACTGACTTTCGGCCATCAATAGTGTAGCCTACCACCCCAGGGAGGGTGTATGCCCATAATCTAATGCCTCACTTCTGCCCACTAATAGGTTCAAAATGAAATGAAAACTGGTGTTTTCATGCATGTTTTGATACACACCCTATCAAAATTTTGCTGCCATGGCCTTCACCTCCTCGTGCTTTCAATTTGCCTGCGCAACATCAAACTAGATCACCTCCTTGAGTTGTGCACACACTACATTGAAGTTGAGTGCGGCACCCATTGTTGCAGCTGTGGTAACGGTGTAAGGATAGTAGAGCGATACTTGAAGGGCATGGCCTTGATGAGAAATGCAGTGTAGACATCATCGGGGAGCTGTCTGCTGGTGCTGATGTACTCCTTTCGCTTCTTGATGAAATGGTCAATGACGGTGAGCACATCTTCGTCCTTGTCACTGGTGCACTCGATGCAGAGGAGATCGACCAGAACATCGACCATACTGAGGACACTCTTGTTCTCGAAGAGTGCACAGAGTGAGGACCAGACCTTGTGGACAGGACGAACACTGAGCAATTGCTGGTGGATGTCAGCGGGCCAAGAATTGGTGAGTATGCTCGTAATAGCTGCTTGCTTCTGCAGGTACTCGTCCATCTCCTCCTTGTATGTGTTCATTGCTGCTTTGTTTGCCTCTTTCTGAGCTTTTGTAGTGTCACCCTTGAGGTCAGCAGGCTTGGTAGGCTGTTTTACACAACCCATCAAGTGCTTGTGGAAGCCCAGTTGGCCAACCAGAAACTCGGCCATCTTCTCCTTGTAGGAGACAAAGTTTGCTCCCCCTTGAGCTAGCTTCAGGGTGGCATGTTTTCCTATCATGCTGGACAGTCCGAGTTCTGATGCCATGCTGGTTCAGGGTTCCAAAACCTGTTAGCATAGTGCCTCAGTTACGGAGCAAAGAGTAACTCAATTAATATATCTAGTACCTGTTAGCATACACTGCTATCCCGGCTGACATCGGAATTCTATGGGGCATATATTCATTGGATTCTGATGGACTCAGATGGCATCAGCTGATATGGCCGGCATTGATGCATCATTTCCACTCGAAGTTCAGAGGATTTGATGGAAACCAGTGGATTTGCCAAGTTTTCCTTTTGGAATCCAATGATTATACGGATCTTCGGAATTCATTGGAATACATTAGAATTCCGGTGTCAGCCGGGATAGATGTGTAGTCTACAGGACAGTCACACCTAAGACAGCCACTTTATTGCTTATGGCAACCCCTCTTAGGTCATTTCCGCTGTGGTACTGGAAATGACCTAAGAGGTCTCCGCCAGTGTTGTAGGTGTCGCAGACCGGGATCGCTTACGTCCCTGCCAAGTCGGCATCTCGGCATGGTCTACCTGCACCACCTCCGCCGCCTACCTTCGCCGTATGAATTACCTTTGAACCTCTGTGCAGCCAATACAGCTGTCTCCCTCTAATGTAAAGCAACATTGGAACCATCTCCATTAGTCCCTATCCTCAAAGCTGGGCTGTCTTACTACATAAATGATTCATAAACCTAAAATCCAAATTATCCTTGAAATCAGAATTCTTTAATTACAAAGAGGAACTGTGCAGGCATATAAACACAACCTCCTACAATTGCAGGTATATGGGTTGTGGCTCAGAGCAAACCAATTATCCGTCTACAATGAGATGTGGCTTGTGTTGTAGGTGTCAGAGGTCATCTGATTGCCCCAAAGAGTTTCACTCAGTTCAGGTACATTACTCAAGTATATACATATTGAATACTATATTCCAAGAGGTCAAAGGAGTGGTAAAGTAGATGACAGGGCCAATATCGTCCGCACTTTCCTTGCTCTTATGCTGCTTGGTTAGCACTAGTTGTGCCCATGTTTTATCCCTCTTTGATTTTATATGTCCTCTGGTTTAAACTGCTTGCTTTCTGTGTCTGCATCACCAGCAATGTAAAATTGATCTACCTCCAACACCTCCACCACCTTCTCTCCTGCAATGTAAAATTGACTTACCACCAACACCTCCGCTACCTCCAACACCTCCACTACCTCCAATGCCTCTGCTGTCTCTCATGTTCAAATGTTGTTTTCCAGCTCGGGTACCAAATAATTGAACAGTATCTTTCTGTACCTCAGTCTAACAATACTGGTGCTCTTCCGTCTCCTGGAACTCACAGCCATGTCCCTGTCTACCGGTCTTATCGTGCCTCCCTCACCCTCTGTCACAGTCAAATTCAATCTGTGCAGCCACCTTCATGTACATTGGCCTGGGAGTTGCTATCCGTTGATCTGCCAGACACCATTCACGATGCCCACAGCTGATTGGACTCCACATTAGACACCTCCAACGCACCTCCAACACCTCTACTACATTTTCTGGGTAGTATACCAGCTTACCCTCATGGTGTGGATGTCTATTTTCTCTGTGGTCTTGCGCCGGCTTGTGCAATGCCATGGGTTGAGCGGCCAGACATGTCCGGAATGCTTGTGATTGGACTCCACATTCAACACCTCCAACACCTCTGTCACATTCTCTGGGTAGTATACTGGCTTGCCCCCGTGGTGTGGATGTCTCGGTTCTCTGTGGTCTTGCGCCAGCTTGTGGAATGCCATGGGTTGAGCGGCCAGACATGTCCGGAATGCTTGTGATTGGACTCCACATTCAACACCTCCAACACCTCCATCACATTCTCTGGGTATTATACTGGCTTGCCCCTATGGCATGGATGTCTCGGTTCTCTGTGGTCTTGCGCCGGCTTGTGGAATGCTATGGGTTGAGCAGCCAGACATGTCTGGAATGCTTGTGATTGGACTCCACATTCAACACCTCTGTCACATTCTCTGGGTAGTATACTGGCTTGCCCTGTGGTGTGGATGTTTCTTTTCTCACTTTCAATCAGCAGAACTGATTCTCATTGGACCTCGGATTTCACAGCAGCACTGACAGAAATGAAGTTGGGTTTTCGAAATTTGGGGAGTAGGAGGTGTTGGAGGCTCCAGCTAAGTATAAGTAAAAGTATAGACTGTGTATATGGTTCAGATGAGAGGTTATAAATTGTTAGAAACATTTCCTATGGCACCCAAAATTCATTGAAATGCCGCAAAAGTCAAGATCACCTGGTGCCGGCATGGCGGGCCGGAGCCCGGGCCGCGTTTGATCAGCCAATCACAAGTTGAATAAAGGTCGGCCCTCCATAATTCAGGCCCCACACATCCAATACTGGCCGAAATATTGTGACCAGGGGCTCAAATCAAAGCCCTGAGTTGCCCCATAGATAAATGGTCAAAAGATCCTGGGTTATCTGAAGGTAAAGTTGCCGTGCAAAAATATCACCAGAATCCATCTAAGTTTCATAGTTGAACTTCGGCCACATTGTTCAAACTTCAAATTTCAAAACATTGTGGATTTCCGGGGCTCTAAAACTGTTTAGTTATGACCCAAGTGACTTCTGATAGGTATTAGATCAGTGAACAGTGGATATTAAGAACACTGAAACATAGATATTTGGGGGGAAATAACAAATTTGATATTTTCATCAGATATGCAGTCAGGGATGTTGTTCTTAGAGGCCATTATATTGTTTATGCTCTCATTCTGTTCTCTGAAGTAGGTGGGAATCATTCCTGGCCGTGTCCGCTTTCTCAAAGCCAAAAAGAGGGCATGTCAGAGGTGGTGTAGGAGGTGAAGCAGGTGTACATTACCTGAGTCAAAGCATCTACCAACTGAGTTTCAAGCTCAAAAAGTACACTTGGACCTAGAAATGCTTGCTAGTTTGCCTTGCAACTGATCTGGGGGTCAGAGTAGACTGCATATTCGAAAATGCGATTTGGTTGAAATTTGGAACTGAGCTGGGATAGAGTATACTATGATATTTCTGAGAATTGAGGTCTTGAATGTTTGTGTTTGTTGGCTTTGAGTCCAGCTTAGAGGGGCTGCAATACGCCAAAAGTGCAAAGACACTCTTTGGTTGCAACTTTGAACCATTTTAAGAATAACATGAGCCCAGTGCAGGCTGCTTCACACTTACCACTTGAACAAGTTGCAATTGGTTGATCTTGGCAGTGGCTTCAGAGCGCTGATGACGGAGACCACAGGTGAGTTGAAAGGTGTAAACTTATAAAGAGAGACATTTATACGGGACTGTACTAATGTGTTCATGTGGCTCTTTGCCACCATGATTTCAGTTCTCTTGAAGGTGTTATGCAAAGGTTTCAGCCTCCCCAAAAAAACAGAGAGAATATTTACCGCAATGCAGAAGGTGCTGGCCAATGGAAATCACTGTTGAATGCCTATACTGAACTGACCACTGCTCGATAGCTGTGAGAAGATCTCAAGGTTTACCTTTCTGCTTGTACTGGGAAAATCATCCTAATATAGGTGGCAGGACCAGGTGGAACATGGGGCCTGGGGTGAAGGATATGATTACAAATGAACAGCACTAGAAAGATACAAAAAGAAGCAGTGTTATCAAGCTGACGCCAAGAGCTGAGCTGGAAAGAAAGAAAGCAAAACCTTTGACGAAGGTGATGGAGGTGTTGGATGTAGAACAGGTTACTTGCTCCTGCATGTTACACAGATTTATTAGAGTGCATTCAAAACAGATGGAGTGTGGGTTGAATTGACACTAGCCAAGCAGGACAGGAAGGAAGGAGGGGCATCCATGTTGTGGGCAAAATCTGGGAAATGAAGGTGTCAGAGGCGTCGGAGGTAGAACAGGTTACTTGCTCCTGCATGTAGAGACAGGTTACACAGATTTATTGGAGTGCATTTGAAACAGATAGAGTGTGGGGTAAATTGACACTAGCCAAGCATGACAGGAAAGAGGGAGGGGCACCCCTGCTGTGGGCTACATGTGAGCGATGAAGGTGTCGGAGGTGTTGGAGGCAAAACAGGTTACTTGCTCTTGCATTCATACTGGATTGTGTTTGACAGAGTTGGAGTGTGGATCAAATTGACACTAGTCAAGCAGCACAGGGAAGAGGGAGGTGCAGGGGGCTCCTCCTGTTGCAGGCTACATTCAGGGTGTTGGAGGCGTTGGAGGTAGAACAGGTTTACTTGCTCCTGCCTGTAGGAACAGGCTGGGCAGATATACTGGAGTGCATTTGATGGAGATGGAATGTGAGTTGAATTAACATTATCCAAGTAGTACAGGAAGGAGGGAGGCACAGTGAGAACCCCCTGTTGCAGGCTACATTGGTGTCGGAGGTGTTGGAGGCAGAACAGGTTAGTTGCTCCTGCATCTAGGGACAGGTTGGATGGCTTCATAATGGAATGCATTGAAGTATGTATCAAGTACTGCCAGCCAAGCAGTACAGGAAGGCAGGAGGTGCAGGGGACACCCACGTCGAAGGCCATATCTGAACTACAATGGTGGGAATGTACCGGGAATTGCCGGGAATAAAGTAGGCAACGGTGGTCAACCACAGGACACAATATACCCAGATGGGGATCTATGACTAATAGCACCGTCGCCTCCGATGTCCGAGGTGACCTCTTAGGTCATTTACTGCACCTGGGAAATGACCTAAGAGGGGTTGCCGTAAGAATAAAGTTGCTGTCTTAGGTGGACAGTCAGTAAAGTAAGTATTGAGAGAAAATCTATATATGCACACCTCAGTTACGGAGCAAAGAGTAACTGAGGCTGTGTACTGTTCCATAAAATTATGAAGGACTGTATGAAGGAGTGACGGTTGGGATGATGGGATGAAAGAATGTATGTATGAGATAAACAGATAATATATTACCGCTGTACTGTACTTTTTCGTTCGAATCGACAGGGGGTGTGATGCGTGACTCATTTTACCTGCGTGGCACCCCGAGAAATTCGACATTTGAACTGAAAATTTTGTCTTTTTTGCAGTTTTTAGGCGGTTTGGAGGCCTATGTGACCGCTTGAAGGTTCGACAAAGGCCCGGGTGACGCGTGACCCCGACCAAATTTCGTGATCGACAGAGGGGGTGCGTGACGTGTGACTGACAATTTGAAAAAGTACAGTATGCCTTAGATGCATATGGTTTTCATATGCCTCGGATTTTGCCCCCCGGTGTCATCTCAGTCCTGGACAGCCCATCCTCTGAAGCCCAATGCTCCATGTCCTAAGTACTTCCGAACAATATCCGGGCAGAAGTTTTCCACTACCTTCCTCGTCCGACTCCTTGTCTACATGTAACACGCCGTGCACTCCGTTTCCGTGCTACTCCATGGTATCCCAGCCCTTGCTTTTCCACCCACTTGGAACTGGGTCTTGAACCAGCGTGACCGAGCGCCGCGGATCTCACCGATCGGCCCAGCTTTTTATCGTCTGCTCACATTGCCCCGTGCGTTCGCAATTTCACAGTCTACACCCGAGAATGGCCTGCATGGGAGCCTCCCTGGCTCTTCTCGCTGGACCTCTCCACATCCGTGCGTCATGAGTGCAAACCAAGCCTGAACCACCCTACGAAGCCTCACGTTCCACATTTGGATCAACTCGTGGACGAATTTCTCGCGTCTTGGACACTTCACAATCTCGAGGAACTCTAAATGCGGGGTTGTGCTTGCTACTCCCCACACACTGCCCCCAGCCTTGAAAATACGCGTCCAGGCAGCTCTATCTTCAATTCTCCAGTCCTCGGAGCATGACGTGCAGTATCCTGGTCTCCGACGTTCATGGCTCCCCATGTTCGACCCAGAAGCCCTCCGCGTGCTCGAGCTAGGCTTCCATCAGCTCAGCACAGAGTGGCTCACAGACGATGTCGCACCATCAACTGAATTTCCCGGTGTCCTCTGCCCCACCATATCCTGCGCGCAGGCACCGCTTCCCCTCCGTCCGCCGCTTCGTCTTCGACGCCCAACTCCTCGATACCCCCCCCCCCCCCCCCCCCCCCCCCCCCCACACTCGCCCCACGCCCCACTCGACGTCTTCTAAAAGAAGGAACACTGGTATACGTGTGTCCAAACCCAAGTCTGCAGACCCTGCCGACGTCAATAAATTCTGCAGCGTTGCTGCCGCTGTCTATTGCGCGACTGCGTCAGGATCGGCAAAGGTCGGCACAGCCAGGAAATCTGTCGGCAGAACCTGGCGCTCTCCGCAGAGCTGGCATTGAAATGTAGTGCGCGCGTAGTCCGGGCAGGGTTTCGAGAAGACGGATAGGAACACAAATCGCAGCTCAAACCAAGTTCGAGTGTTAAATCGGTATTCTACATTTTGTTCAGACTATGCGCTGAGCTTCTACCGCATCTCGACATCACCGGGCTGCCGCGCCTCCTTCTCCTTGAGCGTGTACTTCTCGTCTACGGTTGTGTCCATCGGCACCTCCTTCATAAGGAAGCTGAACAGCAACCCCAACCCCGCGAACCCGATCATCGTCTGCCAAATGACAGCCATGCTGTCCGCAAACGCCGCGCGCACCTGGGTCTTCAGCGGCTCCTCCAGCGTCCGGATCACAGGAATGGCAGCATATGCAATCTCGAAGTTGGGCGGAAACTGTGCGACGAAGGCGGCCGGGAGGTTCTTCTTGAGCGAGTTCTGGGTGGGTACACATGAATTCAGCAAGCGTTATCGATCATTGGCATGTTTTCCGGAGGATAGAGAAAGCAAGAGCGACACATACCTGCAGTATTGTGCTAGCGATGGTAATCCCCCAAGTCTACGCAGCCGCGTCGACGTCATGCACGATAACGGGAAGATGGAACATACCTGCGAGAATGCCCGGGTGAAAGAGAAGAGCGCAAGCGCACTCGCGGCGCGGGGTATTTGGCAAGGGAGCCAGCAGCGGAAACATAGGCACTCCAAACTGGTCGGGCTTAAATCAGTACAGCAGTCAGAATGCAGCGAAACTTAACAACGCACGAGAGGGCCGGCACCCGCGGCGCAGGACTATCTGGTAGCCTACCCATTTGCCCACAGAGGTGTCCTCACGGATGGTGCTGAAGAGCCCAAAGCCGACGATGGTGATCGCCCAGCTGATCCAATTGACGATGCGATACTTTTTCGTCAAGGTGATGGCCACAACACCGATGAAGCCGAATGGGGTGGTGGTTATTGCGGCGGGGAGGAAGTCAACAGCAGATCGCAGTGGCGATGCGCTGAAGCAAGCCTGGAAGAATACTTCACGGCGGGATTTGTCAGTTCAGGCTTGGTTCAGGTAACTTACCATAAACAAAGGTACTGACCTGGTAGGTAGAAAACCATGCCTACAGAGAACATTCAGAGGTGAAAGATGCAACGCGAGTAACGAACATACCGATGCTGATTATTCCATGGGTGACAGTCGTCAATAGCCTGTTTCAAATCCAATTGTGCATTATGCACCTGGTTCTGCAGGCGGGGAGGAGAACTTACGCGCTCAGGGACGTACGATTACCGACGATATCGCGGGGGATGGCTGGTAATCCGGCGAATTTGGCCTCATATATCGCGAATATGACGAGGAGGACGAGACCAATGACCAATGGGGCCAAAACCTGTACCGAACTCCAGGCGTACCGTATGCCCGCCCACGAAAGCCCGACGTTGGCGAGACCGGTTTCCTGCGATGACTATTGCGTTGCCACTAAATTCAGTTGGGGCGTCAGCTCATTGGCGCCTTGGAATGAGAAAGCAGTTCACGTACACCCAGTCGACTTTCGCCAGCTTCTCGCGGGTCGATCCCTCTGGACGCCTGACAGAGAGGAAGAAAAACACCGTAGCGAATGCTATTGCGCCGACCGGGAGATTCAGGTCTTCAAACCAAATCAGGGACTGGTTAGATGTGTTACTCGCGGCTCAAAGGAAAGAAGTGATCACAGAAAAGCCAGCGCCATGATTTGCCGTTCTGCGATAGCCCTCCTCCCTTAAATGGTATGTTAGGTCACTTGAAGAAAATTTCAAAGAGCATGGCGTACGATAGGTGGCCCAGAGAACTGATTAGACGCAAATCAGCATCACGTAGCGGGTTTCATGAGAGACTGAGCTCACGGATGCGAGGGCCCAAACAATGGCCACGAGGCCATTGTACAATCCACGTTCTGCGAGAGGGACGAGGTCGGCGATAATGATCTCCGTAAGCGTCAGAATTCCGCCGCCACCAGTGCCTTGTCCGCTGAGTAACGAGTCAATAATGGTGAGATTTCATTCACCTTGGATCACTGGATTTTGCGTCAAGTATATATCTGAGGAGGAGAGATTTATGGCTTACCACGAGCAGCGATCATCATGGGCTGCGGGCAGGAAAAGCTAAACCACAGTCTTTGAATGGAGTTGCAAGCCAACGGACCATATTCTGTGCAGCGCCGGCAATCGCGCTTCCTAGAACAAAGAATGCGATACTGGCGAGCATCACCGACTTTCTACGCAAACAAATTAATAGACAGAAAGAAATCACCACAGAACAACAAACCGCCCAAACACATCCGCGAGGGTTACCGCTCAGTGGAATGAATGCAGTGCTTGAGAGTGCGTAGGCCGATCCGACCTAGCGCTCGACTCGGATAAGAGCCCAGGCGTTTATGATCAAACAGACTCCGCTCACCCATATATAATCGCCCTCGGTATCACTGAGTGCGCCCGCAATGGTCGGTAAAGCTGTCCCGACGGCAGTTAGGTCGAGTGCGGACAGAAACTCGGCAGCCATTATCGCGACGAAGGATAGCCAGAATGCACGGCTTTTGGGGGCGGGCTTTGTAGGAATTTCGGAATCAAGCGACCCCTTGGGGTCTTCGAACGCGTGTGGGCTCAAATCAGAGGCGGGAAGTTTGTCGGTAGATGTCATCGTGTCGCCTGTGGGCATGAAGAGGAAAAAAATCGGGGCCTTTAAATGTGGCTTGTTTTCCGTATTGCCGACGTCTCCGTCGGAACAATTACCTTTTTCTTTCCCGACAAGGCGCGATGCGCCGTAAGCGAGCGGCCGACCGCGCGTCGTTTGCGATGGCGGGTGTTCCGGCGGATCATTGGCTGTTTTCAGGCAAAGCTCGCTCGTACCTGAACGGCAAACACGGTGTTCTCTTTTCCAGTTTTCAGTCTGGGTATGAAGGGCTTCCGTCAAGGCGGCAGCAATTCAGGATGCGACTCGCGTCATCTGGAAGATTTGATCAGGACGCGAGCCGGGATTTTCCGAGCAATATCTCGTCAATGTCGAGGAAAATAAGAAAGTTGCAATCCGGTCGGCCATATCCTTATCCTCGGGGCAAGCCTGGAGCATAGTTAAGTTGGGGGGTGGGGATTTGGTGTGGATATTGGGATATCTGCCGGAGTGAACTCAAGTCCACTGATCACCAAGAGAGGATCAAGTACACGGATATGCGTTTCAGGAAGAACTGAGACGATCGTGTTTCAACTGGTGCAAATCCGCGCAAAACGGCAGGTGGGGAGCAGTCAAGCTAGTCAAGCCCCGACGCGTGGCTCATTTGTGACACATGGCGTGATTGCGGCATGATGCGCTTTATTGAACTTGATCTCCGCCACCACGCTAAATGCCACCACGTTTCCCCAGGTTTCCCTCACCCACCTCGCATCCCGTATATAACGGTCAGAAATTTTGGCCAGTGGGGGCCCTAGGAAAATGGGTTGTTTATCATTCGTGTGTCTTTCGGACCTGAGACTTTGGAAGCTTCGACTAGGCTGGGCCTGCGATGGTGTGTATTTGAGCATGACCGCGGCGCGGCGAGTCCTTATATTCCGCCTTCAATTTCAGGTAATTCGCCTCTTCTTCATCAATCATATCGTCAAAATACTTCAAACTAGCCGACTCTTCGAAATACTACACGACTGGCTGACTGGGAATCTCAATTTCCTCGAGCACCGTTCGAAAATGCAGACAAGAAACTCTTATCCTCACTGAGTAAAGTCGACGCAGCTCTCGTACGTCTGCTTGACCTGGACGCCCCACCACCACCACTGGATCGCGCACTGTCCCGCCTTTGCGCATTGCGTCCCGAGGTTGGGGACGACGACAGTAAAGTCCGCTATGAAACAAATCTCAGCGCCCTGCAGTTTTTTTGGGGAATGACAGGCACTGACTCTCGTTTCTTCGGCCAATCCACCGGGCCAAGGGAGTCGTTCGCGTACACCGGCCAAGTGAACAGCCGCGCGATCGGGGTCTGGGTTGCGAGGTTCACGACGGACACGTTCTAAGTAATTATCGACCCGACGTTCAGCGCGCACCAAAACGATTGGCGAGGAGGCAACTCACAGCGAAGCCGGTGTGGTGCGCCTCCATATCGACGTGGAAAGGCACGCTGGTTCCGGGGGCATAAACGCGCGTGTTGTTCACATTGTCCTCGAACTGATATCCACGGCAGAAGAACAGGTGGCACGCGGTCGCGTTGTATGTCGGGTCCCGGGCTAATGGCGGAGTTCTCGATCTGGGACTCGCATAAGCTATGGCTGAAAGTATCCAGGAACTATTGTCACCGGTCCATATTTGTCGGACTTCAAGATTGTGTTGACGATTAAACCGCAGGCCGCCCAAGTTGGCGGGGCCAAGCTGAGTTGAAAGTATCCAAGTTCAACCAGAGTTTCCACGGAAGGAGAGAATAGGACTTACTGCGCGGGGCGTGGGCGTGGTTACCGTCCCGTGTGCAACGGCGGCGGCGACCAGAGACAAAGAAAGTAGGACCTGAGAGAAGAGCTTCATCTTGTTCGAATTGAGGCAGCTTGAGTCCTCTCTTATATTTGACCTGCCTATTATTTCGAGGGGCCGAGGCCGGTCCGCATAGCGGACCGTTCAATTGAACGCGGAAGAATGCCTTTGCTCTTCCAACGACGATAGCGCTTGGATGTCGGCGATATTTAGGGATATCTGCTGAGACGTGAAAAATGTACAGCTTGGCGCCGAGAAGAGGAGCCAGCTGGTCTGTAGAGTCATGAAACCAGAAGACAAAACCTCAGGCTTCGTGTGTTAAAAATGAGTGGCGGTCCGGGACGAGGTTCATTAATATTACGGTTGTAGCAGACAATTCAAAAATCAGAGCTGGCCAGTTTTTGGGGACTGATCAGGATAACTACCGGGACTAACCCACATCGAGGCTAATCACGAATGACTATGGTTTTTTTTTTCTTTTTCGCGTCTGTTTGGCATCTGTTCAACATGGGCTGGGTTATCGAACATCTCCACCATAGAAGATGATGCGTGTAACTGAATCTCGATGGAACAAAATCATGATGACTGGACATTTTCCACGAGAAAACATCAAGTCGAGGCTGTCGAGCCGGCTTTGGAATTTGTGGCGGCAATGTTCAAGCAATGTTTACCCTGATTTGGCTCACTTTCCGCTCGCGTCCAATCACATGCTGCGATGATCTCATCCCCCCTGTCTTTCTGCTCCCACAATCTCCTCACATCTTCCACCGAGCATGGGGCAATACTGGAAAGTAATCAACCTCGACAAGGATGAAACCTATGGCGGCTGGGGAAAACTGGGTGAATGTCTTTTCGACGGGTCTCCCCGCTGCCTCAATCAGAGCTTGAGGGTCGCTCCGACGCTCCCCGACTGCGACAGCCTAATTTCCCCGGTGAAACCTGGCACCCTCTTCCGGGACGGCCTCGAGCTCTACAAGGATCGTCCGATCTACTTCCCCAAAACAGCCATCCAAAGGTGCGCTGCACTCTGTCGTGTCGCATTCCTGAATCCTGATCTTTGTTATATGCGCAGCTGTGCTTTCTTGAAATTTCCGATGGAAACGATCAAGGAGATCTACTCGCATTTCCACGACCTCGCGGACATCGTGTGCCTGAGTTTGACGAGCCAGTTTCTGTGGGTATCGGAAGACAAGAGCTCTACCGGCATATAGAAATGCATGCCGCCCGTTCGTCGTGGGCAGGGGACCGCATCATCTGCATCGGGGATTACTTGGGACGACAATGATCTCCCCGATAACGTCTTCACGCCGGCGGAGGAGGCATACTTCCTCGGCGAGGAAGATCATTACACCCTGTACGACTATCCCTTCCAGTACATATCCCGTCCCCGGTGCAGCTTCGACGTGGCCGACGTCTTCATGCACGCCAAGATTTTCACCCGATTGGAGCGGGCCTGGCGCGAGCTCCAGCTTTTTTATGCTCTCGTCAATAGACAATACACGGCGCCCGAACCCACGCAGCCCGTTCTCAGAAACCTGTCCCGCCACCAGTACGTCCGAGAATCGGCGCTCGTGCGTTGGAAAGACGGGGTGCTGGCCGAGATGGAGGAGGCGAGGAGGGTTGGATTTGGGGAAATCGTCCTGAGCCGCATTAGCTTCTCGTCGGACAGCTCTGTGTCTATGCGCTATGCGGGAGATATCCACCGCGGAGTGTGGGCGGGGGATCGTTTCGACATCGTCGGTTCGGAATGGCTGGAGGGGTTGGATGTTGATACTGCAGCTGCTTGGGTGGATGTCAGTGACGAGGTTTTGAAAGAGGTGGAGGGGATCTGGAGGTCAGAGTATCGTTGATCGGCGCGGCGGACGGATCTTTCGGGAACTTCGAGAGAACGGCGTGTTGATGCGGAATATCTACAGGTCTGATTCCGATGTGCGGTTTCATGCGTATAACTTCTGCAGTGAATTTGTCGTTCACGAGCCGCCGGAAACCCTTAAAACTACCCCAAACACGGCACTGAAACAATTTCAACCACAGTTCAATCACGCAAACGGAGAGCTCGAGCACTCGTAGATAAGCAACACAATTTATTCGCATGAATCAAGAGACATAGCTTCACTCATAATCAAGCCCCTCGTTTTCATTGAACACTAATCTTACTACCCGGTAATTCCTCATTCCTTTATTTGGCTGACTTTGGCTCGCTCGCGGATCGCGCTCTGGACATGTGATACGCGTGATCCTATCAACTTTTTGCCTTTGCCCTTCTTCCGTTTTGCCTCGTCGTCGACAGCAATGGTCAACGCTCCCTGGAACGCAAGGCTAATACATGTCCTCGATTTGCCACTTCTGGTGGCGACATGACCCGTTTATTTGCTGGTTACCTGCTTAGTACTTACTCGAGTCCAAGGTTGGTCCAAGGACTCCAATTCAGCCAAAATTCAGCCCAAAGTTCGCCTGCCACCCTGCTGCCTCCGAGTTCCGCGGGACCAACACCGGCTTCTATAGATGACTGTATTGCCTAACCCTCAAATGCTGCGCTTATCTCATTTGATTGATTTTCATCAAAGACGGTCACAAAATAAAAAGGCGGGAAGGCTGGGGCTGGGGGGGCCGCGATCCACGGAATGTTTTCCTCTCGGCTACTTCTGCTAAAACCACCACCCTTCCCTCAAAGTCTCCGTCTAAGAAATGTCTTTTCCGAGTTTCGGACCCTCAACGACCGCAGAGGAAGTAGCTGCCGTCTTTTGCGACGTGATCCGGGGAAAGAACGGTAGGTCTATTTTGTCTCTTTCTCTTTTCTCTTTCTCTTTCTCTTTCTAACGCTCTCGACGAGTCAGTCCTTGTCACAGGAACTTCGCTCAATAGCATTGGGTTTGAGACAGCGCGAGCGATTGCACAATATGCGAGTCTGGTCATCATCACTGGTACAACGCTGAGCGGTGGGTGGAGTCTTGCTCTTGCTAGCCGTTGCATCCACATCTGACAAAGCTCGACTGCGGCTCAGTGAATCCGCCATTAGGCTAGAATTCCCTTCCGCCAATGTTCGGTGTTTAAACTTGGATCTCTCCTCCCTCGCAGCAGTGCGCAGGGCGGCGAAAGAAGTCAATGGGTATTCCGAGCCCATTCACGTAGGGCTTTCTTATTTACAAACCACCCTTTGACCGATGAATACCCTGGCAGGTCTTGATCCACAATGCCGCTGCCACAATTGGCCATTTCAAGCGAACCGTTGACGGGTTGGAGTCGCAAATTGCCACCGATCTCATCGGCCCATTTCTATTCACCAAGTTGATCGCGCCCAAGATTCGTGCCGCCAAAAGCGCAACTTACACACCAAGAGTTGTGGCGCTGACGAGCATCTTCCACGAATATGCGCAGGGAATCGACCTTGCTGACATGGAACACCCGATCCGGCGAAATACGAGCCCTTCAAGGCATACAATCAAGCCAAGAGCGGGGATATTCTCTTCATGATCGAGCTCTCACGCAGGTCCTGCGGTGCCATTCGCGGGTACAGCGTGTCTCCTGGTGGTATGAGACCAATAGTTCTGATGTCAACTATCGCTAATGAATGAATGCTCGCAGTTGCGTTAACCAACATCCAGCTGAAACCAGAGTCGCTTGATATATTCATTGCGAGCGGTATGTGGGCAGACTATCGCCTCGGTCCGCTCTCAATACGAACCATGCAGAAATCATTACTCCAGATCTCAAACCGAACCGCGTTAAACTCAGTTGGAAAACTATCCCTGAGAGTGCAGCGACGTAAGTCATATTTTCGAGATTTTCCTGACCTCTCTAAAGTGCGGTCAGAACCCTCGTTGCAGCATTCGATCCCCGGCTAGATGGTCAGTTCCCCGTCGTGTCCGTAGTTCAGAATCGTTGAAAAGTGTATAGACAAACCCGGGGCGTACCTGGATGATTGCAATGTGGCAGATATTGCTGGTCCCCAACATCTTGGACGCCGTCAGTCTCGGGAATTCTTTTGCCGAATTCATTGACGAGCTCTATATAGGAGTTGCCAGGACGGCTGTGGTCAACGATAGAAAACATCATCGGAGAGTCCTTTTGAATGCATAGCAAACCGGACACAGCGGCCTGGGAGATATTTTCCGCAAAAATATAAGTATTGCGGCTATACTTGAACTAAAGTTTCAAACGCCTACAAGTCACACCGGATGATCCATTCTGAATCCTGAACAGTCTTTAAGACTTCATGGGGAATCTTCTGCCCAATCAACTGAGGAGACTGATAAAACGGATCTATTCAACTATTATCAGAGACTGGGTACTCGGCCACCTTAGCATAATTTGGCTTGATTATGCCCACGGAGGCCAGTAGATATGGATGTATGGGCTCTCAATCAAAGTTATGCATACTGAGAGTAGACTCAGACATTTTCCGCGAATTTACTTCCTAATCACACCGATACTTCAACCTCGCTCCCCTCCCCATGATTTTCCTCCCTGTCCCAAGCGCCAACTGCCCCACCGTCCCTCCACCCTCCGCAGGCGACGCATCTCCCACCCACCCCGGCATCTGATCCAACGCCGCAACGCCCGCAGCGCCGTTCCTCGGGAACAGCAACAACCTCTCGTTTTCCGCTTCATCTGAATCACGCGTAGGGCGCAGCCGCGCACCCACCGCCGCGCCAATCCTCAACATGGCAAACGCATCCAGCGTCGTCGTCCACGTTGGCGTCCGCCATGCGTACACCGCCACGCTCAACAACACCAGCAAAAAAAGCCCCAGCAGGACCGACACCACGATAATCCCCGTTAGCGAAAGAAGGGGCACCTGCAGATCCGCGCCCAAGTCGTAACTCACCATCAACCGCCCGTCGGACGTGCTGAGCAGCCACGCCTGGTTCGCGAGGAACGCAGCGGCGGAGAAGGCGTTGGTGATCCGTTCCCCGAAGAACCCGTCGTACCTGTTGTACACGAACGAGGAGAGGTAATACATTATCTCGAGGTGCGCCGAGTCAGCGGGGTCAGAGGTGAGCTGGTGCGAGCACCCGTCGATTGGGTTGCCGACTTGTTCTTGACCGATTTGGTCACGGAGTAGAGGGAGGAAGGGGACCATCCCGCCTGTGCATTGGCTTGAACGGTAAAGTTGGAGCGCAGTGGTGTTGTCCATGCCGAAGGAGTTGGATTGGAGTGCACGCGTGCGGACGTCGATGAAGGAGCCGAGGCCGAAGAGCGCGAGTGCGGTTTGCAGGAGCGGGCCTTTGTTGACGTTGTTCTCGAGGTTATGCGTCGCGTTGAAGGCGGTTCCGTTGGGGTTTGTGCTGGGTGTGGCGCGACGAGATTTAGACGATAGGTCATCATACGTCTGCGTCTCACAGTCCAAATCACACTTCCCCGGCGCACGAACAGTGGGATCCTCCGCTAGCAAAGGACCCGCAATCCCGCCGTTCATGTAATTCGGCAGCTCGAAGAACCCCGCGCTGGTGTTCACCGTGATACGCGTGAAGTACGCGCCCTGTCGGCACCTGCACCTCCCACCTACCAGCGGTAGTGAGATTCACCGCGAGGTACAGCACCTCGGAAAAGTCCTGCCGGTCGCGTGTCGCCGTCCACGGCGTAGCGCTCATATTCGCAGGCATACAAGCCTCGAACGCGAACCCGGGAAAGTCGTTCAGCGCGGAGATGTTCTCGTACCTGACGTAGAACGCGCCCGGGAGTGCGTCACAGCCCTGAGGGAACTCGTCTTTCGTGATATTCTCCCTGCGTGCCGTGGAATTGATGCGCGGGGCGAACTGCCGGATGAGCCCCGTCGAGAATCCCGATGGAAGCTGCGCGAAGAACGGGTCTTCGAGCAGGGACATGTTGCTGAAGGTGTACTGCCCGCCGGCGATGACGCACTCCAGATTGAGCGTTAGGAGGCTGTTGCACGTCATGTTGCGGGACCAGAGCTGGGCTTGCGGGGTGGTGGTTCCCGTCGATGCGAGACGGTCGCGGAGGAGGGCAGCGGTTTCCCCATAGTCGAACGAAGACGCGAACTTGCTGAAGTGGTCCATCAGGTCGATGTTTTGAGGCATCAAAATTGGCCAGGTAGGTGTTTTGATATTCGCAGTCGAGAGGTAGAGCTGCTGCAGCGGGGCAATGATACCGCCTGCATCGCTCGAATTAGCGCGGAGGAACGGGAAATACAATCTAGGACGCACCAAGCAGATTCAAGAAAATAGCCGCAATGAGAAAACGACGAGGCAAAACTTCCTCGTCCGGTAATCCCCGCACCAACAAGCCTCAGCCACGTCGCAGGCTCGATCCATGCCTCATTCGCCAGCGTGATTCAAGAATATAGATAGAAGGGTGTGGTCATTTTCTGTCGGATCGATTGGGTTGGGTAAATGACTGTAGCATACATCGTTGAGGCACATGTATGTAGATACGGTACCAGTACGCTCCTTTCAGGGACCACCGCCGTTATACATCTTCCTTCCTTCCTTTATGTTTACTTCTGTTGAAACTTGACATTATCATGTACAGCCTCGCCATGTTCAACCCTTGGTTCATGCGTTGGATTTATTTTCATTTGCATTCACATGTCTCCGAAATTCTCACACAAGCACGTTGAAATATCCCAAAGGAAGGGCATGCGAGGCCGCGGAAATTCCGAGCAGCCGCTTGTTAGGGTTCACAGTTCACGTATCCGTTCAACCAATATGCAACCGATACATTTGTATCGGTTCTGGTATCCGTTGTACCAATTTCAATAACAAAATCATTCATATCAAGTTTGATTTCGGCCAATCCCATTTTACTTAGATTTCGGTTGGCTGTCGGCGAGGCCGAAAGCAAAAACCGATATGGGGAGTGTTGCTGCAGCCGATAATTGAATTGTTTACCAAATTTTAATTCGACACTTCTACTTTCAATTTGCATTTAAAGTGGCCCGATAGTTGGGAATCTCTGGTGTGACGGTGAAGTATAGTACATGGGAAATAGGGGTGTACATAATGACATTAACTGTTGGGTATAACTTCCTTCGACGTGGGCGGTGCCTGTATCCCTGAAGGGCCTTCTTCTGTCGAATCGATGCTCAAATATTTCTTCAAAGTATATGTCCCGGATACTTAATGTGAGCTGAGCGATCCCGACTCAAGGTCATACTCGGTAGTAATCTGTGGCCGAGAGATAGTCCGTTTTTTCCACTCTGAATCTCGGCAATTTGATTGAACCGGGGGGAAGTATGCGTCGAGTGGTGGTGAACAACGTGACGTTGACAATTCCAGACAGGAGGAATACCGTATCGCTGATGGAGCCTTCCCATGAGGATCTTAAATCAATATTAACGGGAAGAGAGACTGACCAGAATATGGTCACGTCGAATGGAACATCCTTACCAGCCCAATCACTGAATCGTGCGGCAGCAATCGGTAATATCACAACGGTGTATGCGACCTGAAGCAGGTCAGCATTCAATGTGGCCGATGGACACCTCAAATCTACCGGATACCTGTAGAACAATTGGTCGTGTTTTTTTTTTTTTTGGAAAAACGGGATAAATGAACTCACAGAAACATCTTTCTGGCAACGGACATCGTCCGACTTTCGACCTCTTGACCCAGCCCTTCGCTGCTGGTCTTCGAAAACATGACCCGTTTTCCCGTGATCATGACATTTCCTCGCATGCGAAGAAACACCACACTGTACAACACAAAACTGGAGGTGCCCGCCATGAACATCTGCTCGTGGTTAAATACAATTGCTGCGAATTTCCAACTAGTTACCACTTACAAACATGTAATCCAACCTGTGCGAAGTATCAGCCGTCAAAGGAATATTTGTGCGTTCAGAATAACGCACGTAGCTCGCTCGACGATGTAGTCCTGTGTGATCCAACACCAATATCCGGAGATGCCATCTGTGTGTGTGTCAAACGCTTCGGTGCGGCCAGATTTCAGTTCACTTACAAAATGGTCCGCGGTGAGTAGTATCAAGCACGGCGGGGCCAGTCAAGGCGAGAAGACCGAGACCGGACCAGCCTGCGATGAGGGTCATCACGAGGACATACGGCCGCGGTGTGTGATCCCAAGAACCACCAGACAGAATGTGTGGAGAGCAATGACGAAGGTCCAGAACGAGAGGCCGACATCCGCTATCTGCTTCATTGCTCCTGGGCCAGGGTCAGCGGACTGCGGGGCCCATTAAATTCTAGAATCACCTTGGATGACGCACAAAGTTCCAGTCTCGACGGCCATGTCAAGGATCCATCTTGCGTTCATTATTGAGGCGACCGATTGGATCATGTCGCATATTAAGAGGGAAATAAGGTAGGCTGCGGCCTAGAAAAGTTTCCGTGAGCATTTTGGCACGAGAGAAAAAACGTTGCGGACATGCGTGCGGAGAAATAGGTGTTGCTGGTGGGTGGGCGTGGAACGAGTGTTGAAGGCTGATAACTGGTTTCAAGTTAAAGGCGGCCGAGGAGAGGGATCGGTGCCGTACCGCTATCGCTGCAAGAAGGCCAAAAACTGCGATAAGGGAAAGACAAGAAACCACAACGAGTACCTGTCAATTTGAGAGAGAGAACCCTGCACCTTTTGTCATTGGAACTCACTGTTATGCCATGCGCCTCCCAGGAGGTGTAATTGACCCGCAATATCATTTGGCCGCCGTCCGGCAGCGGCTGCGTTGTTTCCGACATGGGGACGAAGAGCGACAAGGGGTAGGGGTGGATTGATGAGGGAGCGCTGCAGATAGATAACGGCTCTGGCGATCAGCATATCAGCATCGCGGCGACCACAGCCTTGTTCCTGGACAGTTATCATGATATTTGCTAATTTTGGCCAAGAATTTGTGCGGGTACCTATAACAACCGAGGTACGAGGTTACAAGTTATAGTGTCTGTTTATAAGAGACTAGCGGGTACCTGAAATTCCCACACCGTGAGACTGGCAGTCTAAAAATTGACGAGACCTGCTCCCCACTTTGATTGATTCAGTTGATGGCAAGTTTCAAGATCTGGGAAAGAGAATGATGAACGAAAAAGTTCGTCGGTAGCAGGCCGCTATCACTGTCAGAAACTGGCAACACACGATTAGGACAGGACTGACAAGGATCAGATAATGCAAATTTTCGGAAGGTTGGCCCACAACAGTCGATCTGACACTTTCAAGATGCAGAAGATATGGATATGCCGCCATCTGAGATCTGAGACCCGGCCGCCTGGGTAGGACGGTGTGTCGGAACTGGAATGCCACTTCCGGTTGCGGCACTTGAGGGGCCCGGAAAATTTTCCAAGAAGGACAATCTACTTAAATGCGCTGCCATCTTGACGAATTTCACCCAGAATATTAGTATCGACTGGGACGGGGGAATTCTGTGTGATTTGAAAGATAGTAAGTGGGCAGGTTGCAGTGGACAAAACAGAGTGGAGCAGGACTGTTTCCCGGTGGTCTGACAACCCTCAAATTCCCTCCAGAGTCCATCTTGAGAGCGCGAAGTCCCGGCCTATATGTCGTCCACAGTACAGCATAACGAGGTTCGAGTTAAACTTATTGTAGCGTCTGTTTATGAGAGACTACGCGCCCGAGTCGCGGCGTCAGTTGCAGCATCAGATGTCCATGATCACCGGAAAACATCGGGACGCTCAGAAAACCAAGTACCGTATGAAAAAGCGGTCGGTCAGAGAAAAAATGGACGGGTCTCGCTAGAAGGGGCGGTTTGTTCATGTCGAAACATGTTCGAATTGTTCTTGGATTATTCCAAAACCACTCTGTAGGACTGTCCGACGCGCCGCTCCGTTTCAACCATAACAATCCAGTTTAACCCGAGACGCGGGCAAACTTGTTTTGGTCCCCAGAAAGGGTTCGATGAGGCTGATAGTCAGCAGTAGATACGTACGAGGATGTTTGTGGACCGGTTCAATCCAGAAGAGAGTTGAGTTTGATGTTGGTTTCATGACCGTGGGGAATAAATCATTGGGAGGTGCAGTAGGACAGAAAAACGGCTTGGGCACCGATGGATCAAGTGGGTCCAGGAAATATGACGAGCTTTAAAGACGCAGAGCTCTCCCGACTTGGGCTCCGAAAATTGTCGGGGTAATATGTACCGGCAATTAGAAGCTCTTGATGCACTAGAATGTCGACGTCGACGGGAATTTGGATGTAAATAAACATGTCTGAAGCTGTGTACCCACCGAAACAGATCTTAATCGAATTGTATCTTTGTGAGAGGTTGAAGATCGTACAATTAGCACGGTGCGACGTTTGAACGGAACTGACGCTCAACAACTTGATGCGCCCAGGCTAGATTACACGTGTGACCTATCTACAAGTTTGGACAGTGCCCTGTCTTTTATCTGTTGTGCTTTTCGGGGATCGTCATATTCTTCTCTCTACCCGCATGCGCCGGATATCCTGGCAACGAGGTGCTGCGCTCCTTTTTCATAGTACAGAGCTATACCATCTTCACCTTTGGTTTCATACTTCTGATCATGGCGACAAACTTTAGCAGCCTCCCATAATGCAACCCAAACGCAGTCATTGTTCTGCCCCGACCTTTTTACCGCGCTGAAAGCCGGCCGCGTCATAGGCTGGGTGTTAACCGTGCTCGTTGCCACTGGATACACTACCTTGCTTGTCAAAGATCTCATCATTTATCGGGATCACTATCCCGAACTTAAAGGGTGGTGGCCCGGGATATATTCCATAATGCTCAGACTGCCATTTGATCTCTGGTGTCCAAACTGTTCAAACTTCAACGGGTCACTTAACTTGTTCAAAGCCTTGATGAATTTCAGTGCAGCCTCCAGGAAATTTAGCTTTCTATTCCCACAATTAATATTTGAACACTTAATAGTCAACACAACATAAACAGTCAGGTAGACAACTCCACAACTCTAGCTAAAAAAATAATCAGAGAGCTTGAGCCCAAGCGGCATGCCGCTTTTAGGTTGCGCAAAAAGCAGCATGCCGCTTTTTTCTCAACTTTTGTGTGCACCTCAAATTCACACACCCTGATGCTATTGCACCTTGTTAATGCCCTTTAGAGGAAAAAAAGAAAAAAGCGGCATGCCACTTGGGCTCAAGCTCTCTATTGAGGAGAGCGTATAATACAAGTCTTCGGGTAATGTTCTAGGCTAATCCAAATGATCAACAACAGAAAAAACAACGGAAGTGAAGAACCCACCGAGAGCAGCTGTAGCGACACATTTGACGGCTTGCTAAACAATGAGTCAAGTTATAATGGGAGCCGATAAAAAAATTGAGTGCACCCACTTTCGTTTGGGCTTGACGTCGTGGTCTGTTACAAGAGGCATCAGATGCCGAAAGGGAGTGTTGCAAGTGTGCATATGATACCGTGGTTGGTCAAGGGAATAGATACCGTTCCAGAAAAAGTGGTGACCAAAGACAGTCGCGATAGACAATGAGCCGGAAGGGTAACTAGGAAAAAAGACTGATCAGCGATGGTTGGCGTCAGGAATAGTAAAACTTACCAAGGATGCACGGCTTTGTAATAAAATCTGTGTGCGAATGTCAGGGAGGGGGAAAATATTCAAGGGATATAACTCACTGCAGAGGTGTGTGATATCAGGCACCGAAACACTGGGAGAGAAGTCAGGAGACGCAATGAGATAAAAATCTGAATACACTCAGATTTCTTAGCATTTGCAGTCACCGTCATGCAAAAAGGTAAAAGGACTGCGGGTGAAGAAGACTGTAAGACTGGGAATTGAAAGGGTGGAGGTACTCACCGCACTACGTAAGGCAGCAAAGAATCGTAAAAAACTAGATGAGAATGTGTCAGACGGTGAAAGGGAGAAATGTAAAGGCATACCACGACCAAAAGACGGGAAGGGGGGCAGCGTGTGTATGAGATGGAACAAAGCTGATTGACACCTACGGGAAGATAAGTCACGACGAAAGATCCGATGTTTGAGGGGCCCAGAACCTGAAAGAGGTTGGTGACGGAAGGAAAAAATGAGGTTAGATACATACATGCGAAGTAGAACACGTATGCTTTTGCGGCATCGACTGCTTCAGCTCAAGTGAGAAAGAGGAGACGGGTGAATGCGAATTTGATCCTCACGCGCATCGCACGGGAGCTGAAAAAATTCTACGTGCAAAAAGTCAGCCAACGCTGCAACGGTTATGTTTAGGAGTAGAAAGACTAGAGGAATAGTGACGGCCGCCAGTGTGATCTGAAATGGTGGTCAGAAATATGTTGCAGTCATTCGAAGAAAGCGGAAGAAACACGTCAAAGGGCACGGGCGTGCGCCCCAAGATGCAGCTACCACCCACTGCGGAGGAGCTGGAAGACAATATTACATACGTGCGCAACAGCGCCACTGTGCAGGGGATCGTCTGCTGGCAGAAGGACCACCACATCGTCGCTGTATGCGGGCGAAAGAAGAATGGACAGCGTAGGCGACGTAGAGCATGTATCAGGGAAAGAAAGGGGAGATGAAGCGAATGGGCGGGATGAGAAAGTGGCAGAAAACGCGGCCCTGCAGGCCAAAACGCGCTACGCACCTTTAGCCAGTAGCATTTCTTGCAGCAGCAAGTCCGACGGGTGACAGTTCTTTGAATGAGACACCGCGGGCACCAGCGCGTCGGGGGTGCGAGGATACACAAATGAGCGGCCAGGAGAATAGGATTCAGGTCGATGGTGGTCACTGGTGGTCGGGAGGAGAAAGCAAGGAAAGACATTAAGTCGAATAACTTGGAGAGAGGCCATGTCATAGATCTTGAGAGAGTGGTCGAGCCAAAGCTCCCATTTGCGAGGAGTCTCAAGGCCTGGACGCGACCTTGCGAGACGCGCTTAAGGTCTCGAGAGAGATCGAGCCGCTTTGATCGGGCTTGGCAAAGTGGCGATGCCTTTCCAGTCACGTGTCACTCAGGTCTCACACACCGACAGCATGCCATCCTATCGTCGACTGCAGCAGTATGCGTTGGCCATCAGCGTTCTGAGCATACTCTACAACGGTGCAGAAGGGGGAGTCTCGATTGGACTGGGAGCCGAGGCATCGTCGCGTTCGTTGGTCTTCTTTGGTGCCCAGTCCGCAATCGAAGTCATCTCTGCCTGCATCGTCGTCTGGCGCTTCAGTTCCGTCGCCAAACCCGGTGAGGAGCGAGCCCGCACGCTTTCACCCAGAGAGCTCAAGTACGCCTGCCTTGGGTCGCTATTGTGCCGCTCATTTGAACGAATCTAGAATCGAAAAATACGCCTCAGGCAGCATCGGCACGCTGCTCCTGTGCCTCGCACTCCTCACCGAGGCAATAGCCATTCCGGGGCTCGTCAAACACGAGGAACCAGACTCCTCCAATGCTTCGCTCGTCATCTCGGCGTCGGCGCTCGTTATCATGGTGTTCATCTGGCTCCCCAAGCGCTACCTCGCCCGGGAACTCAACAGCAGCGTCATGCAAGGCGAGGCGACTTGCTCACTCTCGTGCATCCAGATCACCTGCGTCCTCTTCGGCGGCTCTCTCGTGTTCAGACTGTGGAAGGCGGGGTGGTGGGTGGACGGTGCGACCTCGCTGGTGTTGGGGCTGCTATTCGCCAAGCAGGGGTACGAGATGATTCAGTGGGTCCGCGATCCGGAGTTCGATGGCGGGTGCTGCAAGACATGCAAGACGGACGGAAAGCCAGAGGCGGCGGAGATGGGGGAGCGGTATCGCGATCTGTGCGACTGTTGCGCAGAAAAACCCGAGTGCGCGGCAGCCGACGACTGCCAATGTCCCACCAACACTGAGGTATTACGTGTCCGGCCTCAGATTGAAGTCCGCTGCTGACTAGTGCTTATTTTCAGCGCACATGCTGCACACCCCGCGCGGACCAGGAAAAATGCTGCACGCATAAGATGGTCTCAGCGGTAAGCGCATCATCCCATCGCCCCTTTCTGGCTGACAGTATGCTGACTCGCTCGACAGAATCCCCGTGTGGAGATTGACAATACCAACGCCGCCCCGGACCCTTGCTGCCTCGAAGGCAATTCAAACTGCTGCGCGACAGGGCGGGTAAGCTATTCGTTCCATCTCTGGTCCGTCTCCCGATCTGAGACCTCCCTCGTCCGCAGGATAGCGCGGAAAACGTAACGGTCTCGGGGCCGGGGCCGGTACTGGTAAGTCGATTCCATTCCATCCATCTTTGTGTCCCGTTCTGTGTGCTTGTGCTGATTATCCCAATCACTGGGCAGCCCTCAAATCCTGGTGCGGAGATTGTCAATGAGGATTGCGCGCAGGATGCCTGCTGCCGAGAAATAGAGACCGACACTGACGAGCCCACTCCCTCGGAGCCTCCGTGCGCTGACGCCTGCTGCCGGTGAAATCACTGCATCTCGCTTAAGCCCATGTGAGGACTTTTTTGTACCCACGCTCAAGGATAACTACGGATCCATTTGTCTCGACTCATTCTCTGCCAGTTCTTCCCCAGTCTGTCACTCTATCTTTCATTTCTTTGTCTGTCTGGCGCCGAGGTCTCCACCCGTAGCAAACTCCGAATTCAACATGTTGCCAATCGTGTATATAAGATACTTGTCCGATACCTCTCCCGCGGGGCCTTATTTCGCTAAGAATCAAGCGGGCCCCTCAAATTCTTTCATCCTTACCCAACTTTTGGCCCAGAGAAATGGAGGCGGCAATGGCCACGGTGCGATCATCGTCCGCGCGAATTCCGAATCCCAAGAACCCTCGTTCGACTCGACGCGCCGCCGTAGTCGACCACTCTCTTTCTTTTTATGCAGTGTTGACGGTTGAATATGGATCCCCAGCCAGAAATAGTCCCCGTTCGTGTCATGGTGCTGCCCTCTCCACTATTTCTTCCATCTCGTAGCCGAAGAATCTCTGGCTGAGTTGTATCCCCTCTTCTTCGGCATTTTTAAACTCAATCTCACGTCCGAGTATCCCGAGATCCTGGTTTGGCTCAAAATGCAGCCATGGGAAGTCGCGGTAAGTGTTTTAAAGAAGACAAGGAAGGCAGCCATTTGGTGTAACCAATTTGATGTGCCAGAGGGCTTGGGAATCCCGAGATCCGCGTTCGAGGTGCTGCCATGAATATCATCTTCCATTTTCCTTAGTGTCCATGAATCTTTGCTCGGATCCCCGGTGTTATACACAGTAAAATCCATCTGTAAATTTTTTGGTAACCCTTGTGCAGTTGAACTAGTCTTTCTGGAAGGTTTCCCTTCACCGTAACCAAGTCTTTCTTTTGGCTTGTAGCCTACGAATATGTGTGTTCGATTGTCGGAATATTCTGTGGGTGAAGAGGAAAAAGAAAGATCAAAAGGCAAGTCCAGCCACGATGAGGCATACATAGTGGATAGATAGAGAAAACATGGGGAAAAAAGCGGGATCGACAATGAAGGTCGTGCCCGGAATCGAACCGGGGTTGCCAGAAATCCAAGATCCACATCAGAATCTGGAGTGATAACCGCTACACTACACAACCGGTCGGCATTCATTTCTCCTGATTGGATCCTGCATCCGGCACTGGCCAAAATCAATTGATGTTGACTTTCAAACCATGATGGTCCTCCTTTACCGTACTTATGGAGGAGGGAGGGCGTAGAACGAGGCAGAAAGGCACACAATGTTGGCAGGATGCGCATCTGACCCACATGGAAAAGATGTGGAAGATGTGAAAGTAACTGTGTCAATATATACGCCGTTTCGGGCTCGGGGTGTCATTTGGTTCATTGCTCTTCTCTTTTTTCTGTTATCGTTATCGTCTGCTGCCAGATATCATTTCAGTGAAAGCATTCAAGAAAGAACTGTAGTTATCGCACCTCGGTAGTATGTATGTAGAAAGGCAGTACGGCGCACGGTGCGCAGCGGGGTCCGGTCAAGTTTCAACATTGTCCGCAGTTATCTCGCAATTCTCGTGCGACTCGGGGTACTGCCATTCCTGTTTTCTTTTGCCTGTTTTTGCAAGACCGATTCTCTTCAGTAACGAGTCCAGAGTGCAGGCTGCTTTCCACCGTGCTTATTGAAGGTACGAAAGATGTGAAGCAAGGCAACAAGGCGCACGGTGCGCATCCGGCCGAGATATCCTGGTCTCCGTTTCGATATATCCGGGATCCTCGTTCGACTCGAGGTGCTGCCATTACGCGGTGTCTCGGGCATTTTTGTTTTTGTTTCTCATCCGATGTCGACGTCCGGGTACCGTGAATGGTCCTCAAACTATGCACAGGGCTCCACCGAAGAAATGGAGGCTCACCTCAGATCGGAGCCAGAGTCTGATTTAACCAAGCTTTTAGTTTACATAGCTATCCAAGGTACAAGAGAGGTAAAGCAAGGCAGCAAGGTACACGGTGCGCATCCGGGCCAAATGTGGTGGGTCTATCTCTCTATCCGGAGTTCTCGTTCGACTCGAGGTGCTGCCATTGTGCGGTGTTTCGGTATTTTTTTCGTTCGATGTCGACGTCCAAGTTCCTTAAATGGTCCTTGAACTATGTGGGAGCAGAAGAAATTGAGGTCCAACCCTAGTCTCTTATACACTGACGCTATAACAGTTGAACCTCCTGAAACGGCTCATCCCAACCAACCAACCATTCGACGAGCCATTTGTCAAATTCTGCCTGATCCCAGTTACCCTGAACACTCTCAGTTTGACGCTCGAAGAAGCAAAGATAGACTCACAAGGTTCTTTTCACTTGAGTAGAATTACGTTATACAGCCGTATTCGGCCGTAAACATACGGCCTCATACGGTTCTACTTACGACCCCCACCCGTAACCGTATAATGAGCCCCAGAAGGCCTTACGGTATGGTACGGCACAGCCGTATAACCGTAACCGTAAACCGTATTGTACGGTTACGGTGGGGATCCCTAAAGTTACCCACTGGGCACCGGGCATTCATATACTCAAATGTACATGTGGGTCGGCGAATCCTTGTACCAATTAGCCGAGAATTGAAGCCAATTCGTGTCTTAAACTAGAGCATAATGTAACTGATTATCGCTCCTATGAGCGCGGAGCTGAGGAGGGTCCATGGTCCCAGTGTGGCACTATTGCTCCCACCAGTTGCACCCGCACCGGCGCCAGAAGTGGTTCAGAGCCGGTACTAGCAGGGGATGCACCCGAATTACTGGCAGAAGATGCACCCGAAGTACCTGATGAGCTAGTGTGGATCGGAAACACCCAGCGTCAGTGAAGCATCAAAGTAACGAAGGCTGGCGCGGCGTACTTGGAGAATACAGCGATGTACTTGATCTCCCAGTATGCATCAACGTAGTAGGTCGGCGTGACGATGAGATCGGTGCATGACTTGGCCACCTGGCTGCGAGAGTGAATAAAGTAACTTATGCAACCTAACTTTAACTTTGATCGCCCCTTTGACTTGGCGTGGCTAACTTTACGGTACTTTACGGGCGATTAGCCAAAGTAACTTGCCATCAGATGGCATCATCTACTGCCAAGTTCACCTGTTCATACATGTCTCTTCGCAGCTTGCATTCCCGCAGCTTCCATAAATCCAGCCCCTTGGCGGAATGCACTCTTGAAGCGCTGTAAGAATCTCTAGTTGATCACCTTTATTTGCTCGGGAGATAAAGCGCGCTGGGCGTTCAAATGTAAGCAGGCGATTAGGGTTGCACACCGTCACCGTTTTACGGTTATGACGGTCGCCCGGGGCCGTAAACGGTGACTGCCCCTTCCCGTCGCCACCTTTGCACTGGGTATATACGGGTCGGGTACGGGACGGCAAAAATACAGCCGTCACCCGTGGCAAACCTTGCATCCTGTTGGACTGGAAAATCATGTTTATTGTGTTTGAAATCTGTTCCAACACTGGGTATACTCTATTGAATATTTACTATTCCCTATGTCAGTCTCACCGGCCGGACGGCATTTTCATGTCAGTTTGAGCGATGCGCTGACATCACGTGAAGTGTTGAAACTGGAGAAAATTCCCATAAGTACGTCGCTCTGGGGAAGAAATTTAATTCTCCTTCATACCAGCATGGCTAAGGAGGGTAAAGGAGGAGTTTTGTGACTGATTGGAACCCAAACTGGACTGTTTTAATATGTTGGCAGGGAAAGCTCGTCCACGGCCGTCAAAAGTTGAAGCTTGACGGGATGGACGGTATTTTGCCGTCCCGTACCCGCCCCGTATATTTCCAGTGCAAAGGTGGCGACGGGACAGGGCCGTTCCGGCTTACGGGCGGCTGTCACAACCATAAATACAGTGACAGTATGCAACCCCAGTTGCCTGCTCCACCCATACCTTCAATTGACCTATTGGTATCTTTTTAGCTCAATGCAGATCGAGTTAATCAAAATTACCTTTGAATAACTTCGAATTACTTCAATTGACTTCTAGTTACCAAGTTACTTGTAAGCAACTTGCCCTGCCAAGTTAGATCAATGTGATCAGACAAAGTAACTTATGCCATCAGATGGCATCAAATCCCGCCAAGTTCGTCAATATAGTCGCGAATTGGCACTTGGCACAACCTCACAAAGCTGAAATAGATCCTGGGATACCTAGTACACATGTAACTTGAAGTTACTTAAGTTACTTGCAAGTTACTTACAAGTTACTTAAGTTACTTACAAGTAACTTTGTCGTACTTTACTTTACTTGTCTGCCACAAGTAAAGTAAAGCTAGTTTTGTAAGGCTAAGTTAGTTTGTCTAAGTAACTTTGTTAACCATCATTTCAAACCGGGCCGGTGTTCCATTTAGTCCAGGTTGTGGCCGCTTTGCTATTTTTCGCAAACTTTTTTCACATTGGATGCGAGCAGCACTTGTATTTGTTTCGCACAACCTTCTCAAGGTCAAAAATACAATGAATAGGCTCAAGTCATGGGGAGATCTGCATCAGCTTGCCAAAGCCGTAAATACGGCGTAAACGGACGGTACGCACGGGACCCCGTCCCGTTTGGCTCAACAGATGGGATCTCGACGGCCGGCTTCGGCCGTGGCGTAAGAAAAATACGGCGTATTTCTTACGCCCGTGGGCGTAAAACGGACGGTTTGATGCCCTACTCTTCCATTCTGCCCTTCTAATGCTATGCCGAAGCACTGGGAAAGCGATGCCTGGAGTGCGCAACGTGGCTTCAACACCTGTCCACAGCTTATCGACAGCTGTTCTCTTCATCCACCGCACTTGTCCCCCAGGCTCCATCCCACATCTGCACTCGAAAACATGGCTGAGATCGCCGTGGGACTGGTCGGAGCCGCTGCAACTGTCGGTGCAGCGGGACTCACGACAGGATCTGGCTTCACAGGACGGCATGAGAGTAGCTATCGCCAGGAGCTCATGGAAACTAGGAGAAACACGGATGACTTCCTGACAAAACCTCCGGAGCGGGGAAGTTACGCCGGATGGGGAAACGGACTCTCGAGCGCAAGAGACGAGTGCGTATGAAACCTCACCCTTGAGCGAGGACTAAATATGTACTACTCAAGAGCCATTAAGCGGGAAGACGAATATCATGAAAGCATTCAGAGCTACAAGAATACCTCATGGTTTAATCTCCCGACTAAACTAAGGAAGAGGAAGGAAGTCAGGACCAAGAAACGCTTAACACAACAATCCAATCATTCACTCAAGTCCCTTAACGAGGTGAGATATTTAAGCTAAAGTGTTAATGTTACTCCTCGAGGTCGCTAACAAGTAACAAGTCAATGTATTCGGGATCTGACAGATCGTCCATCTGCGCATCCGCGGGGGTCGCCGCCTGGATCGAACCTCGCTGTTCACGATATTCAAGACTGGGCAGACGATGTACAAGGCGCTGGTGCATATCCTGCCCGGTATCCCATCCACTACAACATCATGCCCGACATTGCACCTTTTTCTGCATCAGTCCACGATGACCCATTTCCCGTCGATGACCTAGTCTTTGTTACAGACCAGAAATGGATGACGATCAACTTGTTGTATCCGTATCCAGTGGTTGATTACCCAGCCCGCGGCCAGAAGTGTCGATGGCAGGATTGCACCCAGGACTTCCCTGATCCAGAGACACTGTATAACCACCTCTGCAACGAGCACATCGGACGCAAGAGCACCAATAACCTCTGTCTCATTTGCAAGGGGAAGGACTGTGGTACCTCTTGCGCGAAACGGGACCACATCACTAGCCATGCCAGAGGTAGGCTCGAGTTTTCACCCCTAGCACCCAGGTCTGACCCTAGTGTAGTCCACACCCCGTTAAAGCCGCACGTCTGCGAGGTCCGTCTTACTCTTGGCACCAAACAAGTATGTACGTACTTACAGTATGCCCCCAGATTTGCAAAAAATCCTTCAAACGCCCGCGAGCCCTTAAGAAGCACGAGAAAATCCATATAGAAGAGCACCATGCGCAGCACAAGCATTCAAAGGCTATTACCGTCGCAGACCCCGCCTACGTCTCTCTCTCTTCGTCCGCTTCAGATGGTAAGTTCCTCCGTCTCCGCCAGGCGCGAGCCTTATACTCCCCTCGCTAGGATCGTACCCTAACTTCCCTCCCACCCCTTCCCCAGATTTTTCCCCGCCTCCCATGCAGCACGAGAACAACCACTTGCGCACCGACGAGATGTTCTTACCCAACCAGCCCTGGCACAATGTTACAACCGGTTCGAAGCGTTCCCACGACTATGGCGTTGAGGAGTTCTTCACCGACATGAAGAAGCGGCGACTGAGCCCGTCGTATGATCCACGTAGGTCTCCCGCCCCTCCCGCCTCCCTCGGTGCTAATATAGATTTAGGCATGGTCGACCGCCTGAACCACATGTCGTATTCCTACCACGACTACAACCCGCCCACCCCGGAGGAGCCCGCGGCTGTCAACGGCCGCGACGTGGCCGACGGCGGACCGGGACGCCCCCATAGTGTCTCCAGCTTCTCCGGGGAATCTTACTTTGATCCCGTTAGCCTCTACCGGCTTGGCCTCGGGAACGGTGTGTAATCGGTGAGTCGCGTTACTCCTTCTCCCGCCGTCCTTGTGCACTTCACTGTATCTTCCTTCTACGCACGCTGACCCTGCTACTTCTCCCCCCGCAGGTGCAGAAAAACAAAATGAAGCGCCCCAAGCGCTGTGATGCTAGAGCAGCACCGCAGCTACAGCAGAAGGCGGATTTTCTGCAAGCGGTGCATGCGGCGGAAGCGATGTGGAGTAATAGTAATAGTGAAGGGTGAGGAATGAGTGCGTGTTGGTGAGCAGCACGCACGACCGTGCTCGGCCTCGGTTCCTCGCCCCACTGTAGCGCTACGCCTTCTCTTCCCTTCTCTCTCTCTCTTTTGATTTCTCCTTCGTACTTCTTACGTCTGTTGTTTGGTTTTAATTCTTTCCTTTTGCCTACAAACTATCTGTCCGGTCCGCTCCCGCTATCCATTCTGTATGAGTGAAATCTGGGTTACACAGGGTGGGGTGAGCCGTCAGAACATCAAGGCCATGGTGACAATTCGCGGCGACGGGAAGATGGTGATGCCACCGATGGTCATCTTCCCGAGTGTTAACTTCCAGTCGGCGTGGAACAACGGGAATACTGTGAACACGTTGTGAGTTAATCCAGACATCAAAAGGCTAGCGAGACTCACCTTTGACCACAGCATCGTGAAATCTATCAACGGGTGGACCAACGGCGAGCTGGAATATGAATGGCTGGTCAAGGTTTTTCGACCCCCGCGACCAAGGCAGACGCCAATGGCCTCCCGTGTGTCCTTCTCCTCGATGGCCACAGCTCCCAGTATTCAAAGAAGCTCCTCGACTTCACATGCGACAGCAATATCATCTTGCTGGGGTACCCGCCACACTGCACACACGCGCTTCAATGAGTTGAGTGAGGGACAGGAGGATTGGGAAGGAGGGGATTGGGAAGGAGGAAAGAGAGAAAGCCAAACGCACCGATATCCCCCGCGTTTGAAGTACCCGAGCAGGCGCTCCTTCTTGGAGCTCGTCCTACGAGGGACTCGTCAGCTCAACCCAATCATAAACACAAGGCAGAGAGGTGTGAGCAACGCACGTAACGACCACCGCGCCATTCGCCTTCGTCCACGCGAGCAGGACCTGGTCCGGGGTCACGCCCAGCCGCGCGGCGATTGAGTTCACGGGCGCGTCCACGGGGCCGCCCGGGAGGGAGGTGATGGGGCTGGTGTGTGTGCAAGCGTCCATCATCCGTCGAGGGTGTGCGTGAATGCAGTTGAGTGGCGAGTGTGGAAGGGGAGGGGTATTGGTCAGTGAGTTGAAATACGAACAATAATAAGTGTGAGGGGTGATGGCATCACCAAAAGCGGAGAAACCTCGCAAACCCCTGTCAAGCTGTCCCTAGGACTCTCAAGGTTCCCAAACCCTTGGCGTACCTCTCAAGGGGCCTATAGCTACGTTTTGAAACTCTCAAGGTCTTGCAAGGTGTCCCAGGCCTGGGTGGGTTTGAGAGGCATTGTGGGCCTCACAAGGCAGTTCTAGTGTTTGTTTCCTCTTGACGTTCCTTGTATTCAATTTCTCACATCACACCAAAGTAGCCTTTAAAAGAATAAATTCATATTTGTAGCTACAGCGAGAACAAGTACATTTAGCGGAACCTAGAAGTCGAAAACAATGTAATTAGCAACGCAAATTGGCAAGGGCGGAAAATAATATGTACCTTGGGACACAAAGTGGACGAGCAGCGAGACAGCAGTGATAGAAACTGTACGAGACGGTCAGCAATAATTGCTGTCAGCGCGCTGAGAACATACCATTTGATACACATCTTGGAGAGTTATTCTAGGACGAGGGCGAGAATCGGCAACAGAAAGCGGAAGGAAGTAATCCACCCACCGAACCATGGGTTATGAATACAGTTGTTGCAGTTCTTAAAACGACATGTCAGTATCGTGTCAATTGGATACAAATCATCAAGACACGTACTATTTGAGCTTGATGTCATGGTGCGTGGTGGTCTAAATCAAGGAGCATCAGATGCTGAAAAAGAATCAGGCGAGGACACGTACCGTGGATGTAAGTGGAAGAAGAGATCTGCAGCAAGGCAAATTAGACGATATAAAAAAGCAAAAGCGGCTTGGCATACCGTGCCAAATCTTGGAAGACGATTATGTGAGCGCATGTACCGAGAATGCAAAGAGATCCTGCAGAAAGACAAGTTAGGCAAGATAATGGCGTACCGTGGATGTTGAAGGACGGCAAGATCTACCAACATATTGAGGAGAGGGAAACAGATGAAATGGACAGAGCACTTACTATACGGACGAGTAAAAAGAATAATGACAAGGATCTGGGATAAATCAGCTCTGTATGGGCTTTAACACAAGGCGTACCGTGGAGACTTCGATGAGTCTAGGAAGCAGAGCTGCCGGAAGCAAAGACAAGTTAGATGGTGGTACCAATTAGAATGCATGGCCGGACTGCAGAAATTGTTTTGAGAAGAAGTCATCACTGTCAACTCATTAGCGAGGTGGATACAAATGAAAGAATAGTGCACCGTATCAAGTAGCGGCGGCAGAAGCAGCGGAAAGATGTGGGCAGAGGAGGCACTCATTTAAAGAAAGCGGAGGAAACACACCAAAGCGCATGCGCGTGCGCGTGCGCCCCAAGGTGCAGCTACCGCCCACTGATGAGGAGCTGGAAGACAATATCACATACACGCAGACGGGGCCGCTGCACAGGGGATCGTCCGCTGCCAGAAGGACCACCGCATCGTCGATATATGCGGGCAGAAGAAGAATGGGCATCGTAGGTGACGTAGAGCATGTAACAGGAAAAGAAACGGGAGATGAAACGAGTGGGCGGGATGGAAAGGTGGCAGAAATGCGGCCCTGCAAGCCAGAACGCGCTACGCACCTTTAGCTAGCATTTTCTGTCCGACGGGTGAGAGTTCTTCGAGTGAGACATCACGGGCATCATCAGCACGTCTGGGACGCGAGGATACACAACTGAGCGGCCACGAGAATTGGATCCAGGTCGATGGTGGTGGTCGGGAGGAGAGAGCAGGAAAGAGACCTCAAAGTCGAATTTAACTTGGAGAGGAGTCGCGTCATAGATCTTGAGAGAGTAGTTGAGCAATAGCTTCCGTTTGCGAGGAGTCTCAAGGCCTGGACGCGACCTTGCAAGACGCGCTCAAGCTGTCGCGAGTAATCGACCCGTCTTGATCGGCCTTGGCAAAGTGGCGATGCCTTGCCTGTTTCGGACACTTTTGGTGATGACCACTCGATACAAACCGCCTCTGCCCCTGAACCTTTTTGGGAAGGACACCGCCCCCTGCCGACGGCTTCCCAGTGGAGCTTGAAATGTGAAGCCAAGCTGAGGCGCACGCCAAACAAGCGTCCTCTCTCTTCCTTCCACCGACACCGACTGCAACGCCCCCCTGCGATAACCCGTTCCACAACCACCAGCTCATGGATGTCAACGCACGGAGTGTTCCCTGCCCGCAACCCGCCTGTACGTGTTTCCTCCATGCTCACCGCCAGTGCCAGTCTGGCGCCAACCGTGGCAAGTGGTACATCTGCTACTGCGCCTCCCGCCGTGCCTGCCCTCCCTTCTGTCGACGCCCGCCGCCGCCCGCCATCGCGCCACCTACTACTGCGCTGCCAGCCGCCACACGACGTCGACGACACCGCCCATACCGTCATTCGGTACCGCGCCCCCGCCACGCGTGCCCCTCCTCTTGCAGACACCCCACTGCCGCCCGTGAACCCGCCACCTACTACCGCGCTGCCACCCAAACGGCATCGACGACACTGCCCTCGACGGCACCTCCAACAGCCTGCCCCCTGCGTACGCCGAGCTGCCACACAGCCTAGATGCCACACACCCTAAACGACACAAATATACCTCAGCGCCGTCCTCTGGCGCTGAGGTACAGGTCAGGTGTCATGCTCCTGCGAATGGGGCACAATTTCTCTTTTCCATACCAACCAAGACAAGCAGCAGCTTTTATATTCATCCTATGGCTTGGTATTAATCCTATAGCCTTGTATTCTATCATTTTATAGCTTTTTACTTTATACTGGCTGTGTAATTTATCGTTTTGAAGCATCCGTGGACTTAGCGCTTCCAGCCTTGTTCGGCACATCACGGCAGGTTTTGCCTTGCCGAAACCTTGCCGACCACCGCTTTCCCAATTTGGAAAGCCGGCGGAGGCGGTTTGTAACCAACTGGTGATGACGCACATGAGCGCGCTGTATGCCTCGATCACGATCTTATTCTTTGCGGCGAACTCGAGGATGGGGGAGCTGCCGCGCGTAGACGTAGGGGCGGAGGAGGATCTGCGCGATGCGCCGTTATACTTAGCCGCACTCGACCCGAGACGTTGCTACACACCTGGTTCGCCACGGGCTTGACCTTCGCGGACGCCAGCAGGATAGCAAGGTCCGTGACCTCGAAGTTGGACACACTGATGCTTCTGCGGGGATGGGTTGTCGTTAGCATGAGAATAGCATGATAGGCTATGCATAGGAAAGTTGATAAGAGTGATAAAATAATGGATAATGGATGAGGTGGACGGGAACGAGAAGAGTAAGAGTAGACGCACTTGACGAGGCCCTGCGCCTGGATGTCCTCCATCTCCTTCCACGCGGTGGGGATATCGGGCACGGCGAGCCGCGGGTGGTGAATGAGGTAGAGGTCCATGTAGCTCACGCCCAGCTGTACACCGATTCAATTCAGCATAAAAATTACCATAACCGCAGCGCGGAGTGGGAAGAGACAAATGCACGTCCTTCAAGCTGTTGTGAATGGAGGTCTTGATATCCAGCCCGTCGAGGCCAGAGTACTTGGTGGTGATGAAGATCTCCTTGCGCTCGAGCCCGCTCTCACGGATCGCGACGCCCGCCTTGGCCTCGTTCCTGTACGCCTGCGCGGTGTCTGTCGCAGCGTCAGTCTTCCTCCTTGGTTCCTCCGATCTCGGACGCAGGTGAGCCAGATGCACCGACATGCGAGAAGCCCACAGAAATGGCCTGGTCGACCTGGCTGATGGGCCCGTTGCCGTTGCCCATCTTCCACGTCCCGAAGCCGAGGCTCGGGATTTCACGCCCTAAATGGTGGTTCAGTGCAAGTTCAATGAAGACAGACAGAGGGGACAACCGTCGTTCAGCTGGATAGGGTCCCAAGGCATGTCGTCGAGGGAGAGGAGAGAAAGCGGAGCAGGAATGACGTGAGAGACGTAACATATGGCACTGGTTGGGAGATTCAAGATTTTCAGCACAATTTATGATGAAAAATGTTGTTTGTTTTTCAGACATTTTTCACTGAAAAAAGTGGTGAAAATTTCAAACCTTTTTCACCTCTTTTGAGCTTCCTTTTGAATTTTTCACCTTGAACTCACAAAATAGTGAAAAAGTTCTGAGTTTTTCACTACCTTTTTCAGTGAAAAATGTCTGAAAAACAAACAACATTTTTCACCATAAATTGTGCTGAAAAACTTGAATCTCCCGACCAGTGTGGCGCTCGACGCACACTGCCGGTTCCTCAATTTAACAGGCATTTAAGTTAGCCACACTTTTTTAAAGTATCTTAATACACATAAATTGGCCAGAAACTGAATTTTATATATTTGATTTGCGACTTGACAAAATCTAATCTCTAATCTAAGTTATCAAAGTTCAAATAAATGTCCATGAAACATTGAGTATTGCTCCGCCTTTCACTGGCAATGAAGTGCAATATAAAAAGTAGGGGATAAATGGCCTTGAAGTGAGTGTCAAAACTATGGCTATTGAGGCAGTCAATAAGCCTGTTGATACTTTAGATTTAGAACTAAGTTTAGAGGGAAATGAAATAAGAAGTATGGATTCTCATTTAAAGGGGTATTAAACTGAATACAAAGCTTTAGGTTTCAGACACAACTAAACACATCTGCAGACCATCTGCAGACCATCTGCAGATCATCTGCAGATCATCGTCATCGTAAAATGACAGGCAAATATTCATCATGATGATGATCTGCAGATGATCTGCAGACCATCTGCAGACTATCTGCAGACAAGTTTAATGGTGTCTGAGATCTGAGCTTTTTTATTCAGTTTAAAACCCCCTTAAACAAGAATCTATACTTGTCATTTTATTTTCCTCTCAACTTAATTCAAAATCTAAAGTATTGATAGGCATATCAACCAGCCTGATACCTATAGTTTTGGCACTCACTTCAAGACTGTTTATTCCCTATTTTTTATATTGCACTTCATTGCCAGCAAAAGGCGGGGCAATACTCAAAGTTTCATGGACATTTATTTGAACTTTGATAGATTAGGTTAGAGATTAGATTTTGTCAAGTCGCAAATCAAATATATAAAATTCAGTTTCTGGCCAATTTATGTGTATTACCCTGGTTGGTGGATTCAATTTTTCCAGCACAATTTACAGTAAAAAATGTAATTTGTTTTTCAGACATTTTTCGCGGAAAAAATTGGTGAAATTTTGAAAGTTTTTTCACCCCTTTTCAACTTTCTTTGAGTTTTTCACCTCAAACCGGAAAAGTCGTGAAAATGTTTTGGGTTTTCCACCTAGTTTCCAGCTGAAAATTGATGCAAAACAAATGACATTTTTCACTGAGAATTCAGGAGAAAAATTTGAAATTTCCAACCAGTGTTAAGATACTTTAAAAAAGTGTAGCCAACTTAAATGCCTGTTAAATTGAGGAACCGGCGGTGTGACGGATAGCTCGGCAACTGGCCTGATAAGGTAATGTTCATCACACGCGGAAGCACTTCCCAAGCGAAGAAGGAGAGAGATCTAAAAAAAACCCAGAAGCATACTTCCACTTGGCAGCACCCCGAGTCGAACGAGGAATCTCAGGTAAATTGCCTTGTCAATGCTATGTTACTGAGACCTGATGTGCACCGTGCACTTTGCTGCCCTTCTCTGTATATTCTGCAGGCAGGAAAAGCACAGTTGTATTACACTGAAGTGCTATCCGGCAGGGAAACGTTAAGGGCAGTACTTCGAATCACACAAGGGCTTCAGGTTGGCACCTGGTGCACAGTGTGATTTGTCGGTTTGCTCCTATACTGCGAAGGGCGGATGACCCCAGTCAAGATCTTTCTCAACAAGATGCTCTGTCATCTAGGTCTTACATGCCAAGACTATCGAAGGCAAAAAAATCACAAAAAGTCGACTCAAAACTCAATAATGGCAGCACCTCGAGTCGAACGAGGATTCCGGATATACCGACAGTGATCTTTCACATTTGGTCCGGGTGCGCACCATGCGCCTTGCCGCCTTATTTTACCTATCTTGTACCTTAGATAGCTATGTAAACCAGTAGGTCGAATTATATTCGGGCTGGATTCCGAGTTGAATCTCCATTTCTTCAGTGGTGAGGCCCATGTACACAGTTCGAGGACCACGCAAAGTATGTACAGGACGTCGGCACCAGATGGGAAACGAAAAAAAAAAAAAAGATGCTGGGGAGGACAGAATAGCAGCACCTCGAATCGAACGAGGATCCCGGATGTATGGAATTCTACAAGCTTTCATTTGGCCCGGATGCGCACCGTGCGCCTTGCTGCCTTATTTTACTTATAATGTACCTTGGATAGCTATGTAAACCAAAATTTCGGCTGAATCAGACTGCTCCTACGATTAATCCGAGTTGAACCTGTTGTGAAGCCCCTGTACAGAGTTCGAGGACCATCCAAAGTATGTACTCGACCTCGGCACCGAATGGGAAGCGAAAACAAAAATACTGGGTGACGCCAGAATGGCTGCATAGCAGCACCTCGAGTCGAACGAGGATCCCGGATATACCGACTGATCTTTCACATTTGGTCCGGATACGCACCGTGCGCCTTGCTGCCTCGTCTCGACTCTCCTTTGCCTTAGGTAGCTATGTAAACCAGAAGTTAGGTCGAATTATATTCGGGCTGGATTCCGAGTTGAATCTCCATTTCTTTGGTGGTGGAGCCCATGTACACAGTTCGAGGACCATCCAAAGTACTGGACGTCGACACCGAATGGGAAACAAAAGCAAAAACAAAAAAAGAACCAGAAAAAGAATGGCAGCACCTCGAGTCGAACGAGGATCCCGGATATACGACATAGAATCCTTCTTATTTGGTCCGGATGCGCACCGTGCACCTTGCTGCCTCGTCCTGCCTCTCCTGTACCTTTGATAGCTATGTAAACCAAACTTTCGGCGGAATCAGACTGCGACTACGATTAATCCGAGTTTAACCTGCGGTGAAGCCCCTGTACAGAGTTCGAGGACCATCCAAAGTATGTACTCGACCTCGGCACCGAATGGGAAGCGAAAACAAAAATACTGGGCGACGCCAGAATGGCTGCATGGCAGCACCTCGAGTCGAACGAGGATCCCGGATATACCGGCATGGAATATTTCGTATTTGGTCCGGATGCGCACCGTGCGCCTTGCTGCCTCGTCTTGCCTCTCCTCTACCTTGGATAGCTATGTAAACCAAAAGTTCGGCGGAATCAGACTGCCACTACGATTAATCCGAGTTGAACCTGCTGTGAAGCCTTGCAGTGACCAGTGCAAATTTCTGTCTCGAAACGGCAGTGGTTTATTTCCTGGCACGTCCCAGGTGGTGAACATTTTTGCGTCAAATATCTGGTGATTATGACACAGCATTACCCAGTATTACCCCCATATCCTAATGTAGGTCTTAACACCTTTCTCTCTCGGCGCAGGCGTCCTCAGGTGCCATCACCCCATGAAGATTTGATGCATTTGACCGCGGAACTTGTGTCTGCGCATGTCACACCGCGTTCTCCTGGAAAACCTTCTTTACGCGCAGTGAGGGGGAAACAAATATATATGAGCAGCTGAAATGAAGTCATTTGTCTTACAGCTGGACTTAAATAAATAGGGGATCACCCAGAATCTAAGATAATCACGGTTCTGTACGCAAATTGAGAGAAAACTGCCAGGCTGAGGGATAAATAGTATAGTTACGCGGTTAGAGACGTTGAATATGCTATGTAATCTAGGTGCTCTTTATCGGTTCGAGTTTTTTGCAGACCAACCTACGCGCTTTGAACGCGAATTTTATATCTACTACAAAACAGTAGAGGCACGAAACATATGCTAACAGGTCCCGATTGACCTAGACATTGTTACAGAGAAGTCTAATGAGTATTACCAGTTCGCCCAAGATTCCTTTGTCGTTTTTTGAATGCAGGAAAGCCGGTGCGGATTAGCGGGAGATTACGTCCAAGAAAGGTACCAATGATTGCCGGAAATTTTCGCAGAGGCTTATATATTGCATAGAAAGCCGTCCACAAATGAAGTGAGGGACGAGAAATTTCAAAGTTTGTGGCGGGGAGCAAGCGTGTGACACAAGCGCAAGGTTACCAGGTAAAGTGCACCGGGTGTTGTTGGAATTGGGTCAACCCAGCATCATGGCTGAGGCTGCGAGTCAGAATAAGTTGGAACGAGTCAATCTGGGTCAATAGTAGAACATTAAAGAACACCGAATATGTTGGAACATTCTAGTTACACGTACAATTGAGTATATACGTCACTACATATATATGTATTCTCTAAGCGTTTGCAGAGCTCAGTCGCGCGTTAATATGATTTATTATTTAGAATTCACCGACACTTGTCTGATTTCACCACCCCAAAACTCAATAGACGTGATAGGGCAGTCAACCGCGATCATTACCATCATTCTGCCTTGACAATGTCTCGACATTTCCTGTTTTTACTGCCCGCGACTGCCCTTATAACGTCTGGGCAAGAGAAAAGATGCAGGTGATTCAGACTGAGAACCATGAAAATCGCGGTTCAACGCGAAATGAAACTTGGATATGTATAACTTTCGGCGCCTACCGAAATCACAGCGAACGTAATGACATTCGATGCACTCACCGTTGAGCCATTAACCTCTTAATCTCGGGTGGGCCTGGGTCCTGATTATAGATATTACGGAGTGCACATGTTTAATTTCAAAGGACGGCACGAGAGTAGGCGAGTGTAAACAACAAAAAGATCATAATCTATGCTGAAACTAGGTGACCTCGCGTTGACTTGACTACATCATTCAGGCCAGGGTCCAAATTTGCTCAACCGCTCCGGCCTGTAGCGGTTCGTATGTGACCTGTAAAACAAAAAAGTTTGAAAAAAGTCAGAAAGTGGAGGGCGACCAGATCACGGCGTTGAGAAATTGCAGGAGTGACTGTGGTGCCTCGACTGACGGGTGCGCTCCAAGCGGTGAGAGCTAAACCAGTCTTAACATCTACGATGCTGTAAATGGGGTATTTTGGCTCAATATTAATATATACATGGGGCAAAATTGGGTGAGCCACGAACTTGAATGTCTCCGGAGAAGGGCTGACCAAGAAGAGGTTGAAGGCCATTGGATTAGACCCATCAATTACCGCTTGCGCATATTCCGTGCTTCCGGTTGGCGTCCCAGCGTATGACAAGTATGTCTGAGTATTCCCGTTCTGGATGTTGAACTGGCTAGGAGTACTTGTAGCCACAAAAGACCACTAGAGAATATGTATGTCAATAACCCCCGCTATATTGGGAGGCAGAACCACCGCTCGCCTGTTGAATTGGAGAGCCCGGGACAGCTTTCAATTGTCCGACGACAGGGTTCAAGTCGGCTGCGATGCCGAACGATTCATCCAGGACGTGACCCTGAAAATCGGTGATGCTGAATAGTGTTCCGGTGAGGGCAATAGCAGTGAGGTTGACCATGACAAAGAGCGGGGAGTGAACAGTTTTTCTCAAGTCACCAGAATCTGTCTCTTAAATAGACCCTGGGTAGGTTCAGCTATTTTTATTCACCCGGGTGGCCAGCTCTGTCTAAATGAGGAACAAGGACAGGAACAATTGTCAACAGATGACAGTGAAGGGAGAGTCTTAACACACACTGGATTATTGACAATGCCTGGAAGAACACCTCACGTCAAACAAGCTTAACTGCTGCGATCTCTGCCTTCCCTTCACTCATCTCTCCATTCGAATGGTTCTTGGGTCATAATTGCGTAGTATTTTGAGCAATGTATGTATAGCTATGAGGGCAGACATTTCGGTAATACATCTTCCTCCTCATTCCCGTTATCACCAGTGACGGAGCATTATGCGCATGAATTCAAAGCTGTTCTGAGGGCACGTATAAGAGTGGGTATAAGTGGAAAAGAAAATACAACATCTGGGACAAAATAACCGGAAAAGAAGATGGATGGCAGCGCCCGACAGTAGACAGATTCCCCTGGCGAGTTCAATCACGAATATCTGTCAATAAAGGAGGACGTGAGATAAAATGGAAGTAAGGTACGGGAATGGAAGCACGGTACGGTGATCGCACAGGTCCCGCTGGCCTCGACAGAGGTGATACCTATGACTGAGTCGAATTTACATGCCAGTCATGCGAGTACAAAGTTCAGAAGAGAAGAGGTAGCATTTTGACGCGTGTATTTTGTTGACAGTAGATGGTTGTGGTATGCCAGTTTGAAAAGTGAATGGAGTCGAAGCAAGCCTGTCTGGGGCAAATTTCCAACACGCTTGGATCTCCGCATCGGGGCTGCACAGCCCACAAGTGAGGCCCTTTCCATGCTAGGGATTGGTTCCGAGTTCTGGGACGATGACGAGGACACAAAAACAAGGAGGGAGAGTGATACCGTAGCGTGTGACTCAACCCGGATTGGAACGAGGAATGCCTACTGGAATCGATGAAGCATGATGTGGGAGTGCACACCAGGTTCTCTTTCCATAGAGGAAGAAGTACATTGCGGCGGGTGTGTTCCTTGGCGTGAGTTTTGAATTAGAACAAACCAAACCAGTGGAGAAAAGGAATGGGGTAAATGGCCAGTAGTCCAGTAAAAAGAACGGAGCACGAGTTCACAGTAAAAACTTTAGAGTGTAGCCCGACACTTGGACAACAGGGAAGAGCAGTCGTCAGTCCACTACCAACGAAAAACGGAAACAAACAAAATCCATGGCCCACCCACCCCGGATTTGAACAAGGACTGTCGGTATAAAAATTCCTGTGACTGTAAGGTACGGGTCTTCTGGAGCCCTAACTTTGGTTCGACATTCAACGAGAATCGAGTCAAAATAGCCTTCAAGGCCCTTGAATACCTGGCGCGTTCCTCGTCGATGTGTACCCGAGCCGTAAGTGAAGCCGGTTGTTCGGGTGGAGCAGTCTAAAGACGGAAAGTTTCTCCAGTGGGGAAGCTTTCTGTTATATTGGTCTTAGTAAATAAGTTTAAGAACGAAATTACCGAGCATTAGATGCTGTTCAGATGCTGGGAAACATATACAGTGGTCTTTGTGTCGCCTGGTCGGAACCATATAAGTTAACTGTCAACAAGTTAGTTTGTCCAAGCGTGGGAAAAGTAAAGTAAAGTAAAGTAAAGTTAGCCCCGCCAAGCCGAAGAGGCGATCAAAGTTCAAGTTAGCCGTCACAAGTTACTTTATTCACTCTCGTTTGAAATCACTGATAGAGCATGTCGGCAACGAGTCTGCGCTGCTGCCGAGGTGCAACCTGCAACCTGTGATGTTCCTGAGAAGTGATGGCACCCCGACAGGCTGTCGGCATCGTTGGCATGTTGAGTTTTCCGGTTGACTTTGCATACCCGTATTTTACGCGTAAACGACCGGTTACGGGGACCCGTATACGGGTTCGCCCGTACCGTCACCCTGTCGTTGGAGGTTGAATCAATCTCGCCGACGGTACGGGGGCGTAACCGTTTTTACGGCCCGTCGTTCCGTAATTTTACGGGACGGTTGTATGCCCTATGGAAGAGAGGGAAGTGTTCGAGCCGAGTCCTGGGTGTGACAAGGGGTACTCAATTCTTGGGCTCATAGGCGGTGGCTGGAAGTTGTTAAGCCGACGGATCTGGGTATGACAATAGGGGGTTTCAAAGTTAGAATTCCGACCCCAACTTCTGCCCCGATTTCTGCCCCAACTTTTGAAAAGTTGAGGCAGAAGTTGGGGCACAAAATCGGGGCATGATGTGAAATCGGGCACAAGAGCCCGACTTGACGTCTAACTTGTGCCCCAACTTCGTGCCTCAACTTTGTACGCCAACTTCGGCTAATTTCGGCTTGTTGCGCACCATTGCCGCCTTTTCTTATCAGCCGTATATGGGGATTTGATATATCATGGGACCTCTGATCTTCGGAGAGTCATGATACTGTAGTATTTTATTCAGTTCGGTGGTCACGGGTCACAGGCCCCCAAATCCACGAATATTTTCGTGGATGTCACGGGTCACCGAGGCCGACCACGAACTTGCAAAAAAAGTCACAAAAACGCGCAAAATGAGGCAAAAAACGCATTTTTTCTTCTCCAGGGGTACCTCGGAGTGTTTATTGCTGCGGGGCTCACACGACTGACATCAAACTGCTATGTCGTTCGTTGACATGATCAGGAGTAAATCCCGCTCACTCTCCCACTCAACGCAGTTTGGGTAGGTCTAGGGACCGAATTTGGGTTTTCTCGACAAAAACACGAATTTTTTTTTTTTCGTGTCACGGTCCCAAAGGCCGATCCACGAAAACCTAAGTTCGGTTTTAGGTGTCACAGGTCACAGGCCAAACGAATTGAACGAAATGCTACAGTATATCAACACCTCTAAGTTAGAGGTGAGTCTGATATATCAGCTCACCTTTATTCCCGCCTGCGCGCATGCTCCGCCCGATTTGGGCGCCCACCGTTGGCCCCGCCACCCCGCTCAATTGATGGCGCTCCACAGCCACTCCAAACGGGGCGATCATTTCGTTCCCATCACCATTCGCATCTTGCTTCCGCCCTCCACTGCACGGGCTCCCCTTCGTCTCTGGCCCTCCTGCTTGCTCTGTAACTTCGCTAGCATGTTATTATTTCTTGTTTCCACCCTTATCTCGAGTTTCCGGTGTCCGTTGGCTCTCGATACCGCAGCATTGACGCTACGCTGGCACCCTTCCCCCAGACCACATTTGCAAATAAAATCAGCTCCTGGGCTCCGGCTACCTCGAAACTCTGTCTTAAGTTTCCTCCATATTCAACCTTGACCCTCCCCCCTTGGTAGCTCTCTAATCTACCTGAGGGCCGCGCAATTGGCCATTATGGCTTCCACACCCCTTCATTGTCTACTGGCCTCCACCGGCCTCCTTTCTGTCTGAATTGGTCGGATTGAGTAGCCAGGCTACCCTCAATTGTCTTCCCATACGTCTCACGCCGCTCCCGCGCCAGCTGCGCGCTTACTCGTTCTCCGGCACCCGCAAATTTCGTTCATTGCATGCCGCTTATTGCACTACTGCGTTCTGCTTCGATGCACGTGTTTTCCGATGTTCTTCGTGCGGTTGCATCTTGCCTGCTGCGGCCACCGCGCTCGCGCGCTCACAACATTGCTGCCCAGCACTCGATAATTAGCCTACCCCTAACACTGGCTGGCTTTGTCCCTCCCCAGCACGTTCACATTCACTGTCCATGCCCTTGATCCTCGCCGCCTGCCCACTCATTGCGCATCCCATGCGTACTCGATACCCGCCTCCCACGCTGCCTGCTGCCTGCCGCCCGATCCCGCACCCCATGCGCGCTCAATGCCTGCCGCCCACGGGCTCGCTCTCTGTCGTCCGCACGTTCGATCTCCACCATCCACGCGCTCGATCCCCGCTGCCCGCACACTTGTTTTCCCGCGCTTGCCCCCTACTCTGCACCCTTCTTGAACCGTTCCCCGCCTATTGCACCCTTTCCTCAGCCGTGTCCGATGTCCTCTTTTCTCACCTTTTCTACTTTTCCCCCTGCTGCACGCCCCTCCATCTATTCCGTGCGGATGAAAAGACAGCCGGAAGAATATGTACACTTGTAAATGCTTCGAACCTTAATGAAAGCACATTTTACTATCGCTTTATATGTTGGAGAATGATTATATATTACCTTTGACACCGTCCGTGCCTCAACAAGCGTTTGGAATGCAGAGGAAGCGGCGAAATGAGTGAAATTGGAAGCATTTTGGGAGTTTCGGCTCTTCGAAGGCAGGGTTCCGACGGGCGTTTAGCGGGCGCCTAATGCACGCCGAACACAAAAACCGTCTGGTGGGCGCCCACCTGGCCAGACACCCGGGGCCTAATATCATAAATGATGTGTAGGTTGTTGTATTATTGAGAAAAGAAAGTTGATTTGAAGAAATGGAGGCAATTCAAGAAGTTATTTAAAAGTGACGGAGACACATTAGTGCAACCTCTGCCCCGTCCCACTTGCGACCTTATATTTTTTATTTTATTTTCAACCAGCGTGGATTTTGACATTTTCTGAATCGGCGGGGATCCTGGACCTCGTATATGCCCTCAGATGTCGAGTATCCCACAAAGTTGGTCATTTTCAACGCTTTCTTCGTGTGCGCGTGCCAATTTGGCCCTGTGTCCAATGTTTCTGTGGTTATTGTCATGTAAGTCGATTAAAAGTCCAATCGACTGGCCTCCGCAGGTACGGTTAATGATCTTGAAGAATTCTGTCTCCTCAGAATTGCTCGCCAGCGCGGGGCGCAAATTACCGAAGCTAAACTTTCTGTGAGCGCGCACGTCAAGCGCCCATCAAGCGCCCGTCCGGACGTTTCAGCAACGCTACCCGGTGTGACAAGTGTTAAATCTCCTGGTTTCCGCCACGACTTCCTCACGTCCAGACCTCTTTCTTGGTCTCGTCGTACGGCTCGGCACTCATTCTCTTCTAAAGCACTGTGGGCATCCAGGGCTCTCACTTCAAGCATTTTCACCCCACCGATGTCTCGCTACACACCATTTCACCCACCACGCGATCTCTGGTGGCTGTCTCCTGATACTTCCTCTGGCATGACCAAATCTTGTCAGGATCTCTTGGAATCCCTCGAAGCAATTCACCTACAAGCTCTGTGCACTCGATGGGGACCGTAGCCTCTGGAATACGGCCATTTGCACGCCGAATTATCTTGGGCGTTAAATCTTGTAAAGACTCCGAAGAGGGTGCAAAATTCGGGGAACTTGGGCTCCAGGTGTGTCCAAAGTAGCTAGAAGCATCGTTTGATGCTGACCTTCCGCTTCTTCCCCGTTTGCAGCATATATTCTCCACCAACTCACCGCGCTACTGTTCCCCATATGGTGCGTCTCCCCCTCATGCCTTTGGGCAAGTCGTCTACACACCCGTGGTGCGCTGCTAGAAGCTGTCACTTGTTGGCGCTGCTAGTGCACTACCATTGTCCAGCATTGCGGCGCCGGTGGGACCTATGCGGCCGCGAGTGCGCCATCGAGTGTGCCGTGCACCTGGGGCGGCGGTTTGTCACGATACCTCCGCTGCTGCGCCACTGCTGGTGGTGCGCATGTGAACAAGTGTCACCCCGAAGCACTGGCAAATGCGGCGGCGCCGGATCGGTGCCGCGAGCAGCGCAGGGGAGCGGCTGATCTCCCGATTCACATCCGCTGGGGTGCTGTGTCTCTGTGATAGGGCAGGGAGGTGTGGTGCCAGCGCAGCCAGCGCAGAAATGGCAGCGCCAACGCCGCCCTGCATCCCTGCAGCTCGGCGCTATGGCAGAGATGTGTATGGCATAGCGTACAGGGATGCAGTGACAACCGCCCGGGGCGCACACGGAAAGTGCGGCGCAGCCAGATGGGTGTGGAAACCAGCACCAGCAGAGGGGGAGATGCGGAGCGACGCGCGAATGCTGGGATGGTGGCATCACCCTCACCTGCAGCCCCCCATCAGCGATGGAGGGGAAGGGGAGAGCAACTGGGGAGTTGTGCAGCTGGAATCGGGCGCGGTGCGTACAAATGCCCGAGGTGGGGTGGGGTGGCGGCGCTGGAATCGGGCGCGGCACCTACGGCGCCCGGATGCATGGGCAGTGCTGCACTTACCTACAGTATCGCGAACAAGTCAACTACGGCCTACAGCCTGCTCCATCGCTGCAGCATTTGTTCTGGCGGCGCAAATGCATATAAATCAATGCGGCGCAATTCCACTCAAAACCGCATTTTGCGTCTCAGAATATCATTACTGTACCTACTTGCCATCCCGTATGTATTCTACTTACACTCTCCATATGCTATAATTTTTTCGTGATTTTTTGGTTATTTTGAAGTACATTTCGTCCTCATCGTTGCCGGCGACGACGACGACATTTGATCGCATTTGATCGCGATGTCAAGAAGATCTTTGTCAATGCCATCAACATGCGGATGTTGCTCGCCGTCGTGGAGCAGTGCAAATTAATTTCATCGACAGCCCAGAAACTCAGTGTACCATGATATATCAGAATGCCCTCTAACTTAGCGGTCTTGATATATCACGGCTTTCCGACAATTAGAGGTCGGTGATATATCAGCCCCCCATACTAAGGTGTTCTTATGTAATTAATAAAATTTTGCTTGCGATCTTCTAGAAACCTCTGTCGTTGCGACATGGTAAAACACAAAAACATCTTCGAACCAACACCGAAGCCACCGCCCAAACCTCGTAAGAGTCGGGCTAAACCCAGCCAGCCCGTGGTGGCCTCTTCCAACATCGAATTTATACCGGCATCGGCACCAGCAAAAACTCAGCGCTCGTCGATTAATTGGGAAAAGAACCCGCAATGGACAGACAGCATCATCCAGTACTGCATGGAAAACCCCACCTTCTGCCGGAAGTTGTTCTCCAATTCGACAGCTGAGGCAAAAAAAGAAGGCCGTTCCAAAGAGGTCGCAAAAGATGGAAAGACAATCCAGTATGGGGTTTTGGCCAAGTACATCCTCGAGGAGGACCCCAGTGAACAAGCCCGCTACTTCAACGACCCTGGGAAGTACACGACATCTGTGGGAACCCGTCTTTGGAGGCACGTTCTTCAATTTTTCATATTCACCCGACTTACAGACCCAATTCACAGGCTCAAGACAAAATACAAAGAATGTCTCGCATGTATAGGGGCAACAGGAGCTGGTCTCCATCCTGACAAAGTACGGGAGGACAGCAAGCTTGCAAGCTTGATTGGTGAGTCACGGTTTCATCGACGCCGCAGATGTGGACTTACATCTTCTTAGACAAAGTCCGCGACAACTTTCCGTGGTGGGACGAGCTCCATGCCTTCTGGCACGAGCTCCCCAACTATAATCCGGTCGGGGTGCAGTCGTCAGAGCCTGGAATAGACCACGCCGGTGAAGCCGCTGGTCTTTTTGATTCAAGGCTTCCACCGGTGGACAGCGATGACACAGATGAATATGACGACTTGGACGGTCGCCGTTCGGTGGTATCGATGCCGCAGGATGAGATGGAGGGTGCGGAGGAGGACCCCAAGTCTGTGGTGGTCTTATCGGATGAAGACAGTGATGATTCAGTGAGTCCCGCAGTGCTGTCCCTACAGGTCATACTCACATGCCCGCAGATTGAAACCTCGTGGCCCTTGAAGCGTTCCAAGTTCTCGCTGCCCGCAGAGACAGCACCTCCAGCCAAGAAGAAAGTCGCTTCCGAGAGCAAGCCCAAGGTCGCCTCCATTACCAGCAGCCGTGATCTCGGTCCTGCGAGATCCAAATCGTCTGCGGCAGCCAAGAAGAAACCGCAGACTGCTCTCGACCGTTTGAATGATCTGCGCGAGGGCGAATCGGCTCGACTTGCGGAGAAGAGGAAGCTACAGCACAAAGAGGAGATGGAGCGCATGAGGCTGCAGTCAAAGAAGTACGAGCTCAAGCTCCTTCGTGCACAGAACGAGCAGATTCACCTCAATCATTATGCCATGTCACAATCCCCACGTCAACGCACTTATGGCTATGCCCTCCATTCTCCATCTCCATCCAAATACCGGTCCAGACCGTACTCCGTGGCATCTCCTATGTCATTCGTGGCATCTCCCATGTCAGCGAGCGATGGAAGCAGTCCATTTGGCACCCAGCCCGACAGCACGGCGAGGGCTTTCGGTGGAGACCTCTTCACGTGCATCATGCCCAGTGCCGATTTCAGCACCGTCACATCATCTTCAACCTCGCAGATCCCCGGCGACGATTTCAGCACCCTCGCATCATCCTCGACTCAGTGGGACTCCGAGACTGCGCTTACAGATTGGTCGCAGATGCAACAAATACACACAGACAATTTGCTATAGTAATTTGATCTTTCCATAGGGTAAATTTAGTGGATTCAGTACATCCGAGCTCATAATACGGGAAACTCCATTTATTCTCTATCTTCGGCGATGCCACTAGTGAACAATTGAGCCTTCAAATCCCCCCGCTTCTGCTGCCCTCTCGTCTTCCTCCTCGCAGATGACGTGTCAGTCTCTACGCTCGGCACTTGAAGAGGAGGCTGATTACCTAGGCCTTCCTGCAACTCATCCATCCAGTCTTGATCCTCGTTCCCGGCCTCCACCTTACTGACAAGTGTATAAATAACAATACAGGTTTTCACCCATGCAAGGGCATGCTTGTGGTCCACGCTGTCGTCGATCTGCTGGCAAAGGCCCCGGAGTGAAGCAAATTGGCCTTTGATGGCACCCCATTGCGTGCTCGGACTTGACTCGGACCTACATAATTTCCGTGGCAAGTGAGTAAACGTCGCAACAATTCAAAGCGAGCCAGTTCTTACCCTTGACAGATGATAATTGAAGGTCTTGTTATTCGGCTGGAGCCAATACAGTCTGGGGGAGTGATGTATCACTGTCTCTCCAGAGAGCAACACCATGATGCATCCAGAGCTCTCGCGAGAACAGCAGCAGTGATGCATCACCGAGAACATTGACCTTTTAGGCTGCCTGCCCCCTGCCTGTCATCAATGTCGCAGGCAACGTCTTCGTCGTTGTCCTCAACGATGTCCAGCATTGTGTTCGAGTATTTGCCAAAAGAGCTCAGGGCGGGCTTACAAATATCCCAAAGAGGCAATTGCCTGTATTAACTAGAGCCGCCAAATACACGAAAGAATACATTTTACAATGAGTTATGCAGCAAGTAATACAGTCAACTATGCAGTGCTAGTCAAACGAGTCCTTAAGCCCCACCCTTTCATCCGGCTTCTCGTCGCTTTCCTCCCCTTTATCGTCCGCCTTGACCTTAGCACATGCCGCGCACGCGTCCACCACCAATCTGGTCAGGCCTCTCCACCGGTCCTCAAAACTGGCATGCATCCCATCCTGACATGTGGCCTGTTTCAGCATGTAGGAACCATGCCCCTCCCGTAACACCTCGTCCTGCCGTGCCGCCCTCGATCCTACCTGCGCCCTCCACCAATTGGCACACTACTGGAAGAATTGCAGCACACGGCACATTTCCTCCTCCAGCAGGTCCGTTTCCTCCGCGTAACGCATCACCTTCGCACGCGCTTTCGCCCATTCAATCTGCAGTGCTACAAAAACCCAATATCAGTGCTGGCAAACCCCAAGGCATCCATCCGACTCACCCTCATTCTGGACGACATCTTGGTCCTCCCCAGTAGCGCCCTCCACCTTCCAGATCCACGACATCTCCATCCCATCCTCCGCCTTCTGCTTTGCAACCTCTGCCTCTTCTGCTGCCGCCTCCAGATCCACTGCCGCCATCCTCCTCGCCTTCTTCTTCCTCTTCCCACCCTTCTTCTGCCAGTCGTCGTCTCCAAACACCACGCTCGGTTGGCCGCGCACGTTGGCTGCGTTCAGCACTTGCAAATGCGCGTAGTCCCTGCGCTGGAGACGGGGTCCCAAGGCGATGAGTGCAGCTCGAGCAGCGCGGTACTCATCGGCGGCACGATCCACCTCAGCCTGGATGTGGGCCACGCGCGTCCCCGATCGCGTCTTTGCCCTCACACCCGTCACCTTCCCCCGGTGTTTGTACTCCCACGTCCGGGAGATCAAGCGGCTCCAGATCTCGTTGATGGCTAGGACGGCCTGGTCCTTGTGGAGCTCGTACTCGTACTCCAGCAAGGAATGGTCGCATTGCACCAGCATGCCGATCGCTGATGGCAGCCACAGCTTGATGTCTTGTGCCCTTATCCCAGGCAAGCTCTGTGTTGCCCCAATCCGATCCCGCTCGGCCGCCTCACGTTGTCGCAGCAGTGCCGCCTCCGGGATGAAAAGCTGCTGGACAGTGATCCACCCGTCGATCTTGCGACACAGCTTGGTCTCCTGCTCGATTCGGGCATGCCCCTGTGTGGGCGTCTTGTGCTGGCCCACATTTTTGAAGACTGTTGCAAGAGCACACCTGGGATCAAGGGTTAGTTTTTCTGCGCTCACCGAGCAATAAGGGATCACTTACTGCGATGCCTCCAGCTGCAGTCCCATGGAGAGCATCTCCGTCTCATGCATATCCTCCCGCACCCATAGATGGTCAACATCATCCGCCGCAATCTTCGCCATTCGCAGCCGGACCTGTGTCAGATCGTCATAGTGGACGGTCGAGGCAAACAGATTGGGCTTTTCCGCATATGCCTCCCACGCGCGTGCCATTGCCGTCCACGTTTCGATGACAGACGCCGAGAACGATGCCTCGACATCGACCCATGCCTCCCGTGATTCCACCATCAGCAGGAGATTCTTCTGCAGGCAGTCCCGTAAGGTGGTGCTGAGGTAGGATGGACCGAATCCGCTGTCGCACACCGCTAGGGAATCCAACGTGGATGCGGCCAGATGTGTATATGTGTGTGTATGCGTGCCCGAAACCGCCTGTATGTGCCTCCAAACAATGCCAAACAGCCTCCTGTCCCTCCTTCCGCCTCTTCTCCTCCTACCGCATCTACCCCTCCCTGCGGCAACGTCCTCATTGCCCTGGTCACCGCTCTCCTCGCGCGCAACCATGCCCCAATTGTGCTGCCCTCCGTCTCTTCGTCCTCCCATCCTTCGTCCTCGTCCTCGTCGTCTTCTTCGGCCTCGTCCGTATCTTCGTCGTCCTCGTTCGGTTCGCTCCCTTTGGTCCCGTCTGTTTCGTCTGCCGCTCGACCATCCAACCTCTCTGCCTCCTCCATCTTTCTCGCTATTTCGTATGCCTCTAGGGACGACCCCGCCGGTGCTTTCAACGGTCTCAACCGTCTCGCGTTGTACTTCCCGTCGAGCTCCTGTCCATAGATAGTTTCAATGATGTAGGAATTGAGCAAACGTTCCTTGACCCGGAAGGCGCCCGACCACTCCGGCAATATTTTCTTCGTGGTGAGGAACATCTTCTTGAATTTGGGATCTAGGACCTGGACCAGGTCCCCGACCTCGAACACCACCTCTCCTGCATTGGAGTTGCGGACCTTCTTGTCGAACACCTCTTTCCACGCTGCCCCGTGCGCTACCGCGCGTGCATAGCCGTCGAACCTCTGCTGCTGCGCGTACGCCTGCTGCATTTCGATGTCGTCGAGCGAGATGTCGTGCACTGCGGTTTCCACTCCGGTTGCTGTCGTGTTAATGACCATGCCAAAGAACAGCTCGTTCGGTGTGTGGTCCAGCGCCCTGAGTATGCGGTTGTTCAGTAAGAAAATGGTGTTATCGAAATGCTCTGGCCAGTTTGCCGGTAGGTCCTCCCACTTCTCTATCTTCTTCCAACCCTCCTCTCCCAGGTCCGGTGCACACATCCTCTTCAAGATCGCCAACAATATCCGGTTCGTCCCCTCCACGAGTCCGTTCACCCATGGCGAATATTTGGCGACCACCTCCGTCTTTACCCCGAACTCCGCGCATAATTGCCTGACTTCCTCGTTGTCGAAATGGCTTCCCCCGTCGGACATGAATACCTCCCACGGCGCGTGTCCCCGGAACATTGTGCGCAAGGCCTTCGTCGTTGTTTTCGCCGAACCGTGGGTCTTATATTTGAAGCCAAATACCCGCTGGGATGCTGTGTCCAGGTACAGCCCGATTTCCTTGTATCCGCCCCTGCCTTTCGGCATCGCCAAGTAATCGCCAACCAGCAGTTCGAAAGGGTGGCGCCGCGTTATCGGCTGCAGTAGGGCATGTATGTGCGCTGACCCAAAGTTCAGGCACTCACCGCAGTTCTGTATCGCCTCCATGATGACTTTGTCGATCGCGGGTGTTTTGTACTTGTCGGTGAGTTTGAGCTTCATCGAATCTCGCCCCATGTGTCCCCCTTTCTTGTGCTCCTCCTCCGCTATCTTCCGCATTTCTTCTGGCGTCACGCATTCCACTTTCGCCCGCGCTCGCCGCGACTTTCCCCCGCCCACGTGCCACAGGCGTCCTCCCTCTATCATGTACTCCCTCGCCCTGTGTTTGGCCCGTCTCGTCGCTGCGTCCTCCGCCCCCCGTGCTATCGTCTCCAGTGCCTCTACTGCCTGCAAGAACACCGGCACCTTTGCGAACCGGCTCTTCAGTCCCTCCACGTCCCCCGCCTCCGTGACGGTGTACAGGTCGAACTCTAGTCCACTTCCCGCAAACCAGTCGCAGTCCACCGACCAACTGCTCCCGTCGTTGTCCGTGCGCGGTACGTTAGTGTATTTCCTGCTCAACGCATCACCCACGAAGTTAACCGCCCCTGGCAGATGTCGTATCTCCCAGATATCGTGCCCCATCACCGCCTCCAGCCACCGTGCGTGAGTTGTCGATAGGTTGGTGCTCATGACCGTGTCCCGTAGCGCCTGGCAATCGGTTTCGATTTCGATGGGGAAGCCGTATGTGGTGTCGCAGAATTTGTCCAGTGCGTATTTGAGCGCTGCGAACTCGAGCAGGTATGGCTTGTAACGCTCCTCTGCCAACGACGTTCACTTGGATACGAAACCAATTGGGTGTAAGCGTGAAACGACCTTCCCATCTGGCAATACCGTCTCGAATCTTTGACACAGCATTCCACCGAACCCTTCCTTCGACCCATCTGTTGTCACCACGAACGGCCGTCCGTCGAATACAGGTCCTCGCAAAACTGGTTCTGATGTCAGCGCCGCCTTCAGTTTCACGAACGCTGTCTGGTGTCTCGGTGTCCACTCCTTCCTCAGCTCCACGGCCCTCATTCTCCACCTCCACTCCCCCTTCGAGCCTGCACCTCCTACCCTTGCCAACCTTTCCAAATCCGTCAACGGCTGCGCGATGCGTGCATAGTCCTTGATTAGGCTTCGGAAATGGCCACACAGTCCCAGGAACGATTTCAGATTTAGTAAATCGTGTGGTGTGTCCCAGTCGACAATCGCGGTCAGCTTTGTCAGGTCCGGCTTGATGCCCTCCGGCCCCACTCTGTTCCCCGCGAACGTGGCCTCCGTCATGAAGAATTTCATCTTCTGGGCGGAGAGCGACAGTTTGTGCTCCCGTATTCGGAGGAACACTACCCGCAAGTCGGCCATCTTCTGCTCGAAATCGTCCCCCGCCATTCCCCCGTCGTCGACGAACAGCTGGATTTTCGTGCCCACTAGGTCCCCAAGCGCTCTGCCCGTTGTTCTCCCGAATGTGGACGGCGCTCCCGTAAGACCCATTGGCATTTTGCAGTACGTGAACAACCCTCTTCCCTCGACGTAGAAGCACAAATATGGGCGTATGTCCTCTGCTGTCGCGCACGCGTAGAATCCTTTGGCGAAGTCGAATACTGATACCCACCGGTGCCCCGATAGTAAGCCTTGCTTCCGCTGTATGTCGCCCGGCGGTAGCGCTGCTACTTTCGTTTTGCTATTGAGCTCACGGTAGTCGTGACATACCCTCCATGACGGTGCTTTGGGATCGTGCTTCTCCTCCGTCTTCGGCGGTCGCGGCGGTAGTACGAAACTTTCCGGTAAGCCCGCTGCAACGCACTGGTCGTTTATTTGATGTTGCAGTTCCAGTATTGTGCGGGTTTGGCCGTTTTGATGTGCTTTCTGCGCCAGCGTTGTCGGAGACACGCACTTTGCGTCCTTGGGGTCTATCGGCTCGATGATTCCCGCCTCTAGCATTTCGTCTATCACCCCATTATACCACACCTTTTGTGCCGGTGTTGTTGGCCGCTGGTGTACTTTCGTGCTGAACGTCGTGTCCGCCGGTATATTCATGGTATGCTCTGTGCCCGGTATGGGTATCACCTCCTTCATGGAGAGCGCGAAGCAGTCCGCGAATTCGCTAACGAATGCTTGCACCCTGCCGCGTTGTTCCTGCGTCAGGTCGGGCCCGATTGTCACGGCTTCCAGTACCGCTGCCACGTGTTCCGGCTTGTGCGGTTCCGTTAACCGCGTGAACACCGAGGGGTCTCCACCCGTTGTAACTTCGGGTTGCTCAACCCCCACGTCCTCGTCCGGGTCCGGTTCTTTGTGTCGTTTTGGTACTCCTTTGTTCGCCCGTGCGTCTCGACCGATTTGGACCAAGAACACCGCTACTCCGACAGGTGACGCCTGTCTCAGTCCTTCTAACGCTTCCATTTCTGCCGTTTCCGTGTCAGCGAACGTTCCCGGCATGATAGGCGCTGGTTCAGGTACTCCCCTCGCGGGGGACTCCATATCGTCCCCCTTTGAGTCTTCTCGTGTGCTCCGTTTCCGCGGTCGAACCACCTTCCTGTGGATTCTCACATCGTACTTTATCCACTCCGGCACTGCGCCCCATCCACAGCTTTCTCCGATATCTTCCTCTATCTCCTCCTCCGTCACCACCTCTGTCTCCTTCCTCAACTTCCGCCTTCGCTTTGCTCGCCGCCTGTTCTCGCTCTTTGTGTAGTATCGCCGTGCGCCGTATTTGAAGAATATCTTTGGTGCCTCTACCACGTTCTCTGGCAAAATTGTGTCAGCGATTGCCACGTCGTCTATCGTTCCTTTGGGAGCGGGTACTTCCCTCGACGGGGATCGTTGATCCCCGTGTGGTGTCCCGCGCGTGCTCGTTTCCAGCCTTACGCCCCCGTACTGCGCCGCTGCAACGAATATGCTCCCAGCGATTACCCGTCCAATCATCCGCGCCGCCTTACGCCATGTGCTTGCCTTCGGTATTCCCTTGGCAATAATGTGATCAGCGTTGTCTCTCGGCTGGTGCGGGCTCATTTCGTTGAGTACTTCCCTCTGCGGGGATCGCGATATATCCCCGGGTAAGTACTCTCGCGTTTCGCTTTGCTCCCCCGTGTGCACCGTTCCTTCCCCTTCCTCGTCCTCCGTGATTGGCTCCTCGGGCGCTGTAAAGAAAATTTCGTCAGTATCATCGTTGTCCGTTTCCTCCTCCACGCTCATGACTTCCCTCGAGGGGGATGGCAAGTCCCCCGTCGAGTTTTCTTGTGCCTCTTCAACTTTGCAGGTCTTTATGACATCTGCCTCGCTTGCGTCTTCGACGATCTCGCCCTCGTGCGTCTCCATTATCTGGGTCTCGACTTCGTTAACGCTTTTGCTTTCCCCCATAGCAGCTTGACATTGTACTTGCCTAACGGGGGGTGCGCGTTGTCCCCCCGTTGGTGTTGCGCGCGTCTTGGGGTCCAGGAACACTGCGCGCACGTCCCCCCGCGCTAGATCCCAAGCTTTCCGTGTCTGCAGCTCGTTCTGCACCTCCATCACCTCCCCATCCTTCCCGGGTATTCTGATGGTGTCTGTGCCGTAGTCGTGCACCGCTGCGAAGCGCTCTAGCAGCGGCTTTCCAAACAGGAATGACCACGAGCCTCCGCTGGGGAACACCTCAAACACCATCCGCACGCGCACTCCTCCAAATCGCACGTATCTGTCCCAATACCCTCGCGACGATACCAGCGCCCCATTCGCCATCTTCAGTGTCTTCCCCGACCGCTGCAGGCCTCCTATGCGGTGCTTGACGCCTTCGTACATTTCCGTGCACATTGCGCACACCAACGCTCCATCGTCCACCAATGCACGTATCTTCACCACCTCCCCCCTTGGTCCTTCTGCTTCGATCTCGCCGATGAACGGCACACTCGTTCCCCCTCCTGTTGTCTCCTTTGCCCCCACCGCATACATGTCAACGATGTGGAATTTTGCTGAGGCGTACATGGAGCTCGACGTATTACTACGGAGTTGGGGGCCAAGTGATGCGTCCTCGGGCGATGGCGCGACGCACCCGAGGACTGGCGCAGATTTTTGCTCTTCTGGGGCTGTCCGAGCTTTTCTTTGGACAGCCCCTAGGCATTTCCCTGTCCGTCTGCTTCCTCGAATCGGCCTGCGTCTCCTCCGAACGGCCGCCCCGCATCGTCCACGTCGGCCCAACCTCCGTACTCCACCAGCCGCACCGGTATCGGTTCTCTCAAAGCCTGTGTTGCGATCCTACGCCACGCTTGCTCTCTCCAGCTCAGGCAGCGATCCTCTGCTGTCGTGCACCCCCGCTGGAAGTTGGTGTGCCCCACGTACCCGCAACGGAAGCATTCGCCCGAGTTGGCAGGCGCCCTCCCTGGCTTCAGTGGGTATGGCGTGTTGACTGAGACGGGGACGTTCCCGTGCGTGTTGTACCATGCTTGCTGCTGGTCCACGTGGGCTTGGTGGCCTGCTGGCGTATCGGGGTGGTGTACAATTCTAGCCATCGCTGCCACCAGCGTCGCTCTGTCGGCTCCCACCAGCGGTTGCTGCACCTCCCGCTGCTGCTGCGGTGGGCGCGCCGGCTGTCTTGGGGGTCCAAACAAATTACCACGTCCACCTCCTCGTCCTTGGAATGGGTTGGCGGGGCCTGGGGCCTGCGCGGGTGCCTGGGGCGGTGGCTGCCATGTTCGCGGTCCAATCGCTGCGCCGGCTAGCTGCGCGCGTATGCCCGCCGTCGGCGATGCCTGCAGCGCTGCTTGCTTCTTCAGCGTGTCGATCTCGTCCTTCTTCGCGCGCCATTCCTTCATTTCGACCTCCAAATCCGACGGGTCTACGTCTCGTACCGCCTTTAAGAATGCCACCCAGTTGGCGTGTCCCTTCCCGATCTTGCTGCGTATCTGGCTCGGCAGATCGAGGCGTACCTGTTCCATGTACGTGCTCCCTGCCGCTACCCCCGCGTTGTTCGCCAGTCGGGCCATCTTCGTTGCCCAAGCGTGGTGGGCCCACACTTCCTTGTCCGCCACCTTCACCCTCTTCCCCAGTTCCTCCTCCTTCAGCTTCTCTCTCGTCAACATAACCTCGTATTCAGCCTTCGTCGGCTGAACACTCTCCTGCTCTGGGTATTTCGCCTCCAGCGCGGCCTCTATCTGGTCCATGTCGGCTTTGATTCCTGCGTCCAATCCTTTATACCATATGTCGACCTCGCTCCCCGACACGAGGTAGTTCTTGAACGTCTTTGCTTTGTCCGTGCTCGTCATTGTGCGCTGCTCTCTGTGGAACGCGCGGAGAAAGTCCTGCGCTGATAGTTTGTCCGTATCCCCATCCCACGCATCCATCGACGGCATGTCGTCAACGTAGTCTGTGTTTTGTGTGCTGGATTGTTCTGGGCGGGCTGGGCTTGTTCGTCCCGTCTGTGTCTGCGTTACTGGCTCCTGCGGTGGTGCGAATGTCGGTAGCTCTTCCGACGATGATCTCGTTAATGAATATTCTGTGCTTGGCGACGGCGGGGTGTTTAGCGCGGATCTAGTTGGTGTTTGCACGTCAAAAACCCTGTGGAAGTTCTCGCGTGCTTCGCTGAGTGTTCTGCTGCGAAACCTGCCGTTTTCGTCTCGGCGTCGTCGGTGTTGTGCCAGTGTGCAGTGAGGATCGTGTGTGATGACCCGAAAAACGCGCTACGACTTGGGTTTGAATCCCGCTCCAATCACCAGATGAGGTAGGATGGACCGAATCCGCTGTCGCACACCGCTAGGGAATCCAACGTGGATGCGGCCAGATGTGTATATGTGTGTGTATGCGTGCCCGAAACCGCCTGTATGTGCCTCCAAACAATGCCAAACAGCCTCCTGTCCCTCCTTCCGCCTCTTCTCCTCCTACCGCAGTGCCTAAGGTCTGTCAGCATAGGGTCATGCACAGGAAAAGAGGAACTCGCACCCAGTCACATGATCTTCTTCCAGTTCCAGTACTGGAAGTGGACCTCGAGCGTGTCCCGCCGCGCGCCCAGGCCTGATACTCTGATGCTGTTCGCGAGGCGGTTCGTGTCGGCCCACCCATGCTCAGGCGCCTCCCTGTCTGTCCAGCCCACGAATGGCGTCAGGTTGAAGGAGAATAGGAGGTTACAACTCTTGATGTGCGCTGGAAGGTGGAATTTGGGCACCAGGAACCCCACACTGGTGTTTCCTCCCTTCAGCTGCACATGGGGGTCGAAAATGCACATGCGCTCCCAGATATTTTTGTACCATTGGCATGCAATGTCGTAGGATATGAATAACTGTAGTAGGATGCAGCCGGCAAGGCTCATGAAGAATAATAGTCCATGTTTAAATATCTGGGCACATCCGTCAGTCGTTGAGGCTTCGTTCAGCAATAAAAATGCATACCGTTCCCCCATCTGCAAGTCGCCCACCCCATTCGGGTGTTTCATATTGTGGCGGGCGCAGTCGACCGTCCCAATTCCCGATGATGCCGTCCCCAGGGACTCCCAAAGTGGCTTGTCGACGGCATCGTGGGAGACACAGGTACTTCTCTACCAAAAAAAGGCGTCAGATTCCAATTCGACCACAAGCTCATCATGCTCACCTCCTGCTTTTGATCCCAATGCTTCTCGAGGTGTGCCATATACTTTGTAACGTCCCCAAAGAAACCCCATCCCCTCACCAACCCCGGATCTTTCTCCTCACTCAACACGTCCTTGTGCATGAGATGGAAATTGGTGTTGATTGCCAAGAACAAGGTGTATAGGAATCTAAAATACCTGGTAAGCATGCATCCCATGCGGCTCGCTCACACTTACTGGTGGTGCGCCGGTGCCGTGTGCCAACGGCAAGTTGATCCCTGGATGAGGGCAGGCAGGGCACAAGAGTGCGACCTCACCCGGCTTCGTCACGTTGATGCGATCCTCACACATATCGTGGCCTCAGCCAGCGCATTTCAGCAACAGCAGATGCTGCCACTGCCGCGTCATCCTCAAGAACTCGTTGTATCGATCCTACGCCTCGGTCAGTCATAATTATCAGACCAGATACCCACGATGGCTCCAATCCCGTGTTGTCTGTTTCATGCACCAAGCTGTGGTAGAACTTGTATGGTGAACACTTCGATACAAGTGTCATGTGGGCAAAGCAGCGCAACAATGCGACGGTTGCGGCTGATCCCGGATTGGTTCCAGTCGCAGGATACAGCCTCATACGCAACAGCTGCATGGACTTAGCCTTGGTGGTGCCGCAATCGCAATAGTCGAGGCCGACCTCCTCAATCCCTTGTGTCGTGATGACAACGAAATCGTTCCCCGCCGCCGTGGAGGGGTTGGGACACACCTCGCCCACTCAATGGCCCAGCTGGATCCGCACACCCAATGATTTGAGGGTGCACCGCCGGAACTAACCGTTCTCCCAACGCTGCTGCGTGCCATCAGCCTTGCATTGGTTCTTTGGGTGGGCTCGACTGACTTCGATCCGATGAAACGGCATGCTTGCATGCAAGCGCTTCACGCAGCTGCCGCAATACAAGCACCCATGCATGCAGTCGCTGCACCGGTATGAGATCTCTGTTGCTTCGCACCCTGGCCCTGCGCACGTCCCCTGGTCGATATAGTCGCCACATCCGTCGTGCCATAACACTTCATCGAGGAAATCCTTGCGATCTAATCGTGCCCATTGCCCATGAGGGTCATCCTGAAGCAATCATCAGAGGAATGATAGAAAAAAAAACCCAAGCAAGACTTACAGACTCTCTTAGTTTTTGAGGACCAGTGGTCTGCATTCCAGGCCCAAACTCGGCGTTGAATTCGGTGTACTCTGCCTCCCAGTCGTCAAATGAGAAAGCAGGGGCTGCTGGGACGTCTGGCTTGAGGGTGGACTTGTATTTTTTGGCGGGGGAGGCGGGGGTGGGGATCGACGACATGGTCGAGCGTACTCCGCATGAGCCCATGGTGATGGTTTCCACTGGGATGTAGTGGGCGCGTCGCTCCCGTGTACAAGGGAGGTACCCTTCTTGCGAGTCATCGCTGTCACAGCCATCGTCGAGGTCGTCCTCCTCGACGTACTGTGACGAGGGTATTAGGGCATGCCCAAGGCAGACATGTCATATATGCTTACATAGTATTATTCTGTATAGCTCGGGTAGCTAGACCATGTGATATCATCTATCTTTACTCGTAACTTCTATGTTCAACGGCAATGGCTAGACACAACGAGCGGCAGCGCTACTGCCGAAGGCCAACCACCCAGGACCCGCTGGATGCCTGAGCATGCGTATAACTGCTCTATGGTCCCGGTGCTGCAGGGTCCCCCTCCAAGGGTGACATGGACCCTAGTTGAAGGATTACAACAACGGCGAGCACCAGAGTTGGCTGCCCCGTGTCTTATTACTCAAATGTACGTGCTCGTATGCTTGAGTCCTCCAGCCTGGCGAGGCCTAAAGGACCCGCATCACACATACAAACCCTTGTGTTTGGCCATTAGGGAGGCAAGGCTTCAAAATCCAGGATACTCACATGTTTTCACGCTCATGCGATTGAGGACCGAAGTTTCAGGCGCAACAAATAGCCGGTAATCTCATGCTATCCCCTCTGATATATCCCTAGTCCCGGTGAAACACTGACTATGGGGCTGGCGGTGAAATAACCACAAAATAAACCTTGTAAATGAATACGCGGTTCGATAATGCGACTACAACAACTCAAACACTATAGTCCTCGTGCAAGTTCGGGGTTCCAATCCAGTATAGATTGTGGCAATTTGAACTTTAGTTCTCTTTAAGAAGCAAGACTTTACAGGTCTACAAGTCGTATAGATAAAACTTGCTCGGATCCGGTCTAGGTGCAATCGCGGATAGACAGACGAGATTTTATGTTCAACGGTTTTGTATGATGTGGGTCTAGGTTTGGAGATAGTACTCTGATGCGTAATGCAAGTGATTCTTATGAATCCCGATTCCAAATAGTATCCGCGATTGCTAATCCTTGCGAGATTACAACCAAATTGTCAAGTCCAATCTGTTCCCTTATATTCCACACGTCCGTTCCGTTTATCCAATATGTCCACGCGTCGTTTATAAAGATCCAAATCCAACACAGATAATATTCAAACAGGGAAAACAAACGAAACTTGGTATAGCTTCTGGGTGTCTCCGAATAAATGACTACTCTACCGGTTAAGCGTGAAGTCTAGTAACTTCGCATCCAACAGGTGGGGTGAGATTCACTGGTGTTCCTCCCATAACCATCCACTTAAATACGTTACAGGATTCTAAATATAAACGAGACTGATACAAACGAGCAATAGGGTTCAGGGTATATGACTAGTGGTATGGCAGCTAGCCGATGAACTCCTGTCAGATATCAAGCGATTAGTAAAATTGAGAGAGATTATAAGGAACATCAACGAGCCGAGCTTAACAATGAGTCAAGATCTACATCGCTTAGAACGATCGTGATGGGATATTGTTGATATGTCAACTTTTAGCTGACCTCCTTGTCAGCACTCTGTTACCCTCCTTGGTAACCATCTGCTCGAATGGTTCCGCCTCGAACCGCTTTAAGTGATTTGTCTGAAAATCGTGATAGCCACCACTTCTCAGTACCCGAGTACGGTTTCTTAGTCAATTGGTGGATCGACCAAGTCCAGTCCCCTCTTGGCAGTTCTGGAGACATCAGATGATGCCCAACAATGATCCCTCTGGTTCAGAAGGATGTTCCCTCGTAATATGCCCTTAGTCAGGGATGTGCAGTAGCCCCAATCCGTTTCCAGGATGGTAAGGCACTTTCCGTGATTGCTCCATTAGCGACTTCCCACTTCAACCCTTTACCAGGATTGTCGTCCAGCGCCTTTCTAATGGTTCGTGACACATTATATCCCTTTTAGCTAACTGCTCAGGTCAGCAATAGCCCTTGTGAGATGACGTCGTAATGTAATGAAGTACATTATAGTATGTTGCAACTCGAGCAGATTTGAATAAATGCCCGGGTGCCCCAATACCAGGTCTGTCACCGGCACTGCAAACAAAAGTCGTAGTTGATAAAGGTACATATAAACAGCAGCACGAGCAACATATGGCTGCAGAAAATTAGAATGTGCTCCCAAGCAAAACAAAAACTCACCTTTGGTCGACTACCACCCACTCGACGGGCGGGCCGCAATAGATCATGTCGTAAGAGATCTGGGCAGGTCTGAGTCGTGACCTGCAATTCTGGTAAAGTCGATCCATATTGACGTGTCTGGAGCAATAAGTCGTAGCACACCAGAAGAATTCCAGACGCTTACCTCTTACCATGATCCCTATCTACTGTCCCCGCCTCCAAAAATCCCTGCGCGCGCGACATTTTGGCTTGGTGTAGCTTTGCGTGTTGGTGGTGTGATGCAAGTGATGTAGGTAATGCACCGCCTCTGATCGGGTACTGCATCATTGATCTGCCGCCTTCGGCCACGACCTTATTTTTCACTGGCGACTTCCTTCTTTCTCAGCAGGCCCTTCTCTGCTGCGCCGCAGGTGAGGCAGGCCCATCTCTTTTGTCTTTCACCACCATGTTCCTCGCCCTCAAAAACGCTCTCGCTTCGCTCGCTAATTTTTTCACTCAATTCTGGGGTCAGGCGCCCGCCATAGAACATGACCGCGACTGGTACCTGAATAGTTGGGGTCTGATCACCCGAGATGTGTGAGTCGGCTATGCGTTCCACTTGACCTCCACTGATAGGCCCTTTTAGAGATCCCCTCTGCATCCACCGTGACAAAACCAACTGCCCATGGGCCGACCCCATTTACAGCGCAGAAGTGCTGGGCGAGGCCTTCTTGCACCTCCCTGCCTGCACCCCCTTCAAGAAGGTGTTTTTCTGGCGCACCGAGCAGAGATTCATTAACGACACGATCACCAAGTACGAGACCGTGATGCGCATCAAAACAATCTACTATGTGATTGATGGGGACCCAGACATCTACACATCCACGTACATTCTTTTCTGCCTACTTTACTCCTTCCTGACCTACCCACAGCAGTGGTGCCGAACTCACCTGGCGCTGTCAGGGCGATCCCTGGGCCACACTTTATGCCACCCTCTCTCACACAGATGCCGTGGAGAGGGTGGGTGACTGGGGACGTCTGACCACAAATATTTCAAAACTGCCTACATACGCACCGCTGCTGGTTTTTCAAGAACACTTGTACTCGCTCTAGCGCCCACCTATCCGCTCGTCAAATGTATTGCACCTACTACTTCTACTGTAAACTGCCATATGTCCTCTATCCCTTCACTATTTGCGTACCGTACTGTACTGTACCCAAAATGTAAATAACCTACCGCCACCGCTATCGGAATCAAAGGCTTCGTGCCTACCATTTCTTGACTTAGGGAGGCCGAAAGCCTTCGGACATTTCCGGCGGAATTGATTGCCAGTCATCAATCAAATTTGATGACATTGACACATATTCATATCCACTACTCGTCGGACCGTCACTCCTTGTCGCAACATGGCACGGATCAAGGTGTGTTAGGCGGTTATTGTTGACATCTTCAGCACTCATTCAGCTGACAGCGCACTGCACACAAATCCACCGGTGGCCAGTGTTCTTTCCAGTTTCCACCAATGCATCCATTTTGAATGTGATTCTCATACAGGAAAAAGCCCCGCGTGTTCAGGCTAATGCCATGAGGCCCAGCAACCTCAGAGACCATGATTGCCAAACAGGAAAACCCTTGCGTATTAAGGCTAATGCTATGAGGGCCCAGCAACCTCATCATTCCCGACCCTAAACGTCACCGCTCCCGCTCTGCCAGCAAAGTCCGCACAGGCTTGCTTATCCCCAAAGCGCCTTTCCAGCGTCTGGTGCGAGAAGTGGTGCAGACCCATAAGTTGCAACAGGTGCGTTTTTGCCATGTAGCCCAGCACACAGCCGTTGTCCAACGTTGACTTGTAGGTTTTACGGTTCCAGTCCACAGCACTTCAAGTGCTCCAAGAGGCGGCCGAGACAGTGAGTGGTTCTGTTCCCCACCCTAATCTTCCTCTTTATAAAATTACGCTGTCCGAAGCCTTTAAACTCCGCCGGCAATCTCCTTTTACGTTGATGTCTGCTGTTAGCCAAGCGGAGAGCGGCCTGGCGAAGCCGGCCGCGAACCACTTGTACTCTTACTGATCGTTCATAGCTTCTGGTTCGACTGTTCGAGGATGCTTCTGCGCGGCTCGTCACGGAAAACGTAAAACTATGTACGTACAGTGCTACTTGGTGTCACCAAACTGACCTTTATTACAGTCAACTCACAGATATGGCGCCGGTGCTTCACCTTCGGGGGGGGGTGTCTTTGAGCAGGAACAATTCGTCTACTTCAAAACGTACCCTACAAACACTCGTTGCGATAGACATCAAAAAACCTGGATTTTACGGGTGCTCAATAATGAGGAACATGAATAAAAAAAATGAGGGAACATCGAAGTATGCACAATAATGACTGAAAGTACAACTAGCACTGTGCGGCCGGGAAGCTCAAACCCTCCCACCCAAATGCGATCTGGCTCTGGTCCCAGCCCGGATAGACCTGCTCAATGGCTGCAGCTTCCTCCACGTCCAACTGGGGCCACCGAGTCACCACCTTTTTTTTTTTTTCCTGTAACTTTGCCCCTCGCCGCATGCGGCACACTGGGCATACTTCTACACACATGTTATCTACGGGTCTCGGGAGGGGTTATAGTAATGTACGTAGTGTCCGCGAAATCATATCCGGATGCCAAATCTATGACAAACAGATGGAAGTGCTTTTGCGCAAGTAGGAGAGTGGGTCGGGACCTGGATGGAATCAAATAAGGTAAGTGGTTGCAAGCCTAGAGTAAGTGGGGGTATAGGGAGTCACCACTTGGCCACACCCATCGCATCCCCACTGCGTCTCCAGAAGGAGGTGTACGCACACGAGACAGGTGCTGTGGCTGCAGGATAATCTCGTAGAAAAATCGGTGAGGTGATGGGAACAAGTAGGAAGCAAGCTACTTGACGGGGTGGGATTTGGCATTGAGGCAGAGGCGGCAGGTATGCTCCAACTGGGGCAACAATATGTCACCAGGGCGGGCATCGTCAAGGTACAGGTCGTCCTCCTCGAGGGGTTCTTGACGCACGGTGTGCTTCCCACGGCGATGCACGATTTGAAGGGTTGGGGGGCGGCGGTGGGTGCGCAAGTCGCCAGGTCTCGTAATTCGCATGGTCCTGGGCCTCCTTCTGCTCGCGCCGCAAGATGGCGTGGGCCTTTTCGCGCTCAGATCGGCTGTGAGCAATGAGCTCGTCCAGGCGAGAGATCTGCAAGATCATGTGGTGATGTCCAGCGGCTCGTGTTAATTCTTCGCGCTGTTGAAGAGCACGCTGTACGTGTGCACATCATTCCTGGTCGGTGTGAAATCCAGGAACATCGCCTAAGATCTCGGACGGGAAACTGCTGAAAACGAGCAGCCCTGTACGAACCTCAGCCTCTGTCGCACAGGTCAGTGGAGAGATGTCGACGCGTCCATTCTGCTCTGCTTACTAGGCGAGAACAGTCTCTTCTTGAGGGGGAGGGAATCCATGGCGGGAGGCAGGCCATGCATTACATCAGAGATAACTGCGTTGTACGCATGCATCCCAGCTCAAGACTCGGCTATCCGAATGGCGTGCCCTGAAGATCGACCGGCCTCACTGGCCATACCCACTCATACGCGCTCGATGTCTTCGCCATCCGTCCCCTGGCCGTGCCACTTCCCTCCTTGGCACGTCTGCTGGTGGGCGACTTTGTTCCAGATCAAACGCATCCCTTCGCTATTGAGGATTGAGACGATGTTGATGTCGTAGTCTCGAATCATCCGGATTTCACTGGCACGTGATTGTTTGTTGGCACAGTAATATCCTTAGAAAGGGTCCCACTCATCTGTGGGAAGCCAATGCGTCAGGCTTGCGAGTTTCTGCGGTCAACGAAGTGTCGGGTGGTTCACTCATTGCTTCAGGCAGATAAAAGGAGTAAGACGAATGGATTGGTATAAGACAAACGAACACGATCACCAGCTGAATACCTCCTTGCAATCTGCATCCAACTCATCAGCCTTCGACAATGATCCCAGCGCATATTCAGCCCGCGTGCCCAGCTCCCCATCTACCTCTGCCTTGCGTGCCACCCCTCCCTTCTGAGCCAGCAAAGATTGGACAGTCTGGTGCCCATACGCGGCCCATCGAAAGAGGGCGCCAGCGGCATACTGAGTCATAGAGTAGCGGGTCTCGTGCCGAGTGATCGGGGTTTTGCCGTGGTGGCACGCACTGGATAAAAGGAGGACGGAGGCGCCCGATGGGAACTCACACACCACTTTGAGATGTTCGATATAGATGTGCCCGCTGAGCTTGTGATTGAATTTCCCAGCTGAGGTCACAGCGCACATCCCATAAGCATAGTTGAGCATGTCCAGATGCTCCAGGGTGACGACGTCGGGGCCCAGGTTGAAGGTGGCCGTGGGGAAAATCGAGTTGGGAAAGAGCTGGGTGAGCTCGGGCTGGGTGCTTAAAGATGCTCTGCATCGTCGACTTGTAGTGCCGGTACAGCTTGGGCAGGTAGCGCGCCAAACCACCTGGTCAAAATCAGCCCAATGCATGTGAATATGGTGGGACGTCACCCACTGGATTGGAATCCGGCGATCCAGCGGATGGCAGGGTGGTCCGTGATCAACTCCAATAACCGCCACAAGGTTGCCAGGCTTCTGGCAAGATTAAGGCGTAGATTAATGATGTACGGTACACTTGACAGAAGCAAACCTTCTGCCCTGGGCCTTTCGTCAGGCCGCCCTTGAGCACGTAGAAGTCGCCGCGACGGTGGCGGCATTCTTGGCGTTTGAAGACTCCCTGCTTGACTCCGCGCACCTGCACCCCATCCATTGCCCGTGCCATTTCAGCAATCACGTCGTCCCAATCGTCTCCTTCGGGTCGGCCAGAAGCACCGCGACGATGCGCCCATCCACATCAAGTATCAGCTTAGGGTCCCTGTGCATGTAGTTAGATGAAGGGCTGGGGAGGTAGACAAAGCCAAAGACATACCTGCCATCCCGTAGGCTTCGCAGCTGCTGCCGCGTCAGCCTGGCCTTCTTTGAGGTGCAGGGCCCCGTCCAGTTCCCAGTGGATGAAGAGGGGAGGTCGCGTTGATTGATGTGCTCAGAACCTATATAAGAAACACAAAAATAACCCACTTGACTCGAGAGCGGCACAGAAACAGTCCAGAGACTGTTCCAACAACCAACAAACAAATCAAACGGCAATATATGCACGTTTCCAAAGATCCCGACGAGTTACAGCCCCTAGTACAGGGCCTTGTAAAGGTTGTAGGGAGAGGTTTCGTATCTCAAAGAGATAATAGAGCAAACTGCGTAGAACACGTTTCTAGACACAGCGGAAACGTTGTTTCCAACAAGATAGATTTATAGCTTCGCAGCGTGTACGTGTGTGTGTCCAAGCGACAGAGAAACAAGTTTAAAGTAGTCCGTAGACTCAAGTAAGGCCCCTAGTTATAGGCCAAGAACGTTCACAGAGCTTTCCCTAAAGAAGGTACTTTCTGAGCAAACGCCAGCAGTCACGTTTCCAAAGTTTTCCCTTTGACGTACTTTCTGAAACCCGCCTCCGCAAACAACAACAATAATGTTTCTTTTAACAGAGTCCCAGATCCAACAGATTCTCAGAGTTCAGACAGTTTCCCAGGCAAAGCCCAAGTGCGTTTCCAGAATATATATGATTCAGAAACAATTAAGATTTCGGCTAATAGTGCTACTCTATAAGAGTGGCATTTGCCGAGGATCCCAGATCAACCCAATGCGCAAGCGTATAGCCTACTAGTTCGGGGGAAGATGCTGTGTCCATCGTAGAAACGCCCTCGGATACTTATACAACCGCCAAGACACTGTTACAAAGCCCAAAACACAATCCAATGAGTCAAAAAGTCCGTTATATCCGTCTCTTTAAACCATGTTTCCGTGGGTTGTTCTTCCGAGCATCGCCTCCCATTGGTTTCCAAATGTGAGCACGCCATGTTCCCTTGCCAATTACGAGGCAGGAACCCGTCAGCAGCACCCCTGTATTATTCAGAGGGTGTGTCGATCACCGATAGATCGGCACTGCATCTCGTTCGACCTGTTTTCTGCTTCAACTCAAGTTTCCCCTTGGTTCCAAGTACGGAACTTGATAGTACTCCTTTGTAGGTCTCGGTAGATACCGTTTCTCTAGGGTTTTCCCAGAAAGGGTTCTTGAGAAAGAACCTTAGAACACCTTTAGAGTTGTGATCCGGATCCACAGAATAGCCGACCACCTGTTTCGGTGTATCCGCATCCGATGGAAAACCGGCAACTCTGGCAACCGAAACACTCGTGACCGAACGCGTCTCTCTAGCATCTCAACACAACACAACACATTGCCAACTCCCGTTCCGTTGACCCGTTTCCGTTGTTAAGTGAATGTTGGAAACAAGTCAAAAGAAGTCCCTTGACTTATTATCTGGCTGCACGTTTCCCTTACAGTTTTCAGGGCGAGACTAGCCAATGAACATTCTAATTCCTTAGAACGTCCACCCGTTTCTCTGTGGTTCGCCCAACAGCTACCAGGAACCAGTACTGTTGCATAGAAACAACAGTTTCAGCAATGAGCACGATCAGAAACACGCAAAATTACGTGTATCTAACCATGGCCCAATTACTGG
>JARKIC010001717.1:0-100505 GCA_029378375.1 Mycena olivaceomarginata
TTTGATAGTGGTACCGTATTTTATTCCATTTAATGAATTCATTTATCTTTTCATCCTCGGAATGGGTGCCGAGGGCGAGCACAGTGATGGTGATGATGCCAACACGCTACAGAGCTGCCGACAGAGCGGCGGGGTCGGTGGACCCAAACCCGCCAGTACCCGTGGTGTCCCGCAGTGTTCCGGGGTTAATATTTGGGTATCCCAAAGATTTCGAATTAGAAGTGCGGTATCTTGCCGGAATTCAATTCGAAATCTTGCCCTTATGAGGTGTATTAACGACCTTTTTACAGGTGGTAACGAGCTCATCACTGACCTCTCCGCTGCCCGTGCCGACTACGAGCTCACCCGAGAGCAGCTCTTCCGCGCCAGCGCGCGTATCGCCATCGCGAGTAATCACATCAGTACTTGGATCCGCGGGGTGATCACCAACCTGGGAGTATACGGTCTCCCCCGTATCACGGAGATCCCAGAGGCTCTTCGTCCTCTCTGGGGGCAACTCCTCGAGGACGCCGAGGCGGAGTTGTCCGTTGAATACCGGGCCGCGATCCAGCGCTACCCGTTCATCAGCGACCCTCGCCGAGCTGACCTCCCTTCCGATGAGGATCTTCCAACCCTCATCGAGTTCCTCACGTGCCGCACCGCACGCGCTCATCAACCAACTCCTCCACCCAAGGAGGAGTTGAACTGGCCGGAAGAGGGTGAGGCGGGACCATCTGGATCGAAGTAGCGCGCTGGATTTTTCTTGATATACACGTATGGACGAGCATTTGCGATTGCCAAAGCTGGCAAGTAATATACTGTACAAATTTTCGCATACAAGTTTTTGTAACCTGCCGAAGAATTCGAATAATTTTCTTGCTTCCCCTGTCGAGCGACTTCCTAAGTTCTACTCAACCTTTCAATCTGCCCAACGAGGCGCTTTGACTATCCGTATCCATCTCGTATCCGGATATATTCCATCATCCCACGCCATTACTCCGTTCTTCTGGTCCCTGATCGCCCTAATGCTCGAATATGCATAAAAGGCGAGCAGTCGCGACTGCTTTCTTTCGAAAACATGGAGATGTCCCACTTTGTTCCTGACTACGACCCTCTTCGCCATGCTCTCAGCCAGGACTCTTGGCCTACTTTGCCACCCTGTTCAACCTTTTACGATGCTTTGGCTCCCAACGTGGATATCTTATTCCAGCTATACCCAGTGCATTGCCTGTCAGACTAGTAATCGCGAATGGACCTGACCCTATGTATTTTTAGGACAGTCCCTTGCAGTTCTTGTCTCGACGGTTCAACTTCCTGCACCTTCGTTCGCTGGAACATCCCTTGTTTCGCCTGCATTGTTCATTTGAACCACGAGCGCTGCACTCTTTGCAGTCGTGAAGCCTTCTGCCTGCGTCTGGCTTGTTATCGCGATATTAGAACCGCGCTTCTTCCCGATGAAGGTGCTCAGCCCCTTATTTTCTTCTTCGCTTATTTCTCATCTTCCGTGACAGATCGCGATGCTTGGGTTAATCAGTTCTATTCTGATTGCGCCGCCGCTTTCTATCTTTGGGACCACGCTCCCATTCCAGTTGGATCCTTCTTCACAAAAGGGGTCGCGGAGTTCATCCGACCTCTCTCTTTGGCTCGTGCCTTAACCAGCATCGACTTGCTGAAGGAGATCTTTAGCATTCCGCCTCTTTTGATCGAAAAGCTCCATTATATGGTTTACAAGCGCGCGCTAGAGTAGATTATCTAGTAATCCTACTCCTTCTGTCGCTATCATGTGTAGAGTTCAGAATACTGATGTGTCGACCCGAAATTATAACATCTTTCGAAGTTATGATCACCGATCTTAGTAATCGCGATTGCTCTAGTCATCATGATTCCCATCGGATAATCATGTTCCTAAGGTCCGGCCCGTATGCCTTCGTGGTCTGAACCGCTTAGCGCGCTTTTTATCGCTTAGATGGATGCTAGCCGAGCCGGCTATTTTGCTAATGATGTGTTCCTTTAGCCGATGACCAACTGAGCTTACTTTGATCTACCGCTTCGCGTCGCCTATTTCGGCTAACGATTCAAGTAGTCATCGTCAGAGTCCAAAATTTTGAAATTTGGTCATCGTCTAAGTCCCATCTCCCCTTTTCATAAATTGTAACTGTCCCCAGTTACATCATTACTTAGGGTCGCAAACGATATCCGAATGGACCGCATCCGCGATTTGTATAAAGCTGCTTGCGCTTTCACTCCTTATACCAGCATCTTCACCGAATACCCTCGTTTATTAAACATGGTCTCCACTTCCGTCCCCACTATGCCTAAGGCCATGGTTGATAGCCTCCTTGCTATCAGTGAATCCGTTGCTGCAACTCGGTATCCTGACCGTGTAAAACAGCGTGCTTTTCTCGATGAAAAGACTGTTGCGCTGGTACGACGACGTTTTTCAAGTTCTAATAACCATACTGAGACTGCCTTTTCATAGGAGGGCTTTAGCACGATGATTCCTGCTATTGCCCGCTGACAAATCCCTTTATGATGTATTTTTCAACATGAAGAACTCGTATCACCAGACGGCCACGGGTCCTGGTGGAATTATCGGTGGTCGTTACCCCACCATTCTCGACCTTTGTTCCCGTATCAAGACTGAACGCGAGTTGAATCGCGTTGGTCTGTCCGCCGCAACCATCGCTTCCCAGCAGGCTCATCGTACTGAGCTCGAGGATGCTCGTGTCGCTGCTGAGGAGCAAGCAGCCGCCGAGGCTGCTGCCACCGCTAAGCCCAAGAAGTCCAAAGGGAAGGTAAGTTGAAATTTTTCGCAATCGCGATTGCTCAAATTTTAACATATTTCGTCTTTCTCTAGAAAGCCAAGAAGTCCAAGGCTGTCGTTGAAGATATTGACGACGACGTCTCTGTCTTTGACGATTCCGAGTTCCCCATGACTGGTTCTGGTGAGGTCGACGACCCTATGCAAATCGACGCTGAACGGGTATGTCTCTTATTTTAGAGGCACTGGCCCAGTGTATCCTCGCGATTGACGAACTCCGCGCCTCCTTTTCCAACATGCAGGTCGAGGAAGGAACCCCCTCGACTAGCCATCGTACTACGCAGTCGCTCGATGCTCACGCTTCCGTAAGCCCACCCGACTATGAGGGGTTTTTCAAGAAGTTTGCCCAATTACTCAACAACGTGAGTAGGCATTTCCCGTTACTCCCACTCCCAGTACGCGTCCTCTTCAGTACGCCTGTCATTTCTTCGTATGAAGGGCTTTGACCGATCGGCGCCATCTTATATCAAGGCCATGGCTATTTTATCACGCACTGACCCCGAATCAGCGTCCGGACCAGTCACCGCAGACTTCCCAGTCCCCCCACCGAGAAAGCGTAATCGTACACAGTCCTATGCCCACGAGGACTCCGCGGATCAATACACCGGTTCGTCTTTTGAGCAATCGCGATTGCTAAATTCTGACCCCAGCCATCGATTTTTTAGCCGCAGAGCTTGCTACTAATGGACCTGCGGTCCAAAAGACCATCGCAGAAGTACACCAGATTCTCAGCACCGACCAGTCAGATACCGACTCCATCGGTTCACTCCGGCTTCAAGAATCTGAAATACGGAGCAGGATTGGGTTCAGCAATGCCCAACTCCGGTACCTCCTCGAACATCGCGAGTACCTCCTCAAGGACCTATCGCGGATCCTCGACTGCGCAACACCAGCGCACCCCAGCCGCATCCTCGGCTTAGGTATTTCATTTCCTTATCCAGGTTTATCATTCTTGGCTTAATTCAATGCTCCCACAGGGCGTACTGATGGCTGGCCTCCGGTGGTGGCGGACTCTGGCTCCAACGTCTATTTCATGGATACTGGAATGCCATTCGGTCCCCCTCCTCGGGCCTGCTATTTCTGCCAAGAGGTTGGGCATTTCCATCGTCAATGCCCCTTCCTGGACACCAATAACTCTGCCGCCAAATGATCCCTTCATAGTTTTCGCGATTGTTACTTCTCACTTCGTCCAACTCCGTAGCACAGTCCTTCCTGTATCACTTTCACTCGCCCAACTCCTAATACTGTCTTTACTGGTTCCTTGAATGACACGAATTGTTTTTACTTCTTGGATCGCTTAGAACGCCTCGGCCCATCGTTCGTATGGTCCCTCCGGATTTCATCCAAGTCTAAATCAGGATCACCGTCACTGATATAGCTCTCAGTATCCGATTTATCGTCGTCCTGAGCATCCGCGATTGCTAGTTCCTCTTTCGATTTTACTCGAATCTTGTGGAATTGCAAGTCCTTGCTCCCGGTTTTCTCTTTATCATCGTCCTCTCTGGCTAATTCCTCTAGAGCTTCGCCTGATAGATCAATTAAGTCCAGGATATTATCTGGTATCTCGATCTTTTGACGTTGCTCAAAAGGTATAACTCGGAACGCTGCGAGCTTCCCGTGGAACATGGCCCCGTTCATCTCACAACAGAGATATGAACCGCCTGCGGTGCGCCGTACTACGACCATAGGTCCCATGTAACGTTGCTCCATTTTTCTGTCTAATGATTTTTCCACCGAAGTATTTCGTACTAGTACCAGATCGCCAGGTTTGAAGTCATAATCAACTATAGTTGATCCAAACTCCTCCTCGTATCTCCGGACTAGCCTCCGCTTTTCCTCACTAACCCTTAATCGCATCTCTTGGACGTGAAGCGAGTGTTTGGCTAGGGCTCTTGCCCTGAGTCCAATTAACTCTGCCGTGCTGATAGGTTCACCAGGATATTCAACCAGCCAGGTTGCTTCTTCAACATCCAATGGAATAACAGGATGGGCGCCACAGACTGCGAAAGTAAGGCGAACAGCCTAGCCCGCGTCTTATAGTAATTCGATCTGCCCACAATATCTGAGGGAAGAACCAATACCATTTAGCAACGTCACCCCCTGTAGCTTTCCATATTGTCTGTCGCATATCCCAATGCCCTCTTTCAACTGGTCCGTTTGCCTGCGAATTATAAGGCGAGACTCGGATTCCGCGAATGCCATACTTTTCATTCAGCCATTTCAACGCTGCTATAAATTGCGGTGCGTTGTCGGTTACAATCCATTTAGGACAGCCCCATCTACAGATTATATCTTCTAGAAGGAACTTTCCTATCGCCTTCGGCATTCTCATCGCGTAGGGGTCTCCCCTCTACATATCGCGATAGCGAATCCCGACCTGCGACGGCGTACCGGTGGCCATTAGAGACCTTGCCCATGATCATTACATCCGTATGAATCTTTTGGAACAAGCTAGGCGTCAAGGTTGGCACAGGTGGAATTTTCACAAGAGTCTTTTGTCGTAATTGACAAGTATGGCATGTGTTAACAAACCAATTGACATCTCGTTCCATTTCTGGCCACCAAAATCTCAACTTCTATTAGAGACTTGGTCGCATATACCCCGCGATGTCCCAAGGAATCATGAGAAGCACGCAACATGTACATTCTGTGTTCCTTTTCAACCACAAGTTTATGCGTTGAACCTTCCCCTTTTCGGTACAACCTCCCATCTTTACTCAGGAAGAAGTATCTGCAGTATCTCATGAACCGTTTGAACTCTTTATCACCCATCCCTGTAGGTCGTTCCAAGGGATTCGTGAGCCAAGGCTCGCACTAGTTTTAATCTTTCATCCTGGGCAATTCCCTGCACCCGACCTGTGTTTTTCTAGATACGGCTCCCGTTTTGCAGGATCGTTCTTAAACTCAGGCCTTGGTAACAGTAATTCTCCACCTGGAAGTGTAGACTGTAGATACTGAGGCACTACTAGCCCTTCAGATTCATAGGCGTGGTGTATTTTGGACCGAACTTCTTGTTCCTCAGCAATCGCGATTGCTAAATCCTCGTCGAAATCGTCGAGTGAGACCGCTGAGCCCACCATTTCTTGTAGGTAGCCGCCTCTCTCGTCAATATCGTCCTTGAATTCATCAAACTCCAACGGTTGCTGGCCATCATAATCCCATTCCTCATGGTTTTCTGGAGACGGATTCTCATCCAATCCGTCTTCATTATTTTCCCAGACCTCATCGCCTGGCTGGGGCTCTCTCCTGGACAAGCCGTCTGGTGGAAAGGTAGCTCCCTTTCACATGCTTCAATTTAAAATGAAACATCAAGATTTGTTCAATCCAGCGATTTATCGTAGCATTAGGACCCATGCCCGGATTATTTAACATGCCCTTGATGTAGAGCGCATCCGTCTCTACTACAAGTCTCCGGCACCCTAATAACCAGTATTGCATCGCTTCTAACGCTCTTTTAGTCCGTACAACTCCCGCTTGGGCTGAGAAAATCTCGATTCCCTCCGGTTTAGAGTTATTGAAGCGAACTTCGCATAGTGTCGTTTGAACTTATCTATCAGGTCCATCTGATAAATTTGAAGCCCCACAGCCATCCATGATGTGTCTACCGCTAAGACTATGTCCGTATCGATGTCGTAGTTGAGGGGACGCAGTGCAGGACTTTCCGCGATTGCTTGTTTAAGCCTTTTCATCGCGTCCTCTTGCTCTTTATCCCACACAAACTCTTGATCTCCTCGAACTAGCTTCGCTATAGGCTGAGATAACTTCCCGTAGTCCTTTATAAACATACGGAGGACCCCAATCGTACCCAAGAATTGTCTAACTCCTGAGACATCTTTCAAGGCTCCCCAGCGGATTATTACACCAGATCCTATCCACGCTAGGCCGTCTCCCTTCATATGAACAGATATGACCCACAACGGGGAAAGTATCCCAACATATGATAGACTTCGCGCCTGAAAAGGTTCCACCGCAATATTTTAAACGCTGAACTATCCTGTTCACGTTCTGGAGATGCTCCCAGACAAATCGTCGTATACCCTTATTCTCAGGGATGGTTTCAAATGTCCCATCTTTATCCTGATACCTCGAACTAGGCCCTCGGATAGGTACGTCGTCGATGTAAGGAATTGTTACATGCGGAATCTCGTCCTCCAAGATATATGTCACATCGTCGTGAAAGATAGGGACCGAGTTCGTCCATCCCTGAGGTAATTTTACTAATCTCAACGCCCCAAAAGGCGTTTGAAAGGTAGTAAAATCCCTGGAACCTTCCGCGATATCTCGATGATCATATCCTGAGTATAAATCGAGACTCCCCCACAGGCACGTCCCGCAAAATGATTTGCTAGTTCGTCCGTAGCTGGTGGTACTCCTGAATGGGCAATAGTAACCGCATTCAATGGTTCCAACGCATGTACCAAACGGATGCTTTTACCATCCTTCTTTACTACACCGAAGAATTTACTCCTATACGAGGCGTTGGAAGGTTCATATACGCCAGCATCAATCTTCTTCTTTATGATCTTGCAGAACTCTTCCAACTGCCCTCGGGGAATAGGTATACTTCTTTCTACCCAAGTCTCATGTTCCACTAAAGGAAATTCAACCGGTGGGAAGAAATCGTGTCTAAAGCTCCCTCGTTCCTCATCATTCCAGGCGAATCCTTTCTCATGAACCATCATTAACTCATGCATGAGTTTTCTCTCTTCTGGCCATAGGAAATCGCCCTCGTGTAACGAGTCAATTATCTCTTTTCGTTCCGCTGTGTAACGCCCGGTAGGAACGAAATCTCCTGGGTTCGGATTAAGCGTTGGTAAATCCGCTAATGGGTCTCCAGTGATCTTCCTTTTAATCCTATATTGTTCAGGTAGCTCTGTATACACCGGACGAACTTTAAGCCCGACGGGCTTGTATTTCTTTCCAGCGAACACCGAAAAAGGAGCATCCGCGATTGCTCTATTTTCGACTTTTGGCTCGATTGGCTCGCCAGCTGACGAATCCAATCTTTTCCTGGCAACTACAAGGATCCCCCTTGCGTGAACACATGCATTGTATCCGAGCTTCTCTTCCTACAGGACTCATGGACCCCCATATCTGCGCTAGCTTTCCGCGGACAATCTTCAGTCTGACCCGTTGGTCCTTCTGATTGACTCCATGTAAAGATATCACATCTCTGAGGTTTCCCATCTTTCTTGTCCTTAGGACGCTCCCTAAATTCCCTAAACAGTGTCGCCGCACTTTTATCTTTCTTCAGATCCTTCGAATTCTTAGATGCACTAAGGTAGGCTTCCTGAACCTCGTTTTCAGAGAATGCCCTTTCCTTAGGCAGGTAATATCCAAGGATCTCCATTTCCTGCTTCTCATTAAATCCGAGTTTCAACGCCACTTCTCCTCGTTCTTGCAACTGTACTAATTCATCGAAGCTTGGCGAAAACCCTGATTGACCATATCTGGGTCAGCAGTCGGTCCTAAGCTGTTCCTCTTCTTCCTTATCCGGGACTTTAGACTTGCCTTCTGATTCCTTTCCTCTCGGAAAGGTGATCATTGTGCAGCGCTTGCCCGTATTAGGATCCTTCAAGGTAATTGTCTGAGATTCATCGCGACTATTATTTATCTGGCACTCGGTCAAGACTTCAAAGGGTCGCCCCAATAAAACCTTATACGCTGGACCCCTTATTACATGGGCCTGCAGGTAGACAGTTATGCCTCCGAATGTGAACGGTACGTTCTTTGCCAGACCCACTGATCTTTCCAATGACCTATTTGCGCTTTGCATGTAGATTTGTATATCAGGATCCCAAGTTAATCTTGACTCCGCTGCTTGATCCAGCGAAATCGAGACTATCTGAGATCCTGAATCCATTATGGATTCTACCTTGCCTTGCGTATTGATATTTGGAAAGACCACTCGGAGATGGGCTGAATCCCTTGCTACGTATATTTGCTTTGGATCGACGAATACCTGTTTAGGTACCTCGCCAGGAGCCAAACTTTCCAAATATTGAACGTAGGGGTCCGGTATTACTACCGAACCCACAGGGATATCACCATCCGCGATTGTGGTAACAAATACTGATGAAACTATAGGCAACTCGCTCAAGTTGAGTGCGTCATACTCCAGTTTCAAGTCTTCCTCCTCATCTAGGAAAGGCAAGACGTCTTGTTCCTCTTTGAACATGACTTGTTTCACATGGTTGGGTTTTACAGGTCTTCGAGACTTCGTTAGATCCCTTCTAATCGTCTCTCGAACTTCAGGAGAAACGCTCGCCAAATCTCTGAGTTCCAAAGTTACTTCAGAACTTAGTATTTGATCGGTCAATTTTCTCCCTATCCCATCCCGTTGTACTGGAGCTCGAACCTGGTAGGCTCTTTCCTCCATTTCAGCTTCTTCTTCACCCTGAATAGGTGCGGGTTCTTCTGAGGTCGACTGGACCGGCGGAACATTGCGATACGGTAATTCAACAGTATTCGCGATTGCTCCATTCCGATTTAATCCAGACGTTCCTCTCCAAATCCCGCTCCTTTTCTGTGATCTCAGCTGTTCTAGCCCTCCAATCCCTTCTAGCGTTTGCTAAACTAGCTTCATTACGGTCCTCAGGAGGCTTAGCTGGTCTCGTAAATCGAGCCTTTGCCTCAATCCTAGGACCATTCAGAAATTTGGATTGGGCGAGGTACCGGTCTTTTAACCCGGTCCTAGTCGTCGCAAACTGGTCCTGCGTAGCAGGTAACTCTCCCGAACTCATACTTTTCATCATCCAAGTCTGAAAGGCTTGTCCGAAATCAAAGTTTGACGGCATAACCGCAGTTGGTTGAGTTTGAGCCATATAGGTGGGTTGAACCACCTGTGGGACAGAAGTCTGAATATTTACTTGCCTAGCCTTTGCAAGCTGGACTTTCAATGTTCTAATTCTCGTCCATAGCCGTCTCATGGAAATCCATAGGCCTTCCCGCTTCTTCGTACGCTTCGAAGTCATACGGGGCACCAACCCAGTTCTGGCTGATTGCCTTGTTTTTCCAATAATTGTCTACCCTCTGTTTCTGAGTCCCGTTGCCCGACGGAATATAATTGCCATCACCCAATTTGTGTTTACCATCCGCGAATGCTAACCAACCCTTGTTGATGTGTTCTATTTTGTGAGGGCATTCCCTCGAGAAATGTCCTGATTCCTCACAATAATAGCAATCATGATCCTTCGTAGGCTCTCGGTCTCTCGAATACTGAGGTCGACTCGGGCCTTGCGTGTTGTACGCGTAATTTGAACGATTATTGTTCATGTGCGGAGGCGGGTCTTTCGCGAATTGTGCCAACGTTTTGAGAACTTCACTATGAGATTTAAGAACCTCATTGTGACGCTGCTCACTCGCTTTCTGGCTCAAGACGTATTGATCCCTCAACTGCGCGATAGCGCCGTTCATTTCCTCCAGCCGTTCCTCATAAGGTTCGACTTTTGTGGTTGGAAAACTGAGAGGCCTAACAGATATCTCGTCTTTTGTACCAACTGAGAGAGAAGCCGATCTACTTTGACTCCTAGCCAAAGTTTCTGCTAATTTCACAAGATCCGCAACATCTATCGGATCTTCAACTCGAGACTCTCCCGTGTTTGCTGCATTCGCTGGATTAATCGCGGGTACGAGTAAAGCAGGAATTTGAGCACGTAGAAGAGCAGAACTCTCTATGGACATTTTTAATGTTGTCGCAAAGGTATGTTCCAACGTCTCGTAGTAGAAATCGCAAGCGATCTGGTTCGTAATTAGAACAGGAGCGGTCAAGAGTTTCTTTACTTCCGTAAGAATTCTATCCCAAAACGTCTAAGACGACCTTCTTCTTTTACAGTGATCCCCCGGTTCCTCTTGCAGAGTTTCTGGCAGAAGATCTATGGTACCCGCTCTCTCTGATTTAATCTCAGGATAGCTAAGATAGATTTCTTTGAGGAATTCCTCATAGGTTCCATTTTTGTAGGTAGGAAGCGCTCTCCAAGTTGCCTTCCGTTTTGTAGGAAGATAACTCGTAAAATGCAACTTCCTTTCAGCATCATCTGTAACGCCGGCGTGTTCCATTATCTGGTTCACATGATCAACAAATGTCATGAGGTCTTCATGATCATCCGTAGTGAACTTAGGAGCATTATTATCCCAAGCGTATGGAATTTTAAAGCTCGCGACTCTGGCTCCACCAACTGGTGCTGGGTTCGCTCCGTCTGCCATTTCTAATAGAGATGACTCTGAACGTAGGGTTTGGGACGAGTTTTGGGAAGCTTGAGGTTCAATAAGACCCTCTAGTTCGACCCTTGGATCCGAACTTGATTGAATTGGTTCGGATTGAGTATCCGCGGATGCTAACTGTAGCTGTTTATATGCCGCTGCTCGAGATAAAGTTCGGTCTTTCGACTTTACTCTTGCTAGAGCTGCTGCACTGGGAGTCCTTTTTCTACTAGGTAGAGGCGGAAGGACAACTGGTGTGTTGTGCCTTTCGGATCGACGAGGTAAAGGTTTAGGAAAACCAGGTGTTTCAGGTTCAAGTTCGCCTTCTGATGATAACTCGTTTGTTTCTGCCGTAGCAGAAATCTTAGGACGAAGGGGTACTTCGTCCGAAGAGAATGAACTGACGGTTTACGTCCTTCTCAAGTCGTGAGACTCAAGGAATGGGTTCTCGATAGTTCTGAAGACTTTGAAAGTCTAGAAATGCGGGATCCAACAAATTTTCCAAGTCTTTATAGACCAATTGACAAAGTTTTACTTTGAGAAGTAAAGTCAAATGAACCCCTCGCGGTGGGCTCCAGATGAAACGCTGACTATGGGGCTGGCGGTGAAATAACCACAACACAAACCTTGTAAATGAATACGCGGTTCGATAATGCAACTACAACAACTCAAACACTATAGTCCTCGTGCAAGTTCGGGGTTCCAATCCAGTATAGATTGTGGCAATTTGAACTTTAGTTCTCTTTGAGAAGCAAGACTTTACAGGTCTACAAGTCGTATAGATAAAACTTGCTCGAATCCGTTCTAGGCGCAATCGCGATAGACAGACGAGATTTTATGTTCAACGGTTTTGTATGATGTGGGTCTAGGTTTGGAGATAATACTCCGATGCGTAAAGCAAGTGATTCTTATGAATTCCGATTCCAAATAGTATCCGCGATTGCTAATCCTTGCGAGATTACAACCAATTGTCAAGTCTGATCCGTTTCCTTATATTCCACGTGTCCGTTCCGTTTATCCAATATGTTCACGCGTCGTTTATAAAGATCCAAATCCAACACAGATAATATTCAAACAGGGAAAACAAACGAAACTTGGTATAGCTTCTGGGTGTCTCCGAATGAATGACTACTCTACCGGTTAAGCGTGAAGTCTAGTAACTTCGCGTCCAACAGGTGGGGTGAGATTCACTGGTGTTCCTCCCATAACCATCCACTTAAATACGTTACAGGATTCTAAATATAAACGAGACTGATACAAACGAGCAATAGGGTTCAGGGTATATGACTAGTGGTATGGCAGCTAGCCGATGAACTCCTGTCAGATATCAAGCGATTAGTAAAATTGAGAGAGATTTATAAGAAACATCAACGAGCCGAGCTTAGCGATGAGTCAAGATCTACATCGCTTAGAACGATCGTGATGGGATATTGTTGATATGTCAACTTTTAGCCGACCTCCTCGTCAGCACTCCGCTTACCCTCCTTGGTAACCATACGCTCAAATGGTTCCGCCTTGAACCGCTTAAGTGATTTGTCTGAAAATCGTGATAGCCGCCGCTTCCTAGTACCCGAGTACAGTTTCTTAGTCAATTGGTAGATCGACCAAGTCCAGTCCTCTCTTGGCAGTTCTGGAGACGTCAGATGATGCCCAACAATGATCCCTCTGGTTCAGAAGGATGTTCCCTCGTAATATGCCCTTAGTCAGGGATGTGCAGTAGCCCCAATCCGTTTCCAGGATGGTAAGGCACTTTCCGCGATTGCTCCATTAGCGACTTCCCACTCAACCCTTTACCAGGATTGTTGTCCAGCGCCCTTCTAATGGTTCGAGACACATTATATCCCTCTTAGCTAACTGCTCAGGCCAGCATTAGCCCTTGTGAGATGACGTCGTAATGTAGTGAAGTACATTATAGTATGTTGCAACTCGAGCAGATTTGAATAAATGCCCGGGTGCCCCAATACCAGGTCTGTCAACGTTCAAAGTGGGGCAGATCGTTCTCTTAGTTTGCGGCACCCAGGTAAGCTCTCCACTCCAAGAGGAAAGTTCAAGAACTCACCTTTCTCAGGGCCGCCAGGGCCAGCGCCGTTTGAAGGAAACAAAGGCGCCCAACCCTCACAGGCAGGCCGAGATGCGCCAGTCAAAGCTTGCTGTGGCCTCGACTCCAGCTCAACACCTCATCCTTGGTGTAGACTGGTCTACGGAGACCTACACAAAATATCTCGCCAACCTCTTCCCCGACGCATTTCGCTATATCGAATCACATCCCTATGCAGGAGACGCTTCTGCCTCGTCTGCAGTCCAGGCCCAGAAATGGCTGGCTGTCATCAAGACGAACCAGTCTGTGCACCTGTCTGGGGAAGAGCATCCAGATGGGACTGAAGTGTCTCTGTGCTGCAAGCGACGGGGGATCAGGTCTTCAGATCTCATTCTCTTTATCGGTAAAGTCCTCCCTCCTACTCCTCTTGTTAGCTTTCTCAACTTGGATCCAGCCACCAAGATCCCCATTCCCCCCATGCGCTACAAAAATTGGGACTTGGGAGCTGGAATCCGAGGCACCTGAAGCAGGGGAGGTGTCTGACTATGACATGCTGGACACCGACGACCAAGAGACCCCCCGTAAACCTAGTACGACCATCTCTCTTGTTGATCTATCTCACGTCTAATTTTTATACCCCTAGGCGCCAAGGCCAAAGGCAAAGGCAAGGCCAGGGCCCGGTCCATCTCCCCTGGTGTGTGTTTCTTTTCATATTGTACATCAGTGTTTCACCCCTCCTATTAGTCATCAAGCTTGAGAAAGGAGAGGCCGCTGCTTCATTGGAGAAGGCAGAAACCTCTGAAGAAGACACCTCCAACATGAAGAAAGCCGCAAAGATGCGCACACGTCTGGATACCCAGAGCATCAAGAGGAAGGTCTTCCGTATGCCCGATAACAGCGACAATGAGCGCCCCATCGTCTTTGAAGTGGATGACTCAGACGACGACGAAGTCACCTTTCCCAAACCCGCCACCCTCTTCTCCAAGGTGGTGGATCAGTCCCCTCTCTTCAGCAGCTTCCTCTCCCCGGATGGAGATGTCTTCGACCCTTTCCCTTCACAGCCTCCTTCTCCTACTGCGAATTCCTCTTCGGCATCCTCCTCGGCATGGGCCAGCACTTCGTCTCTTCCTTCCACTGCCAGTAATACAGCTGCACTTCCACTTGCTATCTCACCTGCTGCCCTCCCCAGCTTCGGCCAGCCTGCATTCCCTCCTGCAGTCCTCTCTACTCCCATAACCAACGTGTCTACTCCCCCTCCCCCCCCTACAGCTTCCACTTCCATTTCGGCCCCTGTTGGCAAGGGCAAAGCGAAGGCGAAAGGTTTTGTCTTGGCCAACCCTTGGACCCGCGGGGCGTAGAGGCGCATTCCTTTTCATCCAAATAACTCACTCATTGCATTAACTCCCCTTCCCTATCTATGGCTTCCTTCCTTCCTTCCTCCTCTTCATTCTCTCTATTATCTATTCTTCGCTCACCTTTATCTATTATCTCCCCTGTTCCTTCCCTCTCATTTTCCGATGTGTCCCCTTTTATTTATGGCTTCCCACGTCCAATTTTTCTTAACAATGTTCTCGAACCATTAATAATTGATTAATTTTTCATTGTAGCCCGAGTTTGAGTGAGGGAAATACATTAGAAGGCGCAGCGGGCGTTATCCTCGCAACGCTGTCACCCATCTCCTACGACTCTCCTGCGACATCTGATATGCATAGAGACACCAAGCAGCCGCGCCCCCACAGCTTCCGCGCACAAGTGCCTGAGCTCCCGGAGCAGCTCGCATCTCACTGCTCCCACCGATGCGACCTGCTGCACACCCGCTCTCCCGGCTGCCTCTACGCTCACGCCCGACCTGACATGCACGCTCGTCCCACACCCCAACCCGTTGCAGCGTGAGCGAGACCGGGCGAGTACCAACCGACTACGCGCCGTATGGCACACCTCAGGGAGTACGTCTCCCTCCCCACCCCCTGCGACGTGCTGCCCTGCCCTGCCCTTGCGGCCCGGAGGCAGGCGAGAAACTGCCCGGCCGCATCCGACACTCACCCGCACCTCTCCTTGTCTCCACACCCCCCTCCTCCGCCGCTGATTGATGTGCTCAGAACCTATATAAGAAACACACAAATAACCCCACTTGACTCGAGAGCGGCACAGAAACAGTCCAGAGACTGTTCCAACAGCCAACAAACAAATCAAACGGCAATATATGCACGTTTCCAAAGATCCCGATGAGTTACAGCCCCTAGTACAGGGCCTTGTAAAGGTTGTAGGGAGAGGTTTCATATCTCAAAGAGATAATAGAGCAAACTGCGTAGAATGTGTTTCTAGACACAGTGGAAACGTTGTTTCCAAACAAGATAGATTTATAGCTTCGCAGTGTGTGTGTGTGTGTGTGTCCAAGCGACAGAGAAACAAGTTTAAAGTAGTCCCGTAGACTCAAGTAAGGCCCCTAGTTTATAGGCCAAGAACGTTCACAGAGCTTTCCCTAAAGAGGTACTTTCTGAGCAACGCCAGCAGTCACGTTTCCAAAGTTTTCCCTTGACGGTACTTTCTGAAACCCGCTCTGCAAACAACAACAATAATGTTTCTTTCAACAGAGTCCCAGATCCAACAGATTCTCAGAGTTCAGACAGTTTCCAGGCAAAGCCCAAGTGCGTTTCCAGAATATATATGATTCAGAAACAATTAAGATTTCGACTAATAGTGCTACTCTATAAGAGTGCGTTCGCCGAGGATCCCAGATCAACCCAATGCGCAAGCGTATAGCCTACTAGTTCGGGGGAAGATGCTGTACCCATCGTAGAAACACACTCGGATACTTATACAACCGCCAAGACACTTGTAAGGGCAACCTTAAGCTCAGCGCGGGGCGTGGAAACTAGCGGGGGAATCCGAAGTATAAATATGGGTACTAAATACAGGAGCGGGAATACTACGCACCTAGCGGGGGAATCCGAAGAGAAGAAAGGATGAGGATTCCCACGCTAGGCGAAACCTTATATACGAATCAGTAACTACCCAGTAGCACGTGTCCGGAGGTATCTACAATGATCACGGGCTTGGTCGCATAGCACGTGCCAACGGGAGCGGGCGGGCGGAAAGTCGGGGGTGTTAGCTGGAGCGGAGGCCGGACCGGAAACCGGACCGGAAACCGGAGAGATAGCCGGAAAGGCCGGAAGAGCGGGGGTTCCCCTGACATCACCCCCCCCTTGGAATACGGTGTCCCGACGTATGAAGCGGATGGTCCTATCGCGCCTCCGGAAGGACAGCGAGTTGAAGGCGGCCGAGGCGATCCGGCGGGGGGCGTTAGGGTAGCGACGGTAGTAGGCGTCAATGGCGTCTTTGGCGAAGACGTCAGAGTGTTTTACCCACTTATCGTGCTCTGGACTGTAACCCTTCCAGCGCACCATGTACCAGAGGCTGCCGTATCGGACTCGCGCTTCTAGGATCTCATCAACCTCCCACCTCTCATCTCCGTCCGGCTGGAGGAGGGGCGGTGGTTCATCGTGCCGGGGGCGTCCGGGGAACGGGTCTGGCTTCGCAAGCTCGAGCTTCACGACCGGGAAGACCGGGTGAAGCTGGGAGTAACGCGGCGGAAGCTCGAGCTTGTACGCACCGTTGCCCACGACCTTCACGACCTTGAAGGGTCCAAGCCGTTTGTCCGAGAACTTGGGCGACGGACGCGTCGTTTTGATGTCGGAGGCATCCACCCAGACCCGGTCGCCTACCTTGATCTCCGGCGCGGGTACGCGTCGGCGGTCGTAGTACAGCTTGAACTCGTCCTTGGCTTTAACGAGGGCAGCTTTGGCTTCGGAGACTCCGGCGGCGATCCGGTCGCGGAACTCGTTGACGGACTCGTCGGCGGAGCGCCTACTGTTTGGCTCGAAACCCATCCGAGGAAGGCGGCCAGTGTCCGTCATGAACGGTACCTGCTGCATCGAGGAGTGGACGTGGTTGTTGTAGGCGAACTCGGCTGCCGGCAGGAGCTCATCCCAGTCGTCCTGTTTGTGGCTCGTGAAGATACGGATGAACTGTTCGAGCTCCTGGTTGACGCGTTCGGTCTGACCGTCGGTCTGCGGATGGTAAGCGGTGGAGGTGGCCGGTTCGATACCGATGAGGCGCCACAGTTCGCGAGTGAACTCGGCGATGAACTGCGGACCGCGATCCGAAATGTACTTCCGGGGGGTTCCCTGGTGCCTCCAGACGTTCCGGTAATACAACCGGGCAGCTCCGACAGCACCGAGGCCGGTGTGGCACTCGTTGAAGTGGGCTCGCTTACCAAGGACGTCGACCACAACCATGACCGCATCGAACCCGTGGACCTCCGGAAGCTCGACAATGAAGTCCACCGAGACGGTGTCCCAGCGCTCGTCCGGAATCTCGGTCGGATGAAGCTCACCATGGGGAAGTCGCCGGAGCGCCTTCGTCCGGTTGCACGCATCGCAGGCTCCGACATACTGGCCAACGTGTCGGGACAACTGGGGCCACCAGTAGTTCCGGGAGATCAACTCCAATGTCTTGAAGCGGCCAGCGTGTCCGGCGACGCGCGTGTCATGGTGCTGCTCCATAATCCGACGTCGGAGGTCCTTATTCCGCGGCACAACGATCTTGCCGCGGAACAGGAGGAGCCCATCCGAGATGTGCCATTCAGCCGAGCGGGGGGAGGGAGCCTTCCGGTTCTTGAGGAGTTGCCGGGCGACAAGCGCCACGGGGTCCTCAAGCTCCGGCTCGGTCGCAAACGCCTTCCGGACATCGCGCAGGAGAGGAATTTCGGGTCCGTCAACCGCAATCCCCTCCATGGCACGAATCCGGAAGAGCTCCGGCCGAAGGAGCGTAACGTCCGAGTTCTCCGAACCGGCTCCGTGGTCCGGACGGCGCGAGAGCGCGTCCGGACGTCCCATGAGGCGTCCAGGCTGATGGAACAGGGCAAAGTCGAACCGGGACAGGTACAGGGACCACCCGGCCTGCCGCCGGTTCAGCTTCTGCGACTTCTGGAAGCACTCCAAGTTCTTGTGGTCCGTCCAGATCTCGACCGGGTGCTGCGCGCCTTCGAGGAAGTGTCGCCACTCCTCTAGGGCTCGGACGATCACAAGCATCTCCTTGTCGTGGATCACGTAATTCCGTTGGATGTCGTTCAAGCTCTTGGAGTAGAAGGCAACCGGGCGCCACTTTCCATCGGTCCCCTGCTGAGACAGAACCGCTCCGGTCGACCGGTCGGAGCTGTCCGCCTCAAGCCGGTACGGCCGGGACTCATCCGGAAGGACTAGGACGGGCTCCGCGGTCACCGCATCCTTGAGGGCTTAGAATGCGGTGGCCGCGGCAGCGGTCCAGGTCCAGGCCACACCCTTCTTCGTTAGGTCGAAAAGTGGCCGGGCGACGTCTGAGAACGCCCGGATAAACCTCCGGTAGAAGTTCGTGAAGCCGAGGAACTGCTGCACGTCCTTCTTGTTCTCGGGCGTCGGCCACGAGGCAACACCGGCGACCTTGACGGGGTCCATCTCCACGTGGTTGTGCGAGATGACGACACCGAGGTACTCGATCGTTGACTTCTCGAACTCGCACTTCTCCGGTCGGAGGAAAAGACGGTGTTCGCGAAGCCGCCGGAGCACCTCCCGAACAATTTCACGGTGACGAGCGAGGTCGGAGTGCGCGATGAGGATGTCGTCCAGGTAGACCATAACGTCTCCGGAAAGGATGAGGTCCTGGAAAATGTCGTTCATCATCGTCTGGAATGTAGCCGGGGAGTTGGTAAGGCCAAAGTACATCACCAGCGGCTCAAAGAGCCCCCGGTTCGTACGGAACACAGCCTTCCATTTGTCACCTTCCCGTATCTGGACGTTGTTGAAACCCCACCGGACGTCGAGTTTCGTGAAGAACCGGGCTCCCTTCAAACGGTTAATAAGATCGTTGATCAAAGGGAGCAGGTACCGGTTTTTCACGGTCATCGCGTTGAGTGCCCGGTAGTCCTGGACAAACCGGAGGGCTCCGTCCTTCTTCTTAATGAAGAAGACCGGAGACGCCATCGGTGACTTGGACGGACGGATGCGGCCGGTGCTCAACCCCTCTGCAATGAAGGCATCGAGCTCCTTCTGTTTGAGCGGGGAGATCGGGTAGACCTTGCAGTTGGCCAGCTTCGCGTCCGGGACAAGTTCGATGGCGTGGTCCCATGCTCGCTTCTCCGGCAGGGAGTCGAAGGACTCCTTGTTGAAGACGTCCGAGAAATCCGCAACCCAGGACGGAACATCGGTTCCGGCGGGCGCAGAGTTCCGGGCGTAGGCCTCCGCAAGGCGCTGCGAGACGGTGCTGCCGGCGCGAATCTCCTCGACGGGGGCGAACACAGTGTACAAAATGCGATCACCCTCTTCGAGGTTGTCCTCCTCGTCATCATCGTCTTCCGAGTCCGGACACAGCTCCGGCAAGTCGTCGTCGGCCGGATTGTACCCATCATCTCCGTGCCACTCCTCCGAGTCGACGGCACAGATAGACGGGGTCGGACCTTCGCGCAGCTGCCGGAGGATCGAGGCGGCGAGCTTCTCGTTCCTACGGACGGCCCGCAACTCGTCTCAGCAGGTGCGGCATCCGGTCGGGCAGCGTGTCATTCGAACCTCCTTGGTCTCCCAGTTGATCTCCGGATTGTGTTTCTGGAGCCAGGAGTAACCGAGGATGACGTGTTGCTTCCCGAGTCGGGTTACGGCGAGCTGGATACGCTCGGAGTGTCCCTTGTAATCGACCACCATATCGACTACACCGGTGATGCCGCCCGCTTGGTTCGGGCTGCCATCCACGTTGAGAACTGGGATAGGCTGCGAGAGAGGCCGGACCAGAAGGTTGCGGGAGATGACGTACTCCGAGTCGATGAAGTCTCCGGTCGCTCCGCAGTCGACCAGAGCCTTCACCGACATCTGGGCGGCGGTCTCGACAGACTGCAGGTCCAACGGGATGTGCAAGGAGTTTCGGCCTTCGACAGAGTCGATGACGTACTGCCGGGGAAGTCGCCGTTCCCACTTCGGGCGATGAACGCGCCGAAGTGAGCCTGTCCTCGTTCCCGGCTCGGGGACAGGGGCCTCCGTTACTGCCCTCATTCCCGGCTCGGGGGCAGTGCGGGCTTCCGTCTCCAGGACGGAAGGAAGAGTCTCCGTCACTCGGACGGAAACTGGGACGGGGGGTGCGCCTCTCGCTACTACCTCTGAATCAAATGAATTGTCACTATCTGAATACAGGAGGGCGTAGCGATTGGGGGACGCGACCGAGGGCGCACCGCTCACTCGGCCGGGCGGGGAAAACCCACCGGTTCCATTTCATCTCCGTCAACCGACTCGGCTGGAAGCGAGGCGGAGGTGGAGAGCCGGGCGAACAGCTCCTTGAGGAGGTCGTCCCCGAGTTGACGAACGACCTCGTCGAGAACGTCTGCATGCCGAACGTCCGAGGGGATGGGGCATTCGTGGGCGAGGTGTCCGGCCGCACCGCACCGGAAACAGGTGCGTGGGAACGGGCGGGCCCGGGCTCGATCGACGTCCATTGGGACAGCTGCCGGAAGGACAGGTGCCGCAAGCGGGGCGAATGTAACTGGAGCGCACACGGGAACCGGAACCGGAACCGGAAATGCGCGCGACCGTGGGAAAGCGGCCGGAAGCCGCGCCGGAGGGTTTCCGGTTCGCGCGCGGCCAAACACCTCATACTGCCGGAAAGCGCGCAAGCGCCATCCGGCGTAGTCGGTGAGGTCGGGGGCGGTTCCGGACGTCGTGATCGCGACGTTGATCTGCGGGTCGAGACCGGAGCGGTACTTGGTGACCCGGACGAGAGCGTCCGAGTAACCGGCCGTTACAGCCAGTTCCTCAAAGTCGTCCGTGTACCGGTAGATGTCGCGGGAGCCCTGGAAGTACGAGTGGGACTCAAGCTTGGTGAGGGCTTGGTCCTGTTCGTTCTCCTCGACGAACCGGAGCCGGAACTCGGCCTCGAACTCGGCCCAGGTGGGGAACGGGAACGGTACAGCAGACGCACGCCGCTCCGCCCATCGGGCAGCCGCATCCTTCGACATGAAGGACATGGCGAACCGGACGAGTTTTTCCTGCGAGACGAACCCGTCCGCCATGAAAGCTTCCGGAACCAGCCGGTAATAGGTGAGGACGGAGTAAAGGAACATCCGTCCTTGTGTCCGGTCGCCGTCGAAAACGGCCGGAGGATTCGGTCGGAGGACCGTTTTGGGTGCTGGGTGGGGGGCCGAGAAGTCTGGACCCGGCGCCGGAGCCGGAGAGGCAGGGGCGGGGGCAGGCGGCGGATTTTGGTTGCCCGGCAATAGCTGCCGGAGCGCATCTTTGATGGCATCAAGAGAGCCTTCGACGGCGGCGAGCCTATCCGCAATTCCGGAAGCCGGATCCGGAGTGTGAACACTCGGGATCGCGGGTTGTGCGGAGAGGGGAGCGGGCGACTGGTCCATCGGAACGGAGGAGGGGTCGAGATTGGAAGTGGGGGGAGGATGGAGCACTGGAGTAGTGGTCCGAATCCGTACCTGCACCAAACTTCCCAATCTTGACCGGTTGATCCCTTAGATCCTTTCTTCTGCTGTAAGGGCAACCTTAAGCTCAGCGCGGGGCGCGGAAACTAGCGGGGGAATCCGAAGTATAAATATGGGTACTAAATACAGGAGCGGGAATACTACGCACCTAGCGGGGGAATCCGAAGAGAAGAAAGGATGAGGATTCCCACGCTAGGCGAAACCTTATATACGAATCAGTAACTACCCAGTAGCACATGTCCGGAGGTATCTACAATGATCACGGGCTTGGTCGCATAGCACGTGCCAACGGGAGCGGGCGGGCGGAAAGTCGGGGGCGTTAGCCGGAGCGGAGGCCGGACCGGAAACCGGACCGGAAACCGGAGAGATAGCCGGAAAGGCCGGAAGAGCGGGGGTTCCCCTGACAACACTGTTACAAAGCCCAAAACACAATCCCAATGAGTCAAAAGTCCGTTTATCCGTCTCTTTAACCGCGTTTCCGTCGGTTGTTCTTCCGAGCGTCGCCTCCCATTGGTTCCCAACTGTGAGTACGCCATGTTCCCTTGCCAATTACGAGGCAGGAACCCGTCAGCAGCACCCCTGTATTATTCAGAGGGTGTGTCGATCACCGATAGATCGGCACTGCATCTTGTTCGACCTGTTTCTGCTTCAACTCAAGTTTCCCCTTGGTTCCAAGTACAGAACTTGATAGTACTCCTTTGTAGGTCTCGGTAGATACCCGTTTCTCTAGGATTTCCCAGAAAGGGTTCTTGAGAAAGAACCTTAGAACGCCTTTAGAGTTGTGATCCGGATCCACAGAATAGCCGACCACCTGTTTCGGTGTATCCGCATCCGATGGAAACCGGCAACTCTGGCAACCGAAACACTCATGACCGAACACGTCTCCCCTAGCGTCTCAACACAACACAACACATTGCCAACTCCCGTTCCTTTGACCCGTTTCCGTTGTTTAAGTGAATGTTGGAAACAAGTCAAAAGAAGTCCCTTGACTTATTATCTGGCTGCACGTTTCCCTTACAGTTTTCAGGGTGAGACTAGCCAATGGACGTTCTAATTCCTTAGAACATCCACCCGTTTCTCTGTGGTTCGCCCAACAGCTACCAGGAACCAGTACTGTTGCATAGAAACAACAGTTTCAGCAATGAGCACGATCAGAAACACGCAAAATTACGTGTATCTAACCATGGCCCAATTACTGGCTTATTACCGCGCACCGCTGAAATGCTGACTATGGGGCTGGCGGTGAAATAACCACAACACAAACCTTGTAAATGAATACGCGGTTCGATAATGCGACTACAACAACTCAAACACTATAGTCCTCGTGCAAGTTCAGGGTTCCAATCCAGTATAGATTGTGGCAATTTGAACTTTAGTTCTCTTTAAGAAGCAAGACTTTACAGGTCTACAAGTCGTATAGATAAAACTTGCTCGAATCCGTTCTAGGCGCAATCGCGATAGACAGACGAGATTTTATGTTCAATGGTTTTGTATGATGTGGGTCTAGGTTTGGAGATAGTGCTCCGATGCGTAAAGCAAGTGATTCTTATGAATCCCGATTCCAAATAGTATCCGCGATTGCTAATCCTTGCGAGATTACAACCAAATTGTCAAGTCCGATCCGTTTCCTTATATGCCACGCGTCCGTTCCGTTTATCCAATATGTCCACGCGTCGTTTATAAAGATCCAAATCCAACACAGATAATATTCAAGCAGGGAAAACAAACGAAACTTGGTATAGCTTCTGGGTGTCTCCGAATGAATGACTACTCTACCGGTTAAGCGTGAAGTCTAGTAACTTCGCGTCCAACAGGTGGGGTGAGATTCACTGGTGTTCCTCCCATAACCATCCACTTAAGTATGTTACAGGATTCTAAATATAAACAAGACTGATACAAACGAGCAATAGGGTTTAGGGTATATGACTAGTGGTATGGCAGCTAGCCGATGAACTCCTGTCAGATATCAAGCGATGAGTAAAATTGAGAGAGATTTATAAGGAACATCAACGGGCCGAGCTTAACGATGAGTCAAGATCTACATCGTTTAGAACGATTGTGATGGGATATTGTTGATATGTCAACTTTTAGCCGACCTCCTCGTCAGCACTCCGTTACCCTCCTTGGTAACCACCCGCTCAAATAGTTCCGCCTTGAACCACTTAAGTGATTTGTCTGAAAATCGTGATAGCCGCCGCTTCCCAGTGCCCGAGTACGGTTTCTTAGTCAACTGGTAGATCGACCAAGGCCAGTCCTCTCTTGGCAGTTCTGGAGACGTCAGATGATGCCCAACAATGATCCCTCTGGTTCAGAAGGATGTTCCCTCGTAATATGCCCTTAGTCAGGGATGTGCAGTAACCCCAATCTGTTTCCAGGATGGTAAGGCACTTTCCGCGATTGCTCCATTAGCGACTTCCCACTTCAACCCTTTACCAGGATTGTCGTCCAGCGCCTTTCTAATGGTTCGTGACACATTATATCCCTTTTAGCTAACTGCTCAGGCCAGCAATAGCCCTTGTGAGATGACGTCGTAATGTAATGAAGTACATTATAGTATGTTGCAACTTGAGCAGATTTGAATAAATGCCCGGGTGCCCCAATACCAGGTCTGTCACCGCGCCAGCTCTAGGGCTCCAAGGAGCATGCCCACGCCGCACATCTTCTTCGACGTCGATGGTGGGCGAGTACGCGCGGGGTTTGGCACCCACGATTCGGCTTGACGTCGTTGTGCGGGTGTAACGAATGCAGCGGCGACGTCAGTGAAGACGTCTTCGACGTCGAGCGAGGATCGGCGAGCTGGGTCGGTGAGGGGCGTAGAGACCAGCCAGCGTGGCATCGAGATGTGGGGTGGGCGGGCTTCGATACGCGCAGGGATGCATGGGTCACAGGTCGAGTAGGGGGCGCGATACTAAAATAAAGGTCAGCATTAATAAATATATGCAAGTGATGGAATTAAACTCACCAGGACTAGATCACAGCCCACCTCCTTCGCGCCGCGTACGATCGCGCGCATGGCCTATTCGACGTGCTCGCCGTCCTCGAAGCGCATGCCATCGCTGGACATGATGGATGAAGTCGGCTGTGGTGGGCAGTGTCAGTAAAGTGCAAGGAGGGAAGGGGAGGGGAGACACTTGTGGCAGGTGCAGCCGCCGGCGCGCCACACGCCCTTAGGCGGAGAGGTGGTCGGCACGGTCATCATCACGCTCGGTCTCGGAGCCGGACTGGGGGTCTTTTGTGCGTGTGCGGCGCATCGAGGGGCACACACCGGTTGACGTGGAGTCCAGTGGGAGTGGGAAGAGGTGGAGGTAGAGTTGGAGTTAAAGCGGAAGTCTGGTGAGGCTGGTGGCATGGGAGACGAGGATGGGGTTGGGACGACTGGAGAGATAGCGCGTGAGGAAGGCGGAGAGGGCAGGGAGCGCATCCACTCCCGCGTCCATAGGACGAGAGGAGGAGGAGGATGGGGGGAGCTCCCTGCGCTCATGCACGCTCCCCGACGCCTCCCCGATCGCCACCACCTCATCCGCACGGGCACGGACTGCACATCCGGCGAGTGCACCAGCGTGCTCGTAGGCGAAGGGAATGGCTGCGGCGACTGCGCGACGTGGCGGTTGCCACTAACAATCAGCGAGTGGAGCACGCCGAGAGGGAGGGACTTGGCTGCTACAGCGCCCGACGGGTCTGGGACAGCCGAAGGGGTGGGGAGGGCGTCGAGGATGCGCTGCAGGCGGCGCGTGAAGAGGGCAGTGCGGAGGGCACGGGATGCTTCAGGGAGGAGGGGCGACGTCGGTGTTGAAATCGCGTTCTGCGGGGGCGGTGAGCATCGTGGGGAGGAGCATGGTGAGGAGGAAGGACAGGGCGGCGGTGTCGCGCGCATGCTGCTCCAGCTCGCACTGTGTCGGGGAGCCTGAGGTGAAGAGCGGGAGGGCACCCACACCAGCGTATTTGTATGCGCACACCAGCGCGGCGAGGCGCTGCAGGCAGCCTGCCGTACTAGGTCCAGCCGTAGCCGCACCTGCAGGTGTAGAAGGAGCGCCGCCGGTGTTCCCCAGCACGAACCGCTTCGCGAACGCATGCTGCGCGCCATTCTCCCGACCCGTCGGGAACGAGATCCGCCCGGGCTCGAAGCATGGGTGTGGGCGCGCGGGAGGAGGAGCGCCGGTGCACGGAGGGGTGCTGGGAGGCGCTGGCGTCGGTGTTGGACGTGGACGCGTGCTGATGGTGGCGCGGCACCGCCGGGGCCGTCGGCAAAGTTGTGCTAGCGGAGCTCTGTGTCGGGTGTTGAAAATATTGTATGCTTTGAATGACGGATGCTCACCTTGTAGAACACCGTCGGGATCTAGGACGTGGCCCTCAAGAACAGCGGCTCCATGTGAGATCTTCTCCCAAATCTCCTGCACTTGTCTTGAAGATGCCTACCTGTAAGCCGCCAGCTTCGTTCGTATGAACCGCCCCCGTAGGTCCTCTGATCATCGGCTGATTATAGGTTAGCACATTACCTGCTACAGAGGGACCCGTTCAACTCGCGGATGTTGCATCTGTGCGGCAGGTAGGTGAGCACAGCGTCCTGGTCAACCCCAGTCTCTTGATGCAGGAAGAGCTCTAAACTGCCGATTCTGTTGGAGCATTTCCTGCACGTGGCACGATAGACCAGACCAAGCAGGTACTCTTGCAAGAGCTGGGTCTCGGGGTAGAGGAAGAGAGCAAAGAGGATGATTTCCTTTTCAGGAATATCAGCCCTCTGGCTCTGCCATGTACCAACAACGCGTCGCGTGGACTCTGTATGGGAAAGTCACAGAGAGTGGTTCTGTGACCGTACGCGTCGACAAAACACGGATTCCGTGGGGGGCCCTTTTTAAAATTGCTTTTATTCTCACTTTTATTCCCCAAAGTCATGCCCGTATTCTTCGTGCCCGACGACGCATTGGAGAAGTATCTCGCTGCCGTGGACGCTTTCACTGACGACCCCGACATCCCTGGCGGCTTTCTGGCCTTAGGTCCCCACCTCCAAAGCCAAAGTATGTGTCTTGCCACTCTGGCTTACTTCTACACATACTCACACTCTTTTCAGAGAGTTTGGATCACCTCTTTTTCCCCCCCACAGATCTGTCCTTGCGCGACGAGTCCTTGTCAGCCTCTTGCTCTACACAAACTTCTCCCACCCTTGGAGGTACCCCACGGTCGAACGTCAGTACATCGGGTTATTTCCCTCCCAAAATCCTCCCCCCTCTGTTGTTCCACCAACCCTAAGAGGATCTGCGGGAAGAAACCCCGCTTCAGTCCCCTCTCTCTCCCATCTCTTACCCGGAGTGGAATGAGAACGAAAGCACGTGCATGGGGACTGGGCAGCGCGCTGCTGCCTCTGGCTCAGAATCAGGGGCGGTCCCACCGGTCTTGGATGCCGTGTGCGCTGGGGAAAGAGCTGCGGCGGGGGCTGGAGGGACAGGTGCTGGTCCAGTACGTGCACCAGGCGCAGTCGCGGCAGGGGTAGTGGGGGCAGCTGGAGCAGGTGCAGGTGCAGGTGCAGGGGCAGCTGGAGCAGGCACAGGCGCGGCGGGCGCAGGAGCAGGGGGGGCAGCTGGAGCAGCTGGAGCAGGCGTAGGCGCAGCGGGAGCAGGTGTAGGTGCAGCAGGAGTGGGTGCAGCGGGTGCGGGTGCAGGTGCGGGTGCAGCAGGTGCAGGTGCAGGAGCTGGGGGAGGGGCAGGTGCAGGCCCTCTCGTCATTGTTATCCCTCCGAGGGGTCATCCTCGCCGCCCGAGGCGCACATGTTCGCGAAGGGGTGCTGCCAGGCAAGTAGGCAGGGCCAGGGACATTGGGAGCATGGCTTCGCATGAGGACCAAGCCACCGGGGAGGAGCGAAATAATTCCCAGAAGGGATCTCGCAAGCGTAGGAAGCTTTACAAGGGGGACACTTCTGCTTGGGGTATCAACCCCGATGGAAGTATAGCAGTTACTCAGACGGCTGGGGACCTGCTGTTGCAGGTGCTGGGGGTTTTCGCGTGCAAGCATCACAACGTGTTGGAGGAGGTCATCGCGGGGCCAATGGTACCGAGTGCTGCCTCTGTGGTGGGTAGCGATACTCAGGCCCTAGTCGCTCAGCTTCATCGGCAATCCAAAGTCTTAAAGCAGTGTGAGCTGGAGCATATGCTCGGTCTGGTCCAGCTGGTGCTTAATATAGACAGGTAAGAATTCTTTCCTTTCTGTTTCTTCTGCCGGAGCTTACAATTCTACAGTGAACAGCAGAATGCTGCTATGAAGTACCTTCCCAACGTCACTATCGCGTCTATGGCGAAAAAATATGGCACAGCAGAGCAGACCTTCCACGATTGGATCAACACTGGCCACCGCCTTCTAATGTTTTGTGCTGCTGGTGAGTGCCGTATTTTTTATGCTGCCAGCGAAGGTCCTTAATATATATAGGTGGTTTAGCCATGCTTCCTATCATTGCTGCCATGGACCTTCGCACGTATATTACATGCACCTGCCTAGAGGAGGATATCTACGCCTTCGCCTCCGCCGTTCGTGAGGTCAAAGGTGCTTGCATAGATTACTGCCTCCCCCAATTCTCTGACACGTGGTTTTCCTAGTGGGAAAATGGCTGCCTATGGTTCGCCGCCTCATGCTTCCTATCCACTACCTCAACAACTTGGAGGGCTATACTGCTACCCTCCAGTTGCTGTACGACGTGCCTTTCAAGGTCGGTGGCACACCTGAGACCCGTGTTCTCACCTTCAAAGACATGTCTGCGCTGGATGAGATTTATAAAGGCGTCCAAACCAAGTGAGTTCTGCTTCTTCTTCACAGTGCATATTACTCATAGCCCTGCAGTTATCCTATCCTCCCGGAACGTTCACCAGAGTGGCATCAGGTCCCTACACGCTCATGGAAACCTCTTGAAGATCCAAACACCTATGTATTCCCATCTCCGATTACCATATCAATGGATCTTGACGTCTCACAAACACCTAATCCCGTCACCCCCGACAATCGGGACAGCTTCACAGATGCGCAGCGGGAGCTGGCATAGGAGGCTGAAATCGCCACCTCCTTGGACAATCTTCAGGAGAAGGTAAGCTTCCACATACAGTGGCTTGTTAAATCTATGACTAAATAACTCCTGGTTAGCTGGAAGATCTCCACAAAGGAGGAGTATCCCCGCCTGGCTCTTATGTCGAAATATCCTCAGATATTCTGAAGGGGTGCGTTTTCACAAATTACATTTATGCAGATGCTGAATTTGGGTTTTAGGCAGACGTTGCATATAACTGGTGCCGAAGGGAAGCTGGTGGCTTTGTTTTTCGAGATTCCAGAACAATACCGCCAGGCCCTGGCCGACGCTATTGAGCACATACATGCTGCCATGCCCGGTGAATTCAAAGATGACAACTCCCGCCGTGAAGCATTTCAATATCTCTCTTGCCATTACACCTGGTACGCCCGTTACGCAGAGAAGGTGAGCAAGCCTAGATGATTCTTCTCTTCATCTTGCCTGACCCAACGTCTAGGGGAAAGGTGCTCCTGCTGGCGTGCACCCCAACAAAGTACACAAGAAAGGAGCTGCTCGAGTTAACCTTAGCCAGCGGGTCCCTCATCTGGCCAAGGATATTCTGGACCACCCGCAAGAATACACCTTGCTAGCTGAGGCATTCTCAGACTTCTTTGAGATTCTCAGGGTAGCGGTGAGTCTTTTTTTGGCTACTGCTTTCATCTACAGCGCTAAAATGAAGTATAGCTTGCACAATATCTTCCCGAGGATACTGTGGAGCTCAGCATCTACTGTGAGAGCCTCCCTCTCCATGCCTCCTCTCCCTGTTATCCCTTTGGCGGATTTGTTATTAACCTGCAAGCATGTACTTGGGCGCACTGCGACAGATTCGACAAACACCTGTGCTTGGTAGCACCCTTCGGCACGTTTGAGGGGGGTCAGCTCTGCCTCTATGAGGCGGGGCTTAGCTTCAATCTTCGTATGGGAGATGTCCTGGTCTTCCCATCTTGCGATATTACCCATTTTAATTTACATTTTTCGGGGCTAAGAGGGACTCTGGTCCTTCATTCTGACAAGCAGGGTGATAGCTGGGCTGAGGATGCTCATAGATGGTTGTCTTTTGTAGTTAATCATGCACGTAGATCCCAATAATTGAATTATTTCTCGTACTTTGCGAATAGAAGAAAATTTTATTACTATTTGTAACCCAGTTCCTCCAGAACTCTATTCAAGAGGTCCAGTCCTTGCGCCCATCGAGGTGTAGCTGTACCTTTATTGCAATGTACCCAGCCATGGCAGGGGGGTACATTGGATTAAAGGCACTGCTTGGCTGGTCAGCCAGGGTGTACCTTTAATGCAATGTACCCTTGCCAGCCAATGAAATAAAGCAAATCAAAGCAAAATGATGCTGTTGCCGGGAATTGAACCCCAGACCTCCAGATACCACAACTATTTTAAGCCATTGGTTATTACCACTAGACTATCAGACCATTGAGATGGGTTAAATTCTGATGACCACATACAGCAGCCTTGCTTTCTTATTTGACACTTCTAATACCCAGACCTAGGGCAGGCAAGCTGCCCTAGGTCTTTGAAATTGTTCCTACATGCTTATTCTGTGTTTATGTGTTTAAAAATCCTTCAACATTTTTTTTTTTGATATTCCTGGGGCCTAACACTAACCAACCCTAACCTCTAACCCTAACCTCTAACCCCTAACTCAAACCTCTAACCCAGACACTAACCCTAAACACTAACCAAGCCCCTAGCAGGGCAGAATAGGTCAGCACATACTAATTATATGTTTGGGACCACATTATATACCCATCAATTTTATCTATGCTATCTCTCCCTTAGTCTAGTGGTTGTGATGTTGCCTTCTTTCTGATTTGATGCTTAGGTAATATGTGTTGGCTTTTGGTTCAAACCTTGGGACTAGCACTTCTTTTATTTAAATAGCCCAGGGTACATTGCATTAAAGGCACATCACGGCTGCCCAGCCAAGGTGTGCCTTTAATCCAATGTACTGCCCTGCCATGGCTGGGTACATTGCAATGTAGTTACAACTACTGGTGGAGGTGGCCCATCTCACCGCTCTATTGTACCACTCCTCCCGGGGAAGGATAATACGGAGTTCCTTCCCCTTGGTCCCTGTACAAATTATCTCCAGCTCCGGATATTCCTCCTCGTCCCATTCCTCCTCGAGAACACCGTAATTTTGAGGGAGCACATCTGTTTGAGCCAGAACTTCCCTGAGCAGGTCGAGAAAGTCCTGCTCCACCTCAGCGTCGTCTGGGAAGGGAGAACCGTGGTGTGCGACCTTCACAGGTGTGTGACGAATGTTCTGGGCTTGGTCCTCTGCAATTCGGTTCTCCAGCTCCTCCTCCTCGTCAACGTCCACCTCCTCACCCTCATCGTCCTCGCTGCTCTCATCAGATGCCTGCCCCGCCCCTGTCTGACCATTCCTACGCCGCCGGCGAGAACCTTCTACCCCGTAATAACGGTTGATAGTCTCTGGGTGTACATCGTCCAGGGGGTCTTTGTAGACCCGGTGGGTGATCTGTCCCAGAAGGCGCATAGCCTGCAATATCACCTATAAGTTGGAATAGGATTAAAACAAAAAGACAGACACTTACCTCAGGGCTCTGTCCGCCAGTCATATTTCCCGACATCGGATGATGGTTCCATTCCTCTTGAAACTCATGACAGTCGTCATTCAGCTCGTCTAGGAAGAGACGGTGTAAGAGCCAGAGATGGGCAGGGTTTTTCCTGTCCAGAAAGTGCATGCACCCGAGACGAGTGAAGAAAGCTCTCCATCGCCGTGCAAATTGGGTGCCCACTTCTACCCAGAGTCTCTCGATACGGGTGTTGCGGGTGGATCTGTTGATGGTAAGATTATAGAACGAGGGGGAAAGGATAACGCACGAGCCCCACATGAAGGAAACCCTTCCAGGGCCTCGGTGTAGAATCATCCACACGGACACTTTGGTATTCTCACCGCCCCTATCCCCTCGAACGCGAGATGGCGTACCATAGGCCTGAACGGCGTCCAGAAATACCTCCAGAACTGTAGACACCTTGTTATTGGTACTTGCCCGAAGGCCCGTTACCTGGCGCAAGGCAATCAGTGAGAGTAGCCTGGGATAGGGAAACAGTATTCACCGTACGACAGTAACTGTCGATAAAACCGTGAATGACAAATCCCCACCAGATAAGCTTGTGGTGTCCGTCCAGGTGCCAAAGATGATTTGGGCGGGGAACCTTGTAGACTTTGTGGCGGATGGCTAGACGGGTTCGTAGAGCCTGACCCAAACCGTCCACTCTTTTGAGTGAGAGTCTGGTCCTCTCCCTCTGCATGCGCAAACCATGACGGCGGAAGTGGCCCTGGAGATATCGCCTTCCAGATGTGGGCTTTTTCTGCTTGTATTCCCGGGTGAGACGGTCAAGCTGGGCGTCAGACATAGTGTCGAACTGGTTGTTGATGCCAGCTTCCTTCATTTTCTTGCGCAGAATGTTGTGGTGCATTCCTAGAGCAGACGCTAGATCCCCCAGCCTGACTTCCTTCCCCGTGTTCATGGCTGCCTGAAGATACCCAGGGTCAATAGATTTTTTGGGACGTCCCCTGCGTCCTGTCCTCTCTATAACCACAGGCTGTAGGAACTCGACATCCTCTCTCTGTCTGAGACAATATAAGTATAGTTTGGTTGGAAGAATCAGGTCTTGACGCACAGTCCCTCAGCTGCCAATGCAGCGACTTCCAGTTCGTACACCAGAGGGCCCAAAGTTTCAGCACAGTTGTTCACCCACTCCCTGGGTACTCCGTCTTCCTCCATCCTCTCCAGAATAGGAACCATATTGTCGACAATGTTTGAGGAGAGGAGCTTGTAACAGACGCCTTCACTGGCTTCACGCCGTAGAGTTTCGAGAGCTCTGGTATAGGCACTATCCAGAACCTGGTGGGCTTGCAATGCACTGGCACTCCATGCATAAGGATTAAGAGGGAGGGGCAGCAGGTTGTTCGGGAAATTGAAACCATTGTCCATGATAGGGGAGAGTGAGATAAAATCAGGTGATTAAATTAGATTTTCTTTTCGCTCGCCATGAGTGCGCCACCTCTGTCTCGCAGGCATTCAACCCTGTACTTCCCTGATGGGACCCTGACTCTCAAGGTATGTTTAAATTAGACCCACTGCTTTGAATGATAAGAATTAAATTCAGGCGCACGACGGGACTCTGTACAATGTGAACCGCCAGCTTCTTGTCTTGAAAAGCGAGCTGTTTGCAGGCATGTTAACTTTGCCTCAACCTCCCCCTGAAGCTTTATCTCCCACCCTCTCCCAAGGCTCCAGAGGGCTGATCGAGCGGGCTGCCCAAGCGGGTCTGGACGGTACTACCGACGAAACGGCGGTGGCTCTGCCAGAAACTCTCAGCGCTGAGGAGTGTGAGATCTTCCTAGAGTTTGTTTTCAATACACTCCCGTACGTGAATACGAAACGAGAAGAAAATACCTTGACAATGCTCCTGCAGCTGGAGCCAGAATCCACCTCCCCTGGAACGGTTGTGCGCCCTCTTGAAGACTTGCGACTTCTTTGCGGTGGAGTCGGGAATCCGATACGCTGTCCACTACCTGGAAAACCATGTTGACCTGGGCTCTGCCCGGCGGTACCGCCTTGCCCGCGACTACAATATCAGGCATTGGGCGAAGATGGCCTTCGAGGAGTTGATGGTGCAGTCTGTCTTGACCTTGGAGGAGGAGGATGAGCAGGACTTGGGATGGAACGCGTACCATGTTTTGGTGCGGAGGTCATGCAGCACAAGCTCTGTCTTGCCTTTTTTCCTGTACAACCTGTTCATGCCCCAGACTGCTACAGCAACGAGTACTGTGGGCGCTCCTGGGAGGAGAATTGGGTGGCTGCCTCAGGTCCTCTGGGAAGCCTGCTCAGGGACCAGCTGACTGGCAAGGAGCTCCATGACAAGTTGCACGACTTGAGCATACCAGGGATGGAGTCGGAATGCTGGAGGAGGACGGTGAGGATCATGCAAGAAACGCCTACCGAGAAGAGTTTGCTTAAGGCGGAAGAGAAGTACATTGAAGATGCCGTTCAAGAGTTGATTAGGCAGTGGTAGTATACGTCTTAGTAGAGCTGAACAAAAAAGAGTTGCTGGCTTGAAATAAAGTGTGGTTGTGGTTGGAATAGGAAAGTGTTGCTGGACAAAAGTAAAAGTGTTGTGTGCTAGAAAAAAGTGTTGCTAGAGAAAGAAAAGTGTTGCGCAATGGAAGAAAATGTTGCGCGCATAAGAAAGTGTTGCGCGGATCAGAAAGTGTTGCGTGGGAATAAAAGTGCAATCGGACCGTCATATATATCACCCATCACCGAAACATTTAATCCGTTTTAAAATGCTTGCTGGGAGTATTGAAATGTTTTGAGTGGCTCAGGAGACCCAAAAGATACGATAATGGGAGGGTAGAGAAAATTTCGGAACCTCTTGTTGGACAAAAACGTTTCAAATTGAAAGTTTCTCATTTTACCGCCTAAAAGTCGCCGATGTGGCTGTGTTTCCTAATCCGGGGGAGTGCGATCGGGAATTCCCGCGTACCTCTTGTGCTTTTCCCCTACTTCCAGCTTTCAACACCAAATTTCTTGTACTTGGTTTCCCGCGTTGGTTGCGTCGGTCTCGAACTATACGCGATGTTCCACGAATTGCAAAGCTGTAAACCCTCCATTTCCCGTCAAGCTCTAGCTGGAGCATTTTTTTGGGCGCTTACTACTAGTACCTCGGCGAAGTTAGAAGCGACAAGGATGAACCAAACTACTACTAGCTTTTGCACGCCATCGGCAGTTCATGGATCCAGTGAGCCAAGTCAACGGTTGTTGGATGCTTTAACCAGGCGCCTTTTGACCGGGAATAGTACCCCGTCTTTCTTGCTGTTTTCAAGAACCTAGAGTGTATGTATCTCCTTTAGCGTCTGCATGTGCTACTCAACCAACTTGTTCTCAGCTTTCGTTTGCTGAGGCGGCTTTATTGTCCGCAATATAATTGTGCAAGCAATCAAGTCCACGAATAACGCGGACTCCCCACGATTCGAGACCGAAACTGCTCCAGAGTGGCGCCGTAGCAGTCCCAGCTGGCCATGAGCAGATCCGCCGACGACGAGCCACCCTTGCTCTGCGCTCGTCCCCACCACTCGTCCACCGTCGTGGTCCGTGGCCCTTCGCGCGCGCACTTCCCTGCTCGACGCCACGTCATGCAGGGAAGCCGCAGCCCCCACTTCACATGGGCGCTATTCTACGAAGAGCCGGCAGTCGTGTCAAATGCAGCGAGTAGCGCATGCGGAGGTGTATAGCCCGCCCGCTTCTTTCTTCGGGGACAGTGACTTTCGTGATTCCTTGGCGCAGCGGTCTCCAGTCCTTCCACAATTTCCTTTCACTATCGGACAACCGTCCTGGACGTGCCGACACTCACGATTCCCGCCCGCCTCCGCCGGGGCGTCCCTCCGCTCGTCACTTCGGCGGAGTTGTGGCTCCTCGTCCGGGGGAGAGGGTTTTCGGTGTCGAGCTTGTTGTGTCGTGAGGCGCATATGCGCGCTCCACGTCTTGGCGAAAGGAAGCCGGGAATAGGAGGAGCAGCGACGGGATGGATGGGTCTATTCTCGCTTCCACGCTGACGTGTATGCTGCCTTTTTTCCCCGACAAGAACCCCTCACCTTTATTTGCGCCATAGGGAGCGTGTCGTTCGTACATGCATCGGAACTTCCACCGGCTGCCATATCCTCGACGGCTGCGTTGCGCCAAGACCACAAGGGTGCCGTGCGGTACACTTCGCGTTCATCCGAGGAGAGGAGGGCCTGCGCGACGCGATGTCGGTGCTGCGGCAGCCACGCATCCACCGGCGGAGCAGCGTGCTCAAAGAGAGATAATCACACCTCTTGGGCCCGATTTCTTTCCACATCGGCTTCAGCTTCAGACTTGTAAACCAGCACCATCCGTATCCCGCCTTTTTTAGCGTTTGAAGACAACGATGAAATCCCTTTGACTCGACGACATAAGAAACCCATGAATCAAGGTGGAGTGTATATGGCCTTGCGGTGTACGTAGCTCAATGTCTGCCCAGCTTTTCATTTACTTAGGCGATGTGATTACCGCAGTGCAAGCCCTCCGTTGTCGTCGACGTCATAGACTATCCACTGTGCATGCTCCATCGCCGGCCCTGGCGGGCGCGCCAGAGTTCTATCGGGTGATCGGATGTTCCGTGCCGACTTCCCGACCCTACCACATGAAAAATCGCCTGGAGATCACAAAATGGATAGCGATTCGGAGCTTGGAGAACCCTCTTTTCTTCTTACACTCTTGTTTCGACCCATCTCGAGTGCCTTGGTTTTTTTTTGTGCTGAACAAGCCTCGATCGCGTTTGTGATCGCGGCCAGCCACGGTACAAAATATTCAACCGTATGTCTCCTTTTTCTGACTTTTCTTTTTTCCGCCACTCACCTCGATGCCTCCTACCAAAGGTAACCTGAACGCAGCAAAGTTATGGCCATGGCGGGTGCTAAACCGTCGCTTCCAGGTATCATGACTGGACACGACTCGCCGCGGGGCGCGACGGGCTCCAAAACACCACGGAAGGTGCAGTGGATGGACACGCACGAGGAGCGACCAGAGGACTCCACCCACGCTCTGGACGAGCACGGAAGAGACGTTCGTTCGCTTTCCTTATCGCTCCACGCGTTTCGGCTACAACTGATCCCCTTCCAATATATAGCCGAGCGCCTTCCAGACCCTCACCACGGCGCTCGAGCGGCACCAGTCCGCGTCGCCCACCGTCCCACCCCGCATCCACTACTTCCCGCCGCGGCGCGGCGCGCTTCCCCCCATCAACACCGACCACCCGCCCTCGAATCCTGCGCCTGCCCTCTCCACGGCCTAGGACAGCGAGTTATCCGGCCCACCGTCACCGACCCACGAGGTCCCGGGCAACTATATCGGTCCCCAGGAGGATGCAGGTCTCCCCGGCACGTCGGACCTCGAGAACTATTCCCGCCGCGCCGCCAACCAGGTCGTGCGCGCGCACACGACGCGCAAGGGCTTCTTCAGCGGCTTTGGCGCTCGACGGAGTGCCAAGAAGCAGAGGGCACGCGAAGGCAGCGACAACTATCTCAGACTACGCGCGCGCGCACAGTCGGACGGCGAGCAGCGACGTCGAGCAGGATTTGCATAGCGCGGAGCCGATGAACCCTGCGCTCGGGGGCGGGGGCGGCCTGCTCTCCGCGCTGCTGACGCTGTACAATGACGCGGGGCCGGCCTCGGGCACGTCCACCCCAGCCGCATCCACCCCGGGCACCGAGGAGCCGCCCGAGCTGCCGTGGGTCACCCCGCCGCCGTCCGTAAAGACATTCTCGTCGCTGGCGCAAGTCGACGAAGACGAAAGAGCGCCCGGCACCGCACGTACCTCGCCGTCCGAGCGCGGGAGCTCGACGCCGCCTTCGCCCCGCGCAGACCCCGTGGGGCGGTCGCATCCGCGGAGCGGGTCGCAGTCCCCACCTCCTCCCGTCGAAGAAGCCGCGCAACGGCGCGGGTGTGCTGGGCGCGCTCATCGCCAGTACGGGGAACATCAGCGGCGTGGCGGCGCCTGTGCCGAGCCAGCTCGCACCCAACATTAAGCGGCGGTTAGTCTTCATTTGCGCCTCGTCCATAAACATTGGCTGATTTGCTTTATACAGGTATTCTGTGCAAGAGGATGATGTACCAACGGCCACTCCTGCTTCTCCCTTACCCTCCCTGCCCACCCTTTCTTTTTCTCCGCTCCTCTTCTGGCTCGCTGACGTATGAACTTCTCCTTCTAGATGCGTACCTTGGATCCAGACGAACGAAGTCGGGAGCGGAGGGGGAGACGGATCGGTAGTCATCGGCTCGTGGGTGCGTTTATTCATTTCATTTGATCTCTTCTCCTATTTCGATACCGCTGGCGTTGGGTGGGGGACATCGCCGTTGTTGATAAGAATGCACGGCGCCGGGCTGGGGATGCAGGGACGGCGAGCAGCGCGTCTGGGGTTGCGCACGGGTTGCGCACGGGTTGCTGAGGCGGGAGACAGAGTGCGTCGACCAGCGCATGCATACGACTCCACGCTGGGCACGGTGCGCGCGCCCCGCGTGCTCATGGTCTTGGATGACGATGCGGTGGACTCGAGACCATTATCAGCGGCGTACGGGCGAGACGCGTGGCAGTGGCGTGTATACGCTACACGCTGTGGTGGGCAGCGGAGGGCGGAGAGATTGGGATGCGGTGTCATAGCCTGCTTCGAGGCGTGTGTCGTCAAAGATGATCTTGCGATGAATATGTGATATGCGGCGGCCGTACCGCGCGCAGGAGACCGGGTGGTGGAGAGGGATGAGTCCGCGCTGTCGACGACAGATGTGCAGTCGAGATGCACGGGTGCATGAAGAGGAGCTGATGCAGACGAACGGAGAGCTCCGACCGCCGGGGAGTGGCGGGAGCCGCCCGTCGAAACGACCTTGGGTAAAGGTTCCCAAGTTGTTTAGAGGCGCTGCACGGGTGCGCGACCATCTGCGGCTGCGTAGACCGCCGCGACAAGCCTGGTGTATGCTACCTGCTGGCCCCGGGCGTGGTGAGCGAGGCCGCGAGTCTTGGGGCGCTGCGCTCGTAGTGTGTGTTCCGTGAACGAGGCACTGCCCGTATCGGGCGGGGAGCCATTTGGTTCCGCAGTCTCCGCCTTTTTTTCTCCTTGTTCTTCTCCTGCCTGCCGTGCTCGCTAACACGCCTTCTGCTGTCCCCTCTCAGCCTAGGTCTGAATCTGCCCCGGAGATGAAAATCCCCGGCGTCCGCGTCCGCCCCGGGCAAGTCTTCTCGTCGCCCATTCACCCCTAATGCTGCCACCTCAATAGATACATGTTCTGTATGTATGTATGTAGTCAATAAAAAATTCTTCTTCTGCGGATCTTGCATGATTCTCTTCGTCTACGACCGGTTTCTGTAGCTTTGGTAGGTCCTCGAGTCGAGCGCACAGGTGAGAGGCGAAATCGCCCTGTTTTGGGATCTATCTTCCCACTTTGATTCTCGTTCTTTGAATGGACTAGGCCAGGACGATAGCAAACCAATGCACAAGAGTTATCATACTTGCACACAAACAAAATAAAAGCAACTACGAGCAAAAGAATGGGAAAGTAACAGAGGGCGATGGCTCAGGGATGAGGCGTCGAGGAATATATTATCCGGGCCTAAACCGCTGGTGCACAGAATCTCTCGATGGAGAGCATGGTGAGCGGCATGGCAGAGGCGGTGATGCTGTACGCGCTCCGCTTCTGCTCACGTCGAGCGCGCAGGCGTTCTGCACGTCCCGTGTGCCTATCCTGAGGCTGCGTCGCGCGCTGCCCGCCCGCAGCCGCGTTTTCGCGCCGAGCACGGTGGGCGGGGACGAGAGCGGCGCAGGCACTGATGGAGAGACCAGGGTCGAAGTGCGGAAGGGGACGCTGGTGCGCGATAGGCACAGCGGTCAAGCGGGTGGACGTGAATGCGGTGACGATGCAGGCGACAGGGGTAGGTGGAGAGCGGCCGGTGCGCATGCTGGGCATACATGTGATGCTGCACAATGGGGTCGTGTCGCGAATGGGGCAGGATGAAGGCTGGACCTGCGCGGCGCCGGGAATGATGAGCGCCAGGTGCGCGTGCTGCGCACGCGGGTGGTGCTGTGCAATGGGATCGTGTCGCGAAGCCCGAACGCGACACAGCAGACGTGGGCGGTGAGAACTTCGGCCAGGGGTTGGAGCGGTACTAAGCAGAGCCGTGGCGCACGGGGAAGCGAGGCACGGCGAGCGGCTGTGAACGATGGCAGTGTGCTGGCCCTGCGGGTAGTGCTGCACGTCCCACTAAGGACAGCGGCAGCAGTGTCGAGTGTGTAGGCGGACTTCTCCGGAGGATGGTCGGACTGCGCGGGTAGGCCACGGAGGCGACGTAGCCGGAGGATATCGTTGCCACTGGCGTTGGGTATGACGCTGGAGGTGCGCATTGTGATTTACGGTGCACGGAGGCGGCGTGGGCGCAGGAGCACCAGCACTGCATCTGTCGAGCGCAAGGATGTTAGTACATGCACAGAAACGGCAATTCAGGGATCTTGGGGCGAGAAAACGACGGTAGGGAGTATGAGGAGAGGGGGGAAGGGATATAGAAGATGGAGAGAGAAAGGAGCGAGAAGAAACCCACCAAAATCGCCCAAAGATGACTCCGTTGCAGAAAGTATAAGGTGGAGACGAGGGGGCGTCAGACAAGAACAGAAGAGGTGTCGCGGCCGAAGCGTGACTGAGCAGTAGATTCAGTATACACCACCGTGAGGTTAGATGGGCCGTAGTAGACGACGATTTGATGGACGTGCGCAAAATACATCGCCAAACGGCATTTAAGACCGTGGACGAGACGGCAGGCAGTATGGTCAAAATCCCGGCAGTGATGGGGGATACATCAGAAGAAGAGTAGCAGACGCAGAGAGAGGCGTCTCTGGAGCTGAGCATGGACGAGAACGGCGGAGGCACGACAAGAAGTAAGTAAGCACGTGCATGCTTACGATAGTGTGGCCACTTTGCCACGTCATCCTGCTCCACCGTCCTCCTCCACCGCAGCAATACATCGTCAACTCCTGATCCTTTCCCTCGGTCAGTCCTGGCTCTTGCAGCAACTTCAGCACTGATTGATATGCCTCTGCCCAGATCCAGACCCTTGATCTGCCGCAATGCTTGGCCAAGGTAGCAATCCTCAAACTGTTAATAACAATATCTCTGGTAAGAAGAAAGTCTGGGATGTCCAAATGATTATTCATTTTGCCCAGGAGGTGTAGGAGGTTCTGGAGGTGATGGCCATGAGCAAGGGACAGGTGGCCGTGGCGGAGTTGGCCAGGGTCCTACTGTTTATCAGCAGTACAATATCAAGACTGAACACTTCAATGTGAACAATCTCAATGCCAGGTCAGCTGTGATACAAGCATCTCAGATTGTCAACCATTGTCCTCCTCCATCAAGAATCTTTCATGGCAGACGGGATATCCTGGACAAAATACATCATTTTTTCACATCTAATGCAGGAACCCAAAACATTTATGTGCTATATGGACTTGGAGGTATTGGAAAGACACAGATTGCTCTGAAATTTATACAGAAGTCATCATCTCGGTGAGCTTGATCATCCTACCTGGAAATGCTTTTTGATCCAGTTTTATGCTCCAGCTTCTCTAACATTTTTTTTATTGACGCCACCACCATTGCAACAATTGAAATAGGTCTCAAGAACACAGCTGTTATGAAAGATGCTGGAAATTCCCCACAAGATGGCTTACTATGGCTGACCAGCAACATTGAAGGATGGCTTCTTTTCTTTGACAATGCAGATGATCCAAGTGTCAATCTGAATGATTTTATTCCTCAGTGCAATCACGGGAATATAATTATCACCTCTCGAAATCCTGGACTGCGTGGTTATGGGTCACATTCTCTTGTGTCAGATATGGAAGAGAAAGATGCAGTGGCACTATTACTCAAGAGTGCTGCTCAAGTGGCCACAATACATACTGAACAAATTGCAATGGAAATAGTAAAGGTCAGACAGCTGAGCCTGGAAAATCATTCAATTTTGATGGTAATTCCTTAGGCACTGCACTATCTTCCTCTGGCAATTAGTCAGGCTGGTGCATTCATATTAAATTCTCAAGATCTTAGTGGCTATTTAGCCCTTTATACCAAGAACCAAGCACGACTACTTAGTAAAAAGCCTGCTCAGTCTCATGACCATTATGCCTGGACAGTATACACAACATGGCAAATGAGCTTTGATCAGCTCAAGCCAGCAGCTGCCATGTTCTTACAGCTTTGTTCATTCTTCCATTATAATGGAATCTCAGAGCAAATCTTCAGCTATGCATCCAGGTACAGATTTCGATCCAATGGTCCATCTATAGAGAAATTGCAGGAGCCTCTGGAATTCCTCTCACATTTTCTGGGGCCAACTGGTGAATGGGACTCTTTGCAGTTTTTGGATGTGACCAATGAGGTCAAAGCACGTTCATTGATCAGCCTTGATGCAGAGAATAAACTCTATTCCATGCATCCATTGGTACATGCTTGGAGTCAAACAACAGTCCGCAATCCAGAGAGATACATGTCCACTATGAAATCTATACTTGGCATGGCTCTTTTTGAACGCCCATGGCAAGACATTCAATTGGGAAGTCTGACAGTATGTCCACATGTGGAATTGGCTGTACAGATGGATGCAGAGGTAGCTCTGGCTTTCACAGAGCAATATGGATTGATATTTTGGGAAGCTGGAAACTACAAACAATCTGCGAAGCTGCTGGAAGAAGTGCTAGCGGAACAGATACAGGTTCTGGGTGACAACCATCCAGACACCCTGCAAACCATGGGTAGTCTGGCCAGCACATACTCATACGTGGGAGAGGATCAAAAGGCCAAAGAACTCAAGGGTATTGTGCTGGAGAAACAGAAACAGCTTCTGGGTGACAATCATCCAGACACCCTGCGCACCATGAATAATCTGGCTAGCACATACTCAGGCCTGGGAGAGCATCAAAAGGCCAAAGAACTCAAGGTTATTGTGCTGGAGAAACAGAAACAGGTTCTGGGTGACAATCATCTAGACACCCTGCATAGCATGCATGCTCTGGCCATCACATACTCAGACCTGGGAGAGCATCAAAAGGCCAAAGAACTCGAGCATATTGTGCTGGAGAAACGGAAACAGGTTCTGGGTGACAATCATCCAGACACCCTGCATAGCAAGCATGTTCTGGCCATCACATACTCAGCCCTGGGAGAGCATCAAAAGGCCAAAGAACTCCAGGATATTGTGCTGGAGAAACAGAAACAGCTTCTGGGTGACAATCATCCAGACACCCTGCGCACCATGAATAATCTGGCTAGCACATACTCAAACCTGGGAGAGCATCAAAAGGCCAAAGAACTCAAGGGTATTGTGCTGGAGAAACGGAAACAGGTTCTGGGTGACAATCATCTAGACACCCTGCATAGCATGCATGCTCTGGCCATCACATACTCAGACCTGGGAGAGCATCAAAAGGCCAAAGAACTCGAGCATATTGTGCTGGAGAAACGGAAACAGGTTCTGGGTGACAATCATCCAGACACCCTGCATAGCAAGCATGTTCTGGCCATCACATACTCAGCCCTGGGAGAGCATCAAAAGGCCAAAGAACTCCAGGATATTGTGCTGGAGAAACGGAAACAGCTTCTGGGTGACAATCATCCAGACACCCTGCACACCATGGGTAATCTCGCCATCACATACTCAGACCTGGGAGAGCATCAAAAGGCCAAAGAACTCGAGGATATTGTGCTGGAGAAACGGAAACAGCTTCTGGGTGACAATCATCCAGACACCCTGCACACCATGGGTAATCTCGCCATCACATACTCAGACCTGGGAGAGCATCAAAAGGCCAAAGAACTCAAGGGTATTGTGCTGGAGAAACAGAAACAGGTTCTGGGTGACAATCATCCAGACACCCTGCGCACCATGGGTAATCTCGCCATCACATACTCAGACCTGGGAGAGCATCAAAAGGCCAAAGAACTCAAGGGTATTGCACTAGAGAAACAGAAACAGGTTCTGGGTGACAATCATCCAGACACCTTGCACACCATGGGTAATCTCGCCATCACATACTCAGACCTGGGAGAGCATCAAAAGGCCAAAGAACTCAAGGGTATTGCACTAGAGAAACAGAAACAGGTTTTGGGTGACAATCATCCAGACACCTTGCGCACCATGGGTAATCTGGCCATCACATACTCAGACCTGGGAGAGTATCAAAAGGCCAAAGAACTCGAGGATATTGTGCTGGAGAAACGGAAACAGCTTCTGGGTGACAATCATCCAGACACCCTGCACATCATGAGTAATCTGGCCATCAGATACTCAGCCCTGGGAGAGCATCAAAAGGCCAAAGAACTCAAGGGTATTGCACTAGAGAAACAGATACAGGTTCTGGGTGACAATCATCCAGACACCTTGCGCACCATGGGTAATCTCGCCATCAGATACTCAGACCTAGGAGAGCATCAAAAGGCCAAAGAACTCAAGGGTATTGTGCTGGAGAAACGGAAACAGGTTCTGGGTGACAATCATCCCAAAGGCATTTTACTGCCTGATCAACCCTTTATCTTGACACTCATAGCTAGGATGCCAAATATTATTATAGATAAGACTGAGTCTGAGGTGGATTAGATCCAGCCCATTCACAATGGCACATGGTAGAGATATGGCATGGAACATTCTGGAACACACATACTTCCAGTTATCCTATATATCTGGGGCTGGGATCTGAACTCAGATCCTTGCTGTGAAGTCTGGAGGGAGCAGAGTGGCTGTATGGTTTAACCATGGGGAAAAAAAAGAAGAAAAACTGCAAAAATTCTGAGAGATAGGTCTGACCTTTTTGAGCATGTCTTACATACATAAAAAAATTTGATCCAATCATTTCCCATCTCAGAAAATGCAAAATACTCAAAATTACACAACACTAGAATTCTGGCAGTAAATAGCTCATATCTCACTGGTTGGGAGATTCAAGTTTTTCAGCACAATTTGTGGTGAAAAATGTTGTTTGTTTTTCAGACATTTTTCACTGAAAAAGGTAGTGAAAAACTCAAAACATTTTCACCATTTTGTGAATTTGAGGTGAAAATTTGAAAAGGAAGCTCAAAAGAGGTGAAAAAAATTTGAATTTTTCACCACTTTTTTCAGTGAAAAATGTCTGAAAAACAAACAACATTTTTCACCATAAATTGTGCTGAAAATCTTGAATCTCCCAACCAGTGTCTCAGCAACTGCTGGGCTGTTCACTTTGATTCTGGAATCATTAAGGTAGCAAACAGACAAGTGCAGTTACCCCACATGATTTAGCCTCATTGAGAAGATAATCTCGCATTGACCTTTTCTCAGACCAAAATAAAAATTCTGGCTCAACAGTATTGTCCAAAACATTCAGACCTACCCACCCATGGTCAAAGCTTGTATAAATGCAACAAACTAGGGGACTAGTTCTAAAATGATTGAAATTTGATCGTATTGTTAGTTGGTTACAAACCGCCTCCGCCGGCTTTACAAATTGGGAAAGCAGTGCTCAGCAAGGTTTCGGCTAGGCAAAATCTACCATGATGGCCCAAACAAGACTCAAACAGACCAGTCCATGAATCTTTCGAAACAAGATGATTACACACCCAGTATGTACAAGGCTACAAGATGTATAGTATAGAAAGCTATAGGATGAATATAAAAGCTACTGGTACACGGGCGGTGCATAAAACAGAAATTGTGCCCCATTTGCAGGAGCACGACAAGTGGCCTGTACCTCAGCGCCAGAAGACGGCGCTGAGGTATAGTTGTGTTGTTTAGGCTGTGTGGCAGCTCAGCGTGCACGGGGGCACTGGAGGCGCCGTCCAGGGGTCATTGATGGTGTATGCGCAGCTGGTGGCGTGGTAGCAGGTGGTGCGGTGAAACCGTGCACTAGGGTGCGGCTCTGTAATCTAATGAAATCAACTAGAGAGTGAAGCGAGCTGGTCACTAATCACAATCCAACCAAAATCAAAACAAAACACTATCCGATCCTAATGCTCGTGTGTGTGTGCACCCTAGTGCACCGTTTCACCGTTACTCCTGGGAACCGGCACCCGCCTTCCCATCATCATGCTGTTGTTTGATGTTTGTTCTCGACTCAAGATCGGTTCCAGTGAACTAGGCTCAAAGAAAAATGTCCAAAAGCTTGCACATCCTAGAAACGTTGGAACTTAAGGCTTAAAATAATATGTTGCATGTTAGGGATGAAAATTTCCGCGACAGAATTTTCTTATTCTTTTTTGTTCCAGAATGGAAGTCAAACAGTGAAAGAACACCCAGTAAAAAATCGTGAGGGATACCATTATAAAAATTCCATCGCAGAAATGTGGATCTAGGTGATACTGTGCACAACTTTTACCACCCACTCGAGCCGCGAATATGCACAGGGACAAAGTTGAACATCAAATAATTTTGACGTACCCATAGCCTGAGGTTAGGTCTAGATGATCATGGGAAATGGCATTTGGCGCATCTCGGCTACATTTTCTCTCGCATTCTCCTCAGCCATGGCGAAGGCTTGACTCATGAAGGCTCAGAAGGACCAACGGCTTGCTGCACGCAAGAACTCACCACTTGGCTCCTCTTCTCTTGTAAATTCCGACCCTCCGGACGAACAAACTCCCTCGACACATCCGGGTCCAAAAACGCGTAAAGCATCCACCATTTTGCTTCTAAATGATCAGATCTCTACACTAAAAACATCCCTCGAGACATCTGCAGATGAATCGAGACGACTGGCATCTACTGCTGCGGATTTAGAGGCATCCAATCAGGCGCAGGCCGGACTTCTTGATCAACTTTACGAGACGACAGAATCCCTCCGGTCCGCACTTACGCTATCGCAGTCAGCCCATCTCGACTGCTCTTCCCGGCTCTCCGCTGCGCTCTCCGAGCTTTCTTTCGAACGCGATGCTTTCCAGAAATGTTGTAAACGCGTGAAACGGCTCGAGAATGACAAGAAGAAGATCCAGCTTGCCAAACGGAAGGATGTGAGGACTTCCGCCCAAAATCTATCAGGTCTTCAGTCGGGCTTTGATACCCAATCTTGTCTGGTCAGATCTCTCTCTGCTGACATCAGTCTACTTGAGGACCGTCTACGCCGACACGTGGAAACAGCTGCAGCCACCCTGAAAAAGGTCCGAGCCGAACGGAAAGCATACAAGATGCAAGCACAGCGCGCACAGCGGTCGCTTTCCGAAGCTCGACACGACTTGAAGGAACTATCTACCTGGAGCGCAAAGAAGGGGCACATGTACTCTATGGAGACACGGAGACTTGTCTTGCGGATTTGTGGAGCCGGATGCACCGAATCCAAGGTCAGGGATATCGTCCTTTGGTGTGCTGAAGTGTTCCGTATACGCGTCACGCACTTCACCCTCACGGCGCACACTGTTGGCCATATCAAGCGAGAAGGTGGCTACATTTCCTTGATTCAAATTGGACGCGAGATAAAGATGATGTACGGTATGTTGGCTCTTTATATAATTCTAAAATGGTCTCACTATCTCCAGGATTCACAGAGTCGTCTGACGGCACCTCACATCGCAAGAGCAACCTGGAGTGCCGCAGCCTGTTGGGGATGCTTCTGACCTATGAACCTGGTGTCGACAACACCGATCCATCTACTTGGAGGCCGTGGACTCGGTTTTTGGAGGTAGCACCTTCTCTGAGCCACACTGCTCAAGCGCAGGTTGACGGAACAACCCTTCTCCCTTCGAAAATTGCCACTGCCCTCACCAAATCACCATCTGCTATCACAGAAGGCCTTGAGATGGACTGGAAGGACTGGTTTCGAAAACAACTAGCGCAGATGTCGGATCACACAAATGACCAAAAGTTGAAGCATGAGATAAGCCGTGAGCTTAAACACGACATCATAATTGAGGATCTTCGCGCCCAAGAATCGGAAACCTTGTCTCTACCAGAGCTTATGGACGTGCTTCTGGCGATTTCCAAAGAGGTCGAGGAAGTAAGCGGCAAGCCATACCGTGAACTGGAGGTTTTTTTTTGGTCTTTGCTTTAAATGTCTGACCCTCCGGCTCCAGAACTCCCGCTGAACGTGTATCTATCACAAGGAGAATCGTCGATACACAGCTGGGAGACGATACCTACAACTCTCTCTCTGACGACCTTCAAATCTTGGCTGATTTCCTCATTTTCGCTGGGTGTTGCGGACGTAAAGAGACGAACACGTTCAAAGGCGGCTGCAAGGCGATGAGCGGCGCATGGCCCGAGGGGAGAACCCGTCCTCCTTGCGAATAAAGCCAACGATACGACCATTCATCTTGGGAAGAAGGACAGCACTGCCGTTCGGGCTGCAGAGGATGCTAGTACTCAAGGTATTGTGAAAGCAACGACTCTATTGGGCACTTTACTACGGAACAAGGACGAAGACAAAGGTTACCAAGATAAGTACACCATGTTCATGGAAGCGGAGCTGTTCGATCTTTGCGGCGAGACTGATGTCAAACGCTTCCTCGCCACGTCTCAAACACGATACGGATCACATGGCTGTGCTGCCGCTGCTGTCACAAAGCATTACCCTCTCCTCATCAAACTAATTGACAGCATCTGCGATGGAAAGACGAAAGCAGGAGCGAACCACGTCGAGGAATCGGTGTTGAAGGCTCTCAACTGCCCTCACACGATGGCGGAGATTGTTGCCGCAGCTCTGTACAGCACTTGCATCGCTTGGCCTTACATGCAAACTGTTCGACAGCGGGACAAGAACGGCATGCTCCCCAACCTGATTGATCTTGTCGACATCCACCGCAAGGCCCCTGAGCTCTGCCAATCCCTTGCTGCCACCCCTGCCCTCTTTCTTGATCCAGACACTGCCGAATCATCCTCGCATCTGACTCTAGACGGAAAGCCAATACATGACGTAAATATCCTGCTCACGGCGCAGGCACTTTCCCCCGATCTGCCCGACTTGCAGTGAATGATCACTGCAATGTTCTCCGGCGCCGGCGACACCTGGGTTCGGTTTACGTCCGAGTTCGCTGTTGGCGGTCCCATTGATTCCATTCCCCTTGAAATCCGCGCCAAAATCTATATCCCATCGACCAATGATCACAACGAAGGCGGTCTTGGTTCATATCGCGTCCACATTCGCCATCACCCCAACAGTACACCTCAAAGCTTCTCGGCATTAGAGCGATACAAACGCAACAACACTGAGGCATTTGCGAGGAAATACATCACTGCTGAGGATCTTCTTCACGTCATGCGCGAGGTGCGGAAGGAAGACTCGAGTGGCGCCAGCACCGCATTCCATAAGGGAGTGGTGGAGGAGCTCGAGAAGAAGGCACAGGCCTATCATGAGAAGGTACGAGCGTCGGGGGAGAAGAAGACAAAGCATGAGGCAACACTCCGTGCTGTTGGTGTTGAACGGGATCGAGCGGTGATCACCCAGATGACTGTCGTCCAGTTGAAGGCTCAATATGATGTCTACAAGGTCGTCGTCAAGGACCCAATTATCCTCAAGACGACTCTTACCTCCATTCCGAGGTGCGCTGACAAGCTGGCAGTTGTCCTTGCTGCTTTAACGTGTTTGTCAGGGGAACCCCCACTTTTCCGGCCTTTCCGGCTTCCGTTCCGGCTATTCCTCTGGCTCCGCCTTCCGTTCCGGCTAATGCCTCCGGCTTTCCGCCCATCCGTTCTCGTTGGCACGTGCTATGCGACCAGGCCCGTGATCATTGTAGATACCTCCGGACACGTGCTACTGGGTAGTTACCGATTCGTATATAAGGTTTCGCCTAGCATGGGAATCTTCATCCTTTCTTCTCTTCGGATTCCCCCGCTAGGTGCGTAGTATTCCCGTTCCTGTATTTAGTACCCATATTTATACTTCGGATTCCCCCACTAGTTTCCGCGCCCTGCGCCGAGCTTAAGGTTGCCCTTACAGCGTTACGAAAGGTGAGTGCAGTTGAAAATTGTTCTTGGAACTCAGATTCAACTTTTACTTCAGCTTATCATTGCCGAACGGGTCTCCCGTCGTCGACGCGTCACCAGTGGTCGAATCTGGCAACATTCCCGACAAATCTGCGGAGATTCCTGACGGTGACAGCGATGTTGATATTGAGATGGAAGCTGTGCCCCAGGATGAATTTGCGGGGGAGGCCAAAGAAGAAGAACTGTATCATTAGAATAGTACCTGTATCAACGTGAGCTAATGTATTTCTAGGCTCTTGTATCATTCTTATGGTCAGAATCAATTTTCAAAGACTGTTGGCCATTAAAACCCGAATTTGAAGCTGTATAAAGCTCACATGCCAAAGCCACTGTTTGACAGACTAGATATTGTGGCTAAAAACATATTTCCCCGCGAAATCTAACCGTAATTTCACATTGTCGACGCAGTACAGATGTGGAACTGGTCAGAATCTGATTTTAGCAGTGGACAAACAAGTACAACGGGCACACTGATGGGAAGGCGGGTGCCGGTTCCCATTACTCCCTGAAGTGATTTGAGTAACAGAATGATGTTCAGAATAAGATTACTACTCACGAGCCACGGATCCCATCGCATTTTGGGCAGCACATCTGTGCTGATAGGCACGGCCTCTCTGTCATGTTCTGTGTCAGAATCAACACTATCAGCATCTGCACTATCAGGCCATGAACTGGAGGTTTGTCCAGGCATGGGTTCTGGCTCAGGTGCAGGTTCTCATCCTGGGACAGGGGCCTCCAACAATGCTGGAATGTGCTTGTCTTCGGCAGCCCATGTGAGCTTCTTTGCAGCTTTGTCATTGACTGTGACACTGGTGAGGCAGGCAAACATGGCTGGGGCATTGACTGTGATGATCTCCTGGTTCTTGGTCATGCTCCAATTCAGAACATCAGACCAGGAAAAAATTTCTGCAAGTCCATCACACCGCTGCTTGTATACAAAGCCGAAAAATGGGTCGAGCAGTAGGTCTGCCTCCTGCTTCCAGCATGCCACAATAAGTTGAAGTGCCCAGTTGATTAAAGTGTTGTGGGTACTATTTTTGACGGGTTGTGGGAGGTCTGGTAAGAGGTGTTGCGAGGGGGGAAGGGCGTAGCGAGGAAGATCAAAACATAGGTCTTCATCATGAGCACCTATGCGTTTTTTGGATCGGGGGACCACAAAGATTCCCCGGACAATGGACATGGGATGGGTACGAGTATCCACTCCTCTGCATTGAAGGAATGAGGAGACCAAGTGATAAACTGGTGGGTGTTTATTATCCTCGTGGTCTAAAACTGCCAGAAAGTAGTCTCTGATCATCTCAAACCCGGTCTCTTGCATGCGTCAAAAGGCAACAAGCAACCGATCCTCCATGGTGGTTCCTTTGGGCCAGGAGAATTGTGTGCACATCTGCCGCTGAGGTTTTTCTCTGAGCGGTAGCTCAGGTACATTGCCAAGCACTTCATCAAAGATCCCTTCAGAGAACTGGGCTTCATAAAGTGTGTTAGGGTGTGGTGGAGGAGGAGGGTAAGCGCCGTGGGGGTAAAGAAGTACATTCATGCGTAGAATAGCTACAATCGGAGAGCTAGCATTAAATTGGCGCGTTATGGCGATGTATTTGTCTCGGACATCAGCCAATTTAGGAAAATCAGTGATGCACATCCCTCGTGACCTCCGCAGCCATGGCCGGCCATCTCTAATTTCAAACTCCGAGGCACTTCGTACTAGGCTGTACTGTAGTGTTTCGACCAAAGGTTCAGGGTGACGGGTGACACGGGCCTGTGAATGAACAATTTTGGCCTTGGTGACAGGTGACAGCGCAATTTTTAACCCAAATAGGCCTAAAAACGCGAAAATTTTCAGTCTGGCAGCTGCCGAGTTACCTTTTATGGTAATTTTATCGTGATTGCCGAGGAATGAACAATTGACCCAGTGAACAATTGAGGTGACGGGTGACACCCCGTGAACCTTTGGTCGAAACGCTACAGTACTCGTAAGTTCCAGCCTCTCTCGTGTCCGTGATCTGAACAACTATCTTCAGATTTCACGTCCAGTAAGGTAGGCAACATCCGCATCCATCGAGTCACGTGATCAGTGGTGTGACAGCATCTTCCTGCCCTTACTAGTCGGCGATGGTGGGTCACACACAAAAATTAAAACCACAGAAAGGCTTAGATTAATCAAAGGAACAATCCTGTGGTTCCAGATTTTCAATATCTGGTCTCAATCAAAAGTTTTTCACTTATTTTTCAACAAATGCTCAGAAGCTTGTTTCCATTCCAGCCACACGGCTTTATGTTTTTTCTCCCAAAATTTCGCGCTTCCATATAAGGAAATAACACGGTCACGTGGTTGATCAGCAACACACAGCCAAAGGACTGTTAGGAGGTGTATTTTTGGCTTATAGCATTGAATACCAGGCTTAGTGGATGTTCCCTGTAAATTACATATCCCCACTGGATATAATTACCACAACTGTAATTCAGAACTTCAATATAAAGTTGACTGTTGTTGCACAAAGCACTACTGCAACCAATGGGCTGGGAACACAGCTGGTTTAATTGATAAAGGCTGCATTGCAAAGATTTGGAAGATGACTGAATGAGCTGCACTTTACTTGCTCAAGAATCGGACTTCACTGAAAGTTTAAATGTGCTGCTCAGAGTCTATTGCTAGATGTTGCAAGAGAGCCTATCACTGGTATCTCCTGAGCTTCTGAGATTCCAACTAAAAACTTTTTCTCCTTGGCTGCTCTGACCCCCCAAGCCCAAGAATCTTGAAAAACATGATTTATTGTCGCAAAATCTGAAATTTCGCGCTTTCCCATGTTACTGTCACGCATCAGTCACGTTCACGTGACTCGATGGATGCGGATGTCGCCTACCTTACACGAGAAGAGGCTGAAACGAGTCTACAGCAATTACACCATTTGATGCCCAGTTTGCCGTATACGGATGAACCCATGCCGTCGCCGTGCCGTACAAAAATTCATCATTCTCGCGACGGCACGGGTCCGTAACCGTATTTACGGCCCGTGTCTCCGTAAGGTGCAAGCCCCAGCTGCTTTCCTCCTGCTTCCAGCTTTCGACACCAAATTTCTTGTACTTGGTTTCCCGCGTTGGTTGCGTAGGTCTCGATGATGTTCCACGAATTGCAAAGCTGTAAACCCTCCATTTCCCGTCAAGCTCTAGCTGGAGCATTTTTTTGGGCGCTTACTACCACCGCGACGAAGTCAGAAGCGACAAGGATGAACCAAACTACTACTAGCTTCTTCACTGCATCGGCAGTTCATGAATCCAGTTAGCCAAGTCAACGGTTGTTGGATGCTTTAACCAGGTGCCTTTTGACCGGGAATGCGAGTACCCCGTCTTTCTTGCTGTTTTCAAGAACCTAGAGTGTATGTATCTCCTTTAGCGTCTGCGTGTGCTACACTCAACCAACTTGTTCTCAGCTTTCGTTTGCCGAGGCGGCTTTATTGTCCGCAATATAAAGTCGAAGCAATCAAGTCCACGAATAACGCGGACTCCCTACGATTCGAGACCGAAACTGCTCCAGAGTGGCGCCGCAGCAGTCCCAGCTGGCCATGAGCAGATCCGACGAATCATCGTCGCTCTGTAAGGGTGCGCTCGTCCCTACCTACACGTCCACCGTCGTGGGCCGTGGCCCTTCGTGCGCACACTTCCCTGCTCAACGCCACGTCATGCAGGGAAGCCGCAGCCCCCACTTCACATGGGCGCTATTCTACGGGGAGCCGGCAGTCGCATCAAATACAGCGAGCAGCGCATACGTGCCGTATAGCCCACCTGCTTCTTTCTTCGGGGACAGTGACCTTCGTTATTCCTTGGCGCAGCGGTCTCCAGTCCTTCCACAATTTCCTTTCACTATCGGACAACCGTCCCGGACGTGCCGACACTCACGATTCTCGCCCGCCTCTGCCTCTCCTCCCACTACCTCGTCCCCCAGGCGCTCATTACGGTTCGCACCGCGAACGGAGCCACCAAACTCGGCTTCCGTGACTGTACCGGCTCGCACAGACCCACACCGCCAGACCTGGCCCAAGCCTCGCTCCCCAGAGAACGAGGAGCTGGAGAGGTAGTCTCCGTATTCCTTACGGGCCAGTGTTCTCTTTAGCCCGAGTGGGGGGGCCGCCGTTCGTTATGAAGCTATGAGCCCTACACAGCGCGAGGGGACGGTGCGAGTGGGGTCGAGACGCCGGGGTGTCCCTCCGCTCGTCACTTCGGCGGAGTTGCGGCTCCTGGTCCGGGGGAGAAGGTTTTTGGCGTGAGGAACGGCGAGCTGGCTGTGTCGCGAGGCACATACGCGCGCTCCACGTCTTGAGGTCGGCGATGGAGAAGTGAAAGGAAGCCGGGAATAGGAGGAGCAGCGACGGGATGAATGGGTCCATTCTCGCCTCCACGATGACGTGGGTGCTGTCTTTTTTTCCCGACAAGAAGTCCTCATCTTTATTTGCGTAGTAGGGTGCGTGTCGTTTGTACATGCATCGGATCTTCCACCGCCCGCCACATCCTCGACGGCTGCGTTGCGCCAAGACCACAAGGGTGCCGTGCGGTACATTTCGCGCTCATCCGAGGAGAGGAGGGCCCGCGCGACGCGATGTCGGGCAGCCACGCATCCACCGGCGGAGCAGCGTGCTCAAAGAAAGATAATCATACTTCTTGGGCCCGATTTCTTTCCATATCGGCTTCAGCTTCAGACTTGTAAACCGGCATCATCCGTATCCCGCCTTTTTTATCGTTTGAAGACAACGGTGAAATCCCTTTGCTCGTTCCATTTACACGGCATAAGAAACCCATGAATCAAGGTGGAGTGTATATGCCCTTGCGGTGTACGTAGCTCAAACAATGTCTGCCTAGCTTTTCATTTACTTAGGCGACGTGATTACCGCAGCTGCAGTGGAAGCCTCCCGTTGTCGTCGACGTCATAGACTATCGATACCCACTGTGCATGCTCCATCGCCGGCCCTGGCGGGCGCGTCAGAGTTCTATCGGGTGATCGGATATTCCGTGCCGACTTCCCGACCCTACCACATGAAAAATCGCCTGGAGATCACAAAATGGATAGCGATTCGGAGCTTGGAGAACCCTCTTTTCTTCTTACACCCTTGTTTCGACCCATCTCGAGTGCCTGAGCTGTCGTGATTTGGTTTTTTTTTGTGCTGAACAAGCCTCGATCGCGTTTGTGATCGCGACCAGCCGCGGTACAAAATATTCAACCGTATGTCTCCTTTTTCTTACATTGCTTTTTTCCGCCACTCACCTCGATGCCTCCTACCAAAGGTAACCTGAACGCAGCAAAGTTATGGCCATGGCGGGTGCTAAACCGTCGCTTCCAGGTATCATGACTGGACACGACTCGCCGCGGGGCGCGACGGGCTCCAAAACACCACGGAAGGTGCAGTGGATGGACACGCACGAGGAGCGACCAGAGGACTCCACCCACGCTCTGGACGAGCACGGAAGAGACGTTCGTTCGCTTTCCTTATCGCTCCACGCGTTTCGGCTACAACTGATCCCCTTCCAATATATAGCCGAGCGCCTTCCAGACCCTCACCACGGCGCTCGAGCGGCACCAGTCCGCGTCGCCCACCGTCCCACCCCGCATCCACTACTTCCCGCCGCGGCGCGGCGCGCTTCCCCCCATCAACACCGACCACCCGCCCTCGAATCCTGCGCCTGCCCTCTCCACGGCCTAGGACAGCGAGTTATCCGGCCCACCGTCACCGACCCACGAGGTCCCGGGCAACTATATCGGTCCCCAGGAGGATGCAGGTCTCCCCGGCACGTCGGACCTCGAGAACTATTCCCGCCGCGCCGCCAACCAGGTCGTGCGCGCGCACACGACGCGCAAGGGCTTCTTCAGCGGCTTTGGCGCTCGACGGAGTGCCAAGAAGCAGAGGGCACGCGAAGGCAGCGACAACTATCTCAGACTACGCGCGCGCGCACAGTCGGACGGCGAGCAGCGACGTCGAGCAGGATTTGCACAGCGCGGAGCTGATGAACCCCGCGCTCGGAGGCGGGGGCGGCCTGCTCTCCGCACTGCTGACGCTGTACAACGACGCGGGGCCGGCCTCGGGCACGTCCACCCCAGCCGCATCCACCCCGGGTACCGAGGAGCCGCCCGAGCTGCCATGGGTCACCCCGCCGCCGGCCGCGAAGACATTCTCGTCCCTGGCACAAGTCGACGAAGACGAAAGAGCGCCCGGCACCGCACGTACCTCGCCGTCTGAGCGCGGGAGCTCGACGCCGCCTTCGCCCCGCGCAGACCCCGTGGGGCGGTCGCATCCGCGGAGCGGGTCGCAATCGTCGCTTGCGAAGTTCCACCTCCTCCCGTCGAAGAAGCCGCGCAACGGCGCGGGTGTGCTGGGCGCGCTCATCGCCAGTACGGGGAACATCAGCGGCGTGGCGGCGCCTGTGCCGAGCCAGCTCGCACCGAACATCAAGCGGCCGGGGTATCACCTCTCGCGGCTAGTCTTCATTTGCGCCTCGTCCATAAATGTTGGCTGATTTGCTTTATACAGGTATTCTGTGCAAGAGGCTGATGTACCAACGGCCCCCAAGCCCACACGGGAACGCCCGAAGAGCATGCCCTCGATCAGCGCACCGCCGACGCCAGGCCTTAAGTGGACGCCGACGATGTCGTCCGCAGCGGACACGCTGTCGAGCAAGCGTGGGTGGACAGAGAAGCTGAACGGGCTGCAGCACGCGACGTTTGGTGGGCGGAGCGGACGGAGCACGCCGGTGCAGACGCCCTCATCTGGGACGGACCGCGACGAGTGGATCGACGAGAAGTGGTTGCGGGATCAGGAGCACCGCAAGGAGAAGAGGAGGAAGCGCAAGAAGGCGGAGGTTTATGTGAGCTTTTCCCCGCTACTCCGATTCATTTTTTGGTTACTAATTTTGCTGCGTTTTTGTCAGATTACGCGGCACGTTGCGCAAATCATTCAGCGGCAGGAGTTTATCCTCAAGCTGGCGCGCGCGCTGATGATGGTACGTGCCTCCCTCGTCTAATTTGGAGGTTGGGTCTCTGATAAGATATTTGCAGTTCGGCGGGCCTTCGCACCGCCTGCAGGCTCAGATCCAGTCCACGGGCCGCGTACTGGACATCCAGGTCAACTGCATGTACCTTCCGGATGTAGTCCTCATCAGCTTCGACGACAGTTCGACTGGTACCAGCAACCTCAAGTTCATCCGCCAGGGCAGCTCGTTGTGTCTTGGCAAGCTCAACGAGGTGTATGAGCTGTATTGGAGCGTGAGTAGTCGTTTTTCGTTCTGGCGCTTCGTGCTGATGGACAGCGGTGCAGGTGATCCACGACGAGCAGTCGGTGTTCGAGGCGTCGAGCACGCTAGATGCGCTGATGCGCGGGAAGCAGGAGTACACGTGGTGGCGGCTCGTCCTCATCGGCGGGTTCTGCTCCATGTCCATCTGCTCCGTCAGCTTCAACGGGAGCTTCATCGACTCGCTGATTGTATTTCCCCTCGGCGCACTGCTGGTCGCCATTCAGCTCCTCAGCATCCGCAACGAGCTCTACTCGAATATCTTCGAGTATGCCTGCACTTCTCCCTCGCTATATCCCTGCTCATCCCTTTTTCCAGGATAACCGTCGCCACTTTTTTCAGCTTCATCTCTGCTGTGCTCGCCTCGACCGGCTTCTTCTGCTATTCCGCCGTCGCCTCCAGCTCCGTTGTCCTCATTCTACCTGTGAGCACACCTCGATCTGGAATATCGCGAAGAGCTTGACTGACCTTGCGTTAGGGATTCATCGTCTTGTGCGGCTCCCTCGAGATAATGTCGCGGAACATTGTCGCGGGATCCGTGCGCATGTGCTACGCGGTCGTGTACTCGCTCTTCCTCGGGTTCGGCCTCGCCATCGGGGCCGAAGCGTACGAGAAGATCACGTCGAAAACCATTATCGGGAGCACGGATTACTCGTGCAGCATCAGCCACGACGCGCATGGGCCGTGGTATCAGCGTACGCCGAGCCTGTATTGGGGTGAGCGGGGTTTCAATGCGAAAGAGAAAGAAGCGAGACTGATTATTATTTCCCCTTTGACAGCGTTCTTGACGGTGCCCGCGTATTCGCTGTGCTTGAGCCTGCGGAATCAGGCGCCGTGGCGGAGCAAGGAGATAGTGCGTACCCGAGTTCTTTACGATTTTCCCAGGTGTTGACCCTTCGTCGCAGTTGCTGCTCATCGGCATCTCATGCATCGGATGGGTGACGAACCACTTTAGCGGTGTCAAGTTCAAGGACCAGAGCGATATCACCGCAGCTGTTGGGTACGTGCATCCTCAGATACATCCACTGTATCCTCAGCTCATTCCGTCGTTGCAGCGCATTCACAGTTGGCTTCGTCTCCAACGTATACGCGCGATTTTTCTCGGGGAACGCCTTTGTCATCATGGTGCGTTTTCTTTCCTCGTCCTCCGGGAGGACGCTGATGGATGTCCATGCAGATTACAGGCATCCTCTTCCGGCTCCCGTCCGGACTCGGGAACGGCGGCCTACTGACATGAAGAGGAGTTGATGCAGACGAACGGAGAGCTCCGACCGCCGGGGAATGGCGGGAGCCGCCCGTCGAAACGACGTGGGGTAAAGGTTCCCAAGTTATTTAGAGGCACTGCCCGGGTGCGCGACCATCTGCGGCTGCCGCGACAAGCCTGGTGTGGTACCCTGCTGGCCCCGGGCGTGGTGAGCGGGGCCGCGAGTCTTGAGTGCTGCGCTGTCGTAGGGTGCGTTCCGTGAACGAGGTACTGCCCGTGTCGAGCGGGGAGTCATTTGGTTCTGCAGTCTCCCCGCCTTTTTTCTCCTCGTTCTTCTCCCGCCTGCCGTGCTCGCTAACATGCCTTCTACTGTCCCCTCTCACCTAGGTCTGAATCTGCCCGAAGATTAAAATCCCCGGCGTCCGCGTCCGCCCCGGTGCAAGTCTTCTCGTCGCCCATTCACCCCTAATGCCGCCACCTCAATCTATGCGTTCGCATCAGCATTGTCCGGCGGCCCTCCGCCTCCAGCGTGGATAATGCCGCTGCGCCAGCACCGAGCTTATTTCCGCGAGTCAGGATGTCCGCACTACAGCATTCCCGCCCGCTTCCGCAACCCCGTCATTCAGTGTTGGCTGGATCGTCCCGCAAGCCTCGTGTGCCGCCTCCGTCCCCTCCGCACACACGCTCTCTTCCCCTCTTCCCGCTCATATTCGGCTTCGCCCTCGTCCTCGCTCTGTTATCCTACGTACCCAACGTCCTCTCCCTCCGCCCGCAATTCCCTTTCCTTCTATATCCACCTCCCTCTGCCCTCATCCGGTTCCGTCCTTCTCTTCACACTGACGCTGCAATATTCCTTTTCTTTCGTATCTCACTCGACCCTCCCACTTCCTCTCGTCCTCTCGTCCTCTCCACCTCCCGCTTCCATACCCTTCCCCTCCCTCCGTCGTCCTAGATTGCCTTTAAGAGGAACGCGACAAGCCGATTTCACCGCCTGCGGCGCGCACGGGAAGCGGCTCAGGGAGCGGAGGCGGAAGTGGGAGGTTAGGAGCGGGGGCAGGAGCGGGGCATCTGCGGGTGGGACACAGTCGGTGCTGGGCTCCCGGGTGGTGGTGGTCTATTGTATTGGGGCTTCTGTCTGAGTGCGTTGGCTAGACTCGCATCCCCGTATCCACAAAATATTACTTGGTGTACTTCCCTTTCGTTCGGATACATGTTCTGTATGTATGTATGTAGTCAATAAAAAATTATTATTCTGCGGATCTTGAGTGATTCTCTTCGTCTACGACCGGTTTCTATCGCTTTAATAGTACTCGAGTCGAGCGCACAGGTGAAAGGCGAAATCGCCCTGTTTTGGGATCTATCTTCCCACTTTGATTCTCGTTCTTTGAATGGATTGGGCCAAGATGATAGCAAACTAATGCACAAGAGCTACCATACTTGCACACAAACAAAATAAAAGTAACTACGAGTAAAAGAATGGGAAAGTATTAATAACAGAGGGTGATGGATCATGGATGAGGAGGAATATATTATCCGAGCCCAAACCGCTGGTGCACAGAATCTCTCGATGGAGAGTATGGTGAGCGGCATGGCAGAGGCGGTAATGCTGTACGCACTCCGCTTCTGCTCACGTCGAGCGCGCAGGCGTTCTGCACGTCCCGCGTGCCTATCCTGAGGCAGCGTCGCGCGCTGCCCACCCGCAGCCGCGTTTTCGCGCCGAGCACGGTGGGAGGGGACGAGAGCGGCGCAGGCAATGATGGAGAGACTAGGGTCGAAGTGCGGAAGGGGACGCTGGTGGCGATAGGCGCAGCGGTCAAGCGGGTGGACGTGGACGTGAATGCGGTGACGATGCAGGCGACGGGGGTAGGTGAGCGAGGCGCCGGGGATGGAGAGCGGCCGGTGTGCATGCTGGGCGTACAATACAGGCGATGCTACACAATGGGGTCGTGTGGCGAATGGGGCAGGATGAAGGCTGGGCATGAGCGGCGCCGGGAATGATGAGCGTCAGGTGCGCGCGCCGTGCATGCGGTGGTGCTACGCAATGGGATCGTATCGCGAAGCCCGAGCGCGACGCAGCAGACGTGGGCGGTGAGAACTCCGACCAGGGGTAGAGCGGCACTGAGCAAAGCCGTAGCGCACGGGGAAGCGAGGCACGGCGGGCAACTGTGAACGATGGCGGTGTGTGCTGGCTCTGTGGGTGGTGCTGTACGTCGCACTAAGGACAGCGGCAGCAGTGTCGAGGGTGTGTAGGTGGACTTCTCCGGAGGATGGTCGGACTGCGCGGGTAGGCCACGGAGGCGACGTAGCTGGAAGACATCATTCGCCGCTAGCGCTGGGTATGACGCTGGGGGTGCGCATCGTGATTTACGGTGCACGGAGGCGGCGTGGGCTTAGGAGCACCAGCACTGAATCTGTCGAACGCAAGGATGTTAGTACATGCACAGAAACGGCAATTCAGGGATTTTGGAGCGAGAGAACGACGGTAGGGAGTTGGGGGAAGGGATATGGAAGACGGAGAGAGAAAGGAGCGGGAAGAAACTTACCAAAATCGCCCGAAGTCGACTCGATTGCAAAAAGTATAAGGTGGAGACGAGGGGCGTCATCCACGCAAGCCCGTTGGTGGCCCCGGTTCTGTTGGCAGATTTGCTGCGCCTACGCGCATGTCAGCGGGCGTCTTCTTGGTTTCATGTCGGGACAAGAACAGAGGGGGTGTCGCGGTCGAAGCGGGACTGAACGGTGGATTCAGTATATATTATTCTTGAGGTTAGATGGAAGATTATGAAAAGCGTCTGCCGGCCGCTGTAGTAGACGACGATTTGATGGACATGCGCAAAATACAACGGCACTTAAGACCGTGGAAGTCGTATTGCAGTATGATGGTCAAGATCCCGGCAGTGATGGGGAATACATCAGAAGAAGGGGGTAGTAGACACACAGAGAGGCGTCTCTGGAGCTGAGCGTGGACGAGAATGGCGGAGGCACGAGGATTAAAGATCGCAGAAGAAGCAAGCACGTGCGACAGTGTGGCTGTATTTGCCACGTCATCCTCCTCCACCGCACGTCGACTCCTGATCCTTTCCCTGGTCAGTCCTGGCTCTTGCAGCAACTTCGGCATTGATTGATATGCTTCTGCCCAGATCCACACTCTTGATCTCCCGCAATCTACGCCCCCATGCTTGGCCCAGGTAGCAATCCTCAAACCATTAATAATGACATCTCTGGTAAGAAGGAAGTTTGTTGGGATGTCCAAATGATTATTCATTTTGCCCAGGAGGTGTAGGAGGTTCTGGTGGTGATGGCCATAAGCAGGGGACAGGTGGCTGTGGCGGAGTTGGCCAGGGTCCTACTGTTTATCAGCAGTACAATATCAAGACTGAACACTTCAATATGAACAATCTCAATGCCAGGCCAGCTGTGATACAAGCATCTCAGATTGTCAACCATTGTCCTCCTCCATCAAGAATCTTTCATGGCAGACGGGACATCCTGGACAAGATGCATCATTTTTTCACATCTAATGCAGGAACCCAAAACATTTATGTGCTGTATGGACTTGGAGGTATTGGAAAGACACAGATTGCTCTGAAATTTATACAGGAGTCATCATCTTGGTGAGCTTGATCATCCTACTGGAAATGTTTTTTGATCCAGTTTTATGTTCCAGCTTCTCTAACATCTTTTTTATTGATGCCACCACCATTGCAACAATTGAAATAGGTCTCAAGAATACAGCTGTTATGAAAGATTTTGGGAATTCCCCACAAGATGGCTTATTATGGCTGACCAGCAACATTGAAGGATGGCTTCTGTTCTTTGACAATGCAGATGATCCAAGTGTCAATCTGAATGATTTTATTCCTCAGTGCAATCATGGGAATATAATCATCACCTCTCGAAATCCTGGACTGCGTGGTTATGGGTCACATTCTCTTGTGTCAGATATGGAAGAGAAAGATGCAGTGGCACTGTTACTCAAGAGTGCTGCTCAAGTGGCCACAATCCATACTGAACAAATTGCAATGGAAATAGTAAAGGTCAGACAGCTGAGCCTGGAAAATTCTTCAATTTTGATGGTAATTCCTTAGGCACTGTACTATCTTCCTCTGGCAATTATTCAGGCTGGTGCATTCATATTGAATTCTCAAGATCTTAGTGGCTATTTAGCCCTTTATACCAAGAACCAAGCACGGCTACTTAGTAAAAAGCCTGCTCAGTCTCATGACCATTATGCCTGGACAGTATACACAACATGGCAAATGAGCTTTGATCAGCTCAAGCCAGCAGCTGCCATGTTCTTACAGCTTTGTTCATTCTTCCATTATAATGGAATCTCAGAGCACATCTTCAGCTATGCATCCAAGTATGGATTTCCATCCAATGGTCCATCTGAAGAGGAATTGCAGGAGCCTCTGGAATTCCTCTCATGTTTTCTGGGGCCAACTGGTGAATGGGACTCTTTGCAGTTTTTGGATGTGACCAATGAGGTCCAAGCACATTCATTGATCAGCCTTGATGCAGAGAATAAACTCTTTTCTATACATCCATTGGTACATGCTTGGAGTCAAACAACAGTCCGCAATCCGGAGAGATACATGTACACTATGAAATCTATACTTGGCATGGCTCTTTCTAAACGCCCATGGAATGATATTAAATTGGGAACTCTGACAATAGCTCCACATGTGGAATTGGCTGTACAGATGGATGCAGAGGTAGCTCTGGTTTTCAAGGAGCAATATGGATTGATATTTTGGGAAGCGGGAAACTACAAACAATCTATGAAGCTGCTGGAAGGAGTGCTAGAGGAACAGATACAGGTTCTGGGTGACGACCATCCAGACACCCTGCACACCATGAGTAATCTGGCCGGCACATACACAGACCTGGGAGAGCATCAAAAGGCCAAAGAACTTGAGGATATTGTGCTGGAGAAATGGAAACAAGTTCTGGGTGACAACCATCCAGACACCCTGCATAGCATGCATCATCTGGCCATCATATACACAGATCTGGGAGAGCATCAAAAAGCCAAAGAACTCAAGGGTATTGTGCTGGAGAAACAGAAACAGGTTCTGGGTGACAATCATCCAAACACCCTGCGTATCATGGGTGATCTGGCCATCACATACTCAGACCTGGGAGAGCATCAAAAGGCCAAAGAACTTGAGGATATTGTGCTGGAGAAATGGAAACAGGTTTTGGGTGACAATCATCCAAACACCCTGCATGCCATGGGTAATCTGGCCATCAGATACTCAAGCCTTGGATGGCATCAAAAGGCCAAAGAACTTGAGGATATTGTGCTGGAGAAACGGAAACAGGTTCTGGGTGACAACCATCCAGACACCCTGCATAGCATGCATCATCTGGCTGTCACATACACAGATCTGGGAGAGCATCAAAAAGCCAAAGAACTCAAGGGTATTGTGCTGGAGAAACAGAAACAGGGTCTGGGTGAAAACCATCCAGCGACCCTGCGTACCATGGGTGATCTGGCCATCACATACTCAGACCTGGGAGAGCATCAAAAGGCCAAAGAACTTGAGGATATTGTGCTGGAGAAACAGAAACAAGTTCTGGGTGACAATCATCCCAAAGGCATTTTACTGCCTGATCAACCCTTTATCTTGACACTCATAGCTAGGATGCCAGATATTATTGTGGATAAGACTGAGTCTGAGGTAGATTAGATCCAGCACATTCACAATGGCACATGGTGGAGATATGGCATGGAACATTCTGGAACATGCATGCTTCCAGTTATCCTATATATCTGGGGCTGGGATCTGAACTCAGATCCTTGCTGTGAAGTCTGGAGGGAGCACAGTGGCTGTATGGTTTAACCATGGGAAAAAAAGAAGAAGGAAAAAAAAGAAAAAAAACTGCAAAAATTCTGAGAGATAGGTCTGACCTTTTTGAGCATGTCTTACATATATATATATATGAAATTGATCCAATCATTTCCCATCTCAGAAAATGCAAAATACTCAAAATTACACAACACTGGAATTCTGGCAGTAAATAGCTCATATCTCAGCAACTGCTGGGCTGTTCACCTTGATTCTGGAATCATTAAGGTAGCAAACAGACAAGCACAGTTATCCACATGATTTAGCCTCATTGAGAAGATAATCTCACATTGACCTTTTCTCAGACCAAAATAAAAATTCTGGCTCAACAGTATTGTCCAAAACATTCAGGCCTACCCACCTATAGTCAAAGCTTGTATAAATGTGACAAACTGGGGGACTAGTTCTGAAATGATTGAAATTTGATGGTATTGTTGAGCTCCATCAATTTCGGAACTTGTTCTCCATTTCTCAACCTAAATCCCTCAAAATATTTGAGAACATTCTTCAAGTACATTGACAGAAGACTGTTGGGCCAGATCATCTGCTCTTCCTTAGGCTCGTTACCAGCCGTCATAGTGATGAACTATTGACGAACAAGTAATAGTTACTATAACGGCTGGTGGCACTTAGCCGTGAGTTGACAGATGCGAAAATCAAACTCCGCATATACCATATTAGGTTACCGTCGGCTGTTGAACCGCTGAAACGGTGCACTTGATATACGACTAGAAATAGCTTAGATTCGTGCTTGCACAAAACAACCACAAAACCACCACTACAACAATCTATTCCTCCAAAGATATAAGTGCTTCTCTTTGTGAGTTCGGGTACGGGCCGTAGTATGCGACCAGCGGGTTTGGAACAAACACAATTCGACTGCTAGACTTCAACAAAGCCGTTCAACAACACGCTAGCACTACACAGCTGCCAACAACAATACCGCTAGCACCTGGGGATGGGCAGGGGTTTATGGGTTGGATACAAGGTGGCTGGATCGCTAGATCGAGGGCACCAGGGCAGAGTATGTAGGTTTGTGAAAAATCCTCGCAATGGGGTACCCAAAGACTATTGAGGCTAACAACAAGGGGACTTCAATCCTCAAGCAACAAGGCAGTCCTTAAGCTGCTGACCTATTCCTTAACCAAGAACAGGAACGTTTCCACTTTGTATTGGCAATAGACACTATAAGTGTCCAGCTAGCGACCCAATACACTACGACAGTGCTTCCGTCAATATCGGGGTGAAGGCAAAGTAACTGACAAGTTACAGTCGATCTAGAGGTGGGGGCACCTAGTCCGTCTTCTTCTTAGTGGGCTCGAGTCAACACACAATCACCTAGCAGGCGATCCAACACACTACAAATATATCGGGGTGAAGGCAAAGCTGCTAGCGCAACTGCTAGCTGGTTCTCAAAGAGAACACCCTTGGTTTTATATGTGAAAACTCCGTGAGCCAACAACTTAGAACCTCAACTTAAGATCTCGACATGTCCAGAGTCAACAGTATTGATTCCAATAAAGCTACTACTTGTGAAGTGTGTGTACAATCTCCACTAGCAACCTGAGACCACCTGTGCCAACTTCGTACAAAGTCAGGGTGTAATAATTTGAGGTTCTAGCCTGCTCTGTGCTCCCTTTGTGCTGCTGGGGTTCGTGGTGCATGTCGTAGGCGGGGTGGATGGTATAAATGAGTGAAAATGATGTGATAGATACAACAGCCAATGAAACGACTGCTGTTTGGTTTTATGATGGGTCTATGCCAAGCAGAACAGCCACACTGATCCGCTAGCGTCCATTTATGGGTATCGTGAGTGATCCCTCAGCTTGCCATCAGCTGCTGGAATCACTATCCTGACGAAGTGGAGTTGAATCCGCCGCCTGGAGTCATCTAGCACGAGTCAGAGCACCGGCTAGCAGTCCATTTATCCGTTACTGCATAAGTGTTGACCTGCACACCTGCACCAATAGCCTGCTAGCTATTCCTCTACTGTCTACTTGTCTCTGTCCGTGACTCGCAACCGCATCGTGACAGTCACATGCTCACATCTGTGTTTCAGGTCTCGGGTCGATCACTAGTAGGGTACCGCATACTAACACCCTTGCTAGAAGGCTGCTAGCGCATAGTTTACTACCCTTCAGATCCCAGACTTGCTGCTTGCACCTTCAGCTAGCATCCTTGCAATTCCACTCTCCTGTGTCTCGCTTCCTAGGTGCTAGCACCTTGACGGTGTAGGCTTATTGTTATTTCCCCATGGTTTGTGCCTTCAGACCGTACTAGCGCGTCACACTAGTCGTGTCTGATGCTACAACCGGCAGCTTGGGCTCACTCCAGTTCTCCTTTATATCACCTAGCCAGAGTCCTGAGTGCTAGTAATAACACATCAGAAGTGCTAGCACTTTCCCGTTGTATAAATACTGGTCCTAGGAAATCACAAAATAGCACTAGATGCCGCGCGCTCTTGTTACGACGTTTCACCGCCATCAATGTACCCCTATTTAGCGCTATCTTTAATTGATCACACACATTTTGTGTCTTACTTCCATGTCTGCCCAATCCAATGCCCAGGAACCCTCCAACAAGCCACCAAACACTCCCAAGAAGTTCAAGACTGCCTGGAAATACAAACCGGAGGAGATTGACCTTGATCTCCTTGCAAAGAAGGCAGCTGAGGTTTTATCCACAAAGCCATTTCAATTCCAACTCGAAGCTGCAGCTGCCATTCTGCGTGGGGAGGATTTGATTATAGATGTTGGTGTTGAGAATGAAGTGCTAACACAAAAAGTGATTGGCAATTGTCTAAAGTACATACAAGAGTAGTCGCAGTATATATACTAGAGCAGGATAATCCTCGGAATAACTCCGGCTACGGAAATGAATAGAAACGAGTCATAGTGAGTCAGTACGAGTCAGAATGAGTCACAACAAGATGTAGGCATGTGGAGAAAAGATTAAATATCACTGTGGACGCAAATCTGCACATGAAAGAAGCCTCGGACTTGGAATAGTCCGGTTGCCAACAGTTGGCACAGTAAAACCATGTGCTAACTTCAACACTCCCCCTCAAGCGGACCTAAGTCCAAGTTCAGCCGCAAAATGTTTTGCTTTGACACTCGGCAATGGTTTGGTGAGGGTGTCTGTGATCATGTCATTTGTTGGACAATAAATGAGATGAATAGATCCATTGGCGATAATGTAGCGGATGAAATGATAGCGAATATCGATATGCTTTGTCCGCGCGTGGTACTGGTGTTCTTTCGTGAGTGCAATGGCCAATTTGTTGTCAGAGAAGAGGGTGGTAGGTGAGGAAGCGATAGGCGGTGTGGCGTATGAGTCGAAAACCTCGGAGATAAAGGAACGAAGCCAGAGTCCCTCTTTGGAGGCGTGCGTAGCGGCAACGTACTCGGCCTCGGTGGTGGAAAGAACAACGAGTTCTTGCTGCTTCGAATTCCACGAGACCGCGCCACCATCAATCAGGTAGGCAAATCCGGTGATGGCTCGGTGTTCCTCTTCTTGACTTCCATCCGCATCAACCCAGCCAGTTAACTCGCGCGAAGTCTCGCCGTAGGTGAGTTCCCATCCCACAGTGCCCTTGAGGTAGCGAATGACGCGTTTTACAGCGTCCCAATGTGCCGGACCGGGGTTCTTCAAGAACTTCGACAATTTTGTCACGGCAAAGGTAATGTCCGGACGGGTTGCAAGGGAGGCGTACATCAATGATCCAACAGCCTCCTTGTACGGGACGTCGCGCATAACAGCAAGTTCCTCGGCTGTACAAGGGGATTGGGCGGTGGAAAGGGTGACATTTGGGTCCATGGGGATCAAGAGCGGCTTCGCGTCATCAAGATTGTAACGGCAGAAGATGGAAGCGAGGGTAGGACTTCTGGGAGAGGGATAAGGTGCGTTCCATTCGATTCCTCTTTACCTCAATACCCAACAGCCAGTGAATTTCGCCCAGATCAACAACTTCAACGAATTTGGCAATCCCAGCCTTAACCTCGTTCACCAATGCGATATTTGACGCCGCAATTGTGCAATCATCAACGTGGACGGGGAGAATAATTATCCCAGCATCGTTGCGTCGGTAGAAGACCGCCTGATCTGTGATGCACCGTGTGAGTCCCAAAGTCTCGCAAATCTCCGCCAGGCGCTGATACCAGCGCCGCCCACTCTGCTTCAGGCCATAAATTGTCTTGACCAGGTGCAAGACCTTGCCGGTGGAATTGGGATACGGGAAGCCGAGGGGTTGGCACATGAAGATGCGCTCATCGTCGGTGAGTTTGCCATTCAAGTAGGCACCCTTGATGTCGATCTGATGAATTTCAAGATCGAGATGAGCAGCCAATGCGAGAATTGTGCGGACGGAACTAAGGCGAGCGACGGGCGCGAATGTGTCAAAGTAGTCAACACCTTCGACCTCAGCCGGTATGGTAAGAGCTTTGCAAAAGACCATGCTAAGTAGTGTCGCATATTTTGCAAAAGTTGACGCTAGCCTTATGGGGCATGAAAATGCAAAAAAAAAGTGGCCAAAAAGAGGATTGAACTTGTGACCATTAGATAATAGTTATAGCCAAGGTCACTACCACCACTCTAAGATAGCTATAGCTTTCAGGAAATGGTTCCCAGCTAGGGTAAGCCTAGGCTTACCCTACCTGGGACTGCTGATACCCACACCTAGGGCAGGCAAGCTGCCCTAGGTGTTTGAACATTGTTTGTCACTGCTTATTATTTATTCTGGGGTGTATAAAAACCCTAACCAACCCTAACCAACCCTAACCTCTAACCAAAAAAAATAAATGTACCTGGGAAGAAGGCACTAACCCCTAACTCTAACCTCTAACCTCTAACCCTAACCACCCTAACCCCTAACCAGGCCCTAAGTAGGCTGTACAAGGTGAGTGCAAGGCTTATTATGAGTTTCCAGTTAGACTAAGCTGACTTTGTAGAGGTTTCCACATAGCTATGATGGTGTAATGGTAATAGTGATGGCAAAATGATGCCCATCACTTAAGGGTTTTTGGTTCAATCCCGGCTAGTGACATTATATTTGCATTTCCCAATTGGGACCTCCGGTGGCGGTACGCTCACTAGCGTAAATTTTTGCAAAAGATGTGACACTAATAAGTGGATGTTTTGCAAAAGTCTTACGTGGTCTAGTGTCGACCTGGGAGAAACCCTGTGTGACAAGGCGCACTTTGTAGCGTTGAACGTGGCCAGCAGCGTCGCGTTTGATGCGGAAGACCCACTTGTTCCCCACAACATTGGAGTTTTCAGGTGCATCCACAAGCTCCCATGTGCCATTCGCCTCAAGCATCGCCAACTCCTCCTTGATAGCCTTTTCCCAATGCAGCCAATCGGGCGAGCGGCGCGCCTCTGCGAGGTTGCGTGGCTCAAGCCCTTCGGCCTCGCTGGTGTCTGCCACGAGTGCATACTCGATAGCACAGTCCTCAACAAATGCGGTGGTGCGCATGCCGTCTGGAAGACGGCCTAGGTTGCGTGCGAGATTGTCAATGCTGCCATTGCCGCGGGCAATGGCTTGCGTGTACTGGCTCGGAACACGAGCACGGGTGGATCGACGAGGTTCAGGAGTAGGAGGTGAGTCGGGTGGCAGAGTTGCGGAAGATGATGGAGTATCGGACGGTTCGGAAGGTGGAAGAGGAGTGCGCTCAGCCACAGCAGGTGAGTTTTTGATGCTCGGGGTGCTTGGAGGAGGATTGCTTGACTTCTCAGAAGCCGGAGGTGCACTATACTCCCCCTCATTCCCTTCCAACACCACAAAAGGCGGAAAAATCACAGTGCGTTCCACTGTAACCTTGCGTTCCCCAGGCCAATAAATCCGGTGTCCCTGGCTTGTCTCATCCATTCCCATCCAGTGCCCATCCTTCGCACGCCAGTCAAGTTTCGACTGACCTACAACGTCCATCTGCTGATGGACGTAGCACTTGCAACCCCACTCGTGCACATCAGACATGTCGGGAACCTTCCCGTGCACCGCCTCATACGGCGTCATGCCTTCGAGCGTGCGGGTTGATGTGCGGTTCTTCAACCACACAACATGTCTGATACACTCTCCCCACAAAAATTTTGGCAATCCGCTCGCATGTAACAAAGCATGACCCTTCTCCAACAACACACCATTTACGCGCTCGGCAAGACCATTCGACTCGGGAGTGTCATGGACGGTAAAGCGCTGCACCGTGCCCTGCGAGTCCAAGTAATCTTTGAACTCCTTGCTCAGGTACTCACCGCCACGATCAGACTGAATGACCTTGATGGTGATGCCGTGGTGAGTTTTCATCCGTGCTGCATAGGCCTTGTACGCTGCGAAGGTTTCTGACTTCTTTTTCAAGAAATACAGATAGGTCTCACGCTTCGCGTCGTCGGTAAAGGTGGTGAAGTAGCGGTGATGGGCAAGGGTTTCAACACGCGATGGGCCCCACACATCGGAGTGGACAATGTCGCCGTAATTCTTCACACGTCCACCTTCCCGAACCTTCGGCACAGACTTGCGTCTGGTCTTTGCATAGATGCAGGACTCGCAGAAGAACAGCTTGGTGTCAGCGGAAGGTGGCACGAGCTTGATTCCGGATACGAGCCCCTTCAAGACAAGGGATTTGGCGGTTTTGAGAGAGATGTGACCAAGAATGCAATGGAGTTCCTGATCAGTGAGTTCGCGCTCAACTGGATTTGCGGAATCAGGCTCATGCACAACTTTGTACAGGCCCTTCGAGGATCTGGGAATCGTGCCAACAAGCTCTCCGCACGGGTTGGTGATGCGGCATTCACCATCGCCGAAAACAACGGTATAGCCAGCTTCATCAAGACGGCCAATGGAGACGAGGGTGTATGCGAGATCAGGCGCGAAAAGAACATTTGTGAGTTCAATTTTCGATTCAGAGTCCCCGTTCGGCACACTGATGGACATATTCCCGCAGGCAGTTGCCGCGAAACACTGATTGTTGGCGGCAGAAAATTTCTTGGGTGCAATCAAGGCGAGATTCGAGAACTCGGCCTTGAAAGGTAAGAGGTGTTGTGTGCATCCTGAGTCGTAAAGCTCCGTGGGTGCTGACACTTTCTCTCCAGTGGTCACGGCATCAGCCGTATCAGTGGCGTCCATATTGTACGCCGCATGGGGACATCCGTAAGTCTCATCGGATTCCCTTTCGTCGTCGCTGTCACTCACATCGAGGAGGTCGGGCAGCAAATCACTAAACGAGTCCGAGTCGCTCCAGTCGAATTCGGAGCACTCATCATCCCAATCCGGTGAGTCATCCGGCAATGGGGTTTCGCCAGTCTCTAGATGCAGCAACTCAGGCCAAACATCTAGCAGATAATCGCGGCGAACATCATCGACCTCCGAGGCACTCTCGGAGTCGGAAACGGACATGAGGGTGAGCTCAGGGCAGCTATCCCAAGGCTCAAACAATTTCTTCATGTTGAAAACGGTGTCGGCTGCTACACAGAGCATCACCGGGGTGTTGGTCCTGTCAACGGAGCCTGGGACACATTCCACGGGCTCGACAGACTACGCGCCATCGTCGTCAAAATCCACGGCGGCATTTGCAGATCCGGAAGCATTCGGCTTTCCATTGCCCTTGCTGCTGTCATTCAGCTTTGGGCTGGGGCATTTGGACTGTACATGTCCCTTGCCCCCACAGTTCCAGCACACCCCTTTTGGGCGCTGGCCATTCCCTTTCGCAGATGAAGACCTCCCGAATGAACATTTCGACGATGAAGATCCCGAAGACTGCGCGCTCAAGGCCACACCAGTGTCCTCACGAGACTTGGGTGAATTCTTTGTCTTCTTCTTCTCGGCCTCAATCCGATCCCACTCTTCCACTGCCAGCTGCATGAGGTACACAGGGGAAAGTGTGACTGCGTGAGAGGAGGCAGAGTTGCCAGACGTGATTGTGAATCCGGCAGTGGGGGCAGTTACGGTCGCTTGGGCCGCCTGGGCTGCAGCGACAGTGCGCGCGATGTTGGTTGCCATCAGCGCGGCTTTGGCCGAAGAAGAGATTGTCGAAAGGTACCGTTGATAGGTACGGGGAAGGGAATTGATGATACGGGTGGCATACTGACTGTCCGATAGTTTCACGCCAACAGCCACAAGCCCCTTGTATTTGAGCTTGAGCTGTTCAAGGTGAGTGCGCACATTGCCATTCTCGCCGCAATTGAGATTGTCGAAATCAGATTGCATGGAGGCAATGACATGCGCACTCATTGCGGTGAACTCGTTGGTAATCCAGTCCCACATTTCTGCCACAGTGTCCAGCTCATCAGCCTGCAAGAGGGTATTATCCTCGAGCCGCTGTGCAAGGTAATTATGAGCTTCATTCTCGTCTTTGTCCCACTGATCGAGTTCCGCTTGCGCGACAGGGGGCATGGGACGAGAAACAGAGCCGTCAAAATGGCCCCAAACGTTCTTGGACTTGGCAAAGTGGCGGAAGCGAGCCTCGAAGATCAGCCAGTTGGCACCATCGACCTTCAAGACGGGAATGCGGGAGATGGAAGAAATATCGGCAGTGATAGTCGTCATTGCGGATGAATGGTTTCGAAGTATAGATTCAGAGGGTGAGACGCTGGGCCCAATAACCTGTTGAGAATGAAGTGCTAACACAAAAAGTGATTGGCAATTGTCTAAAGTACATACAAGAGTAGTCGCAGTATATATACTAGAGCAGGATAATCCTCGGAATAACTCCGGCTACGGAAATGAATAGAAACGAGTCATAGTGAGTCAGTACGAGTCAGAATGAGTCACAACAAGATGTAGGCATGTGGAGAAAAGATTAAATATCACTGCGGACGCAAATCTGCACATGAAAGAAGCCTCGGACTTGGAATGGTCCGGTTGCCAACAGTTGGCACAGTAAAACCATGTGCTAACTTCAACAGTTGGGGCTGGGAAGACATTGTGCTTCACCCTGCCCTTGCTATTGCACACCGAGGACATTTCAATGATTGTCTCTCCGCTCAGTGCCCTCATGATAGACCAGGCAGGTTTCACTTTCATTCTATCAATTTATGTCTGAATCAACTGGTATAGGCAGCATCCTCAAAGATTCCCACTGCTGCTGTCTGCAGTGAGACTTTGACCCGACTTGGTTCCGACAAAGTATACGAGGTGGGATCAGCAGTGCCGCTTATTGATCTCAACTGATATTGTTCAGGACATTGTTCTCGGAAAGTTCAGACAGGTTATTGTCTCCCCTGAGATTGCTACATCATCTGCATTCCGCAAGGCGGGTACTTTCCAAACCACAATTTACCAGTAAATTGCGGTGTGTAGGCATCGATGAGGCCCACTGTGTGAGCCTCTGGGGGGGCAGCTTTCGGCCGGATTATGCAGATCTAGGTCTTAGTGCACGGGTTCCATCCAACATCCCTTTTGTTGTGGCTTCAGCGACACTTCCAGAGCATGTTCTGGATGACGTCCGTCTCAAACTCGGCCTCTCAAAAGATCCCGCTCGGATCTCTCTAACAAATGCACGACCCAATATTGCTCTATCTGTTCGAACCATGCAGTTTCCAGAGGAGTCCCGAGCCGATCTTCACTTTCTCATTCCACCTCAGGCCTAAAAACCCGAGCATATCCCAGTCACACTTGGCTACTGCAATACGCGACTCGCATGCGAGGATGTATGTGATGTGGTGCGCCGATGGGCGGCAGATGAGGGCATACCTCCAGAGTGCATTGCCTTCTACCACGCCAAAATTGGCCAAGCACAGAAGCGAAATCTCGAGGAGTGGCTTCGAAAGGGCAAAATTCGGATATTGTTTTGTACCGATGCAGTTGGGATGGTGCGTGATTCAAGTAAACTTAATTTCAACTCTCTGAGGCCAAATAGGGTTGTGATATGCGCAACATTGAACAAGTTGTGCTTTGGGGGCTTCCCCCGTCTTTCTGTGCTTTAGTCCAATGCATGGGGCGAGCTGTGCGCGACTTGAAAAGGCTGGGTGAAGCAATTTTAATCGTTCCATCTAGTATCTTAAAAAATGGTGTGACCGAGTTGGATGTTGAACTTGGCATTAACACGGCATCCAAAGATGCAGAATCCGAAAATCGTGGGACAGAAGAAGCCACGGATTTGGCTCTGCAGGGGATCGAAGTAACAACTGGGCTCGGGGAGGTTTCTGTGACCGGTGGTGGTATTCGGGTGTCGAAAGACAGCAACGAGGAGGATGGGGAACCCGAAGAAGTCAAACACAAACATCGCAAAAAGCTCTCGAAGGACGCTAATTCCCGTGAAGCACGGTTTCTCTCTCGATTTGTGGTCACCAAAAAATGCCAGCACAAGATCTGGGATGAGTTTTTCCAGAATGCCTTGAAGCGTAAGTTGATTTGGCATTGATTTGCAACTGTGACCCACATTTGAGCAGTTCAATTGGTGTTTCCTGAGAACACCCTCTACCAACCACTGCCCGGAGAACGGTGTTGTGATAATTGTGTTGTGATAATTGCGAGCCTCGACTCTTCGAAGTTGAAAAAATCAAGTTTGACAAACTCCTCGGGTTGAAATGGGGGCGGAAGAAAGAAATGCCATCCCAATTGGTCGACACGATCCGAAACGGGCTCATGGATTGGCGCGAGGATTATCTGTTGGACCAGATTTATCCGGACACCGTAACCATTTCACCGAGCACTGTTCTTGGTGATGATGTGATTGAGCAGCTAACAAAGGAACACGTTGAAACAGGGATACAACTGCGCCGCCAAACTTGATGGTTCTTAGGCTTCCAGAACTCAACAACAGACCTCATGGTTCATGGATCGGCCCTACTCGAAAAATTGCAAAACATCTATGATGAATACGATGCTCAGGTGCAGGCAGAAGAGGAATGTATCACAAACCTTCCACCCCCTGCCACCTTAACATTTGCAGCTTTCTATGGTCCCCCGAGCACGATAAGACGAACACGAAGTTCAGTGGGAGCGGGCACGCTTTTGGATAGCTCTGGAGAAGGTGGATCTTCAGCCAGTGGATATGGGACTCGTGCAAGAAGAGGGAAACGAGGGTAGTAAAGTTACGTGGGGTTAATCTAAATTAAAGCTGAATTACATTACATTTTCATCTAATTCTAAGTCGTCCATCGCTGTGAGTGCTTCCCTTGCCATAGCTACAAAGTCAGTGGGATCAATTCCAGCTGGAAACTCCTCCGAGTCCAATGCGAGGTCCCTGAGATCAAGTTCAAGATCCTCACCATAATTATCGAAATTTACCCCCTCTTCCTCCACACCATCGCTCTCTGCGCTCGCTGCAGTTCCTCCGTGTTTCGTACCCAGGTTCGACGCCTTTCTGGTGTCTGTATGAAACATTTTGAATGCATGTGCAGTGTTTGCGTATGCAGCCCCGGCTTCCATGAGATCATGGACCGGAACAGCGCAGTCATTATTCTCACGCTTGGGCCAGAATGTTTGGATTTTGTTGGTCTCAAGATGATCGCGAATACACTGCACATCGGTAGCTGTTGACGGGTTGGTGTGGGATTTTCCATTAAATGGGATCTTGTAGTCCAGCTGAACCCGCCGGATAACATCACGCAGTGCAAATATAGACACTGAAATCATCCTGAGCCATGCCCAAGTACGATTTGAGCCCTTGGCATTGTAAATTATCTGTATACACCATCTGGTAAGCTGGGACGAGCATCTGTGGGTCGAGATTAACCTTTAACCAAAAGTTTTGATGCTCTTGCAAGAGATCCATCTCTTTGAATCCGAGTAATTTTCCGGTGAGATTGGCGAGCCAATTCATGAGATATGCCTCGCTGAAGTGAGGCTTCAACACCTACTAAGTAACAGTTGAAGAATAATACGCACCGCAGCTTCGGGTGCATTGACTTCAGCTCTGTGATGACACGAAACACCGCATCTGCGTACTTGGGCATTCTGCCGGTTCCACGGAACATCACCATCCAATGGGAAATGACACATAGGACTGCACCAATATCTCCCCGCTTGATAGCAGCATGAAGAACGAGTAATGTGAGGGCATCACGGTTGAACAATTTGATGTTCTCGTAGATGGGATCCCGCTTTCCGGCAGGTTGGCAGCGAAGCTTGGGAATATTCCGAGCAGAACATAGTTCCCTGTGAACTTTAGCAGCAACGAAGCAGACGGAATCCCAGTCCTTGACCGACTTGATCCATTTTTTCCACGGTTCCCTTTGCACAGAACAGACAGAAAACCATCGAGGATGTTGGCAGGCAGCGCCAAGTCAATCATCAGCTCGTAAGAAGGACAGAATCGCGGTAATTTCTTGGCTTTCCAACCAGCTGTCATTGGCTTACGACCGAGCATCGAGTTGGAGCTGCCCCTGTAGTACCATTATAATGTGCCCTGGATTTTCCAGCAGTGCACATTAATATGTGCACTTTGCATCTCCTGGCCTGGTGCACATTGTAATGTGCACCCTTCCCCTGCCATTCCCGGCATGCTACTGCCAGTTCCGGCATTAATGGCATGAGGTTTCCTTATTTGTACCTGCTTATACACCTTCTATATTGGGCTACAGATTGATTGACAGCACCTGCCTGTCAATCAACACTATAACAACAATTGATGGAAAGTTCCCAGGCATGTACATCAACTTTGCCATCATTTATCGCCGGCTCTGGGAATTTATTTTGTGTTTTGCGCAATAACCAGGGGGTCTCTTGAAAAACTGTAAATACTGCCAAATAGCCCTCAGCCGGCTCTACAACTTTGGTTTTGAGACTATTTTTAACCAACTGCCTTTTTTGGTCACTACGCTTTTGGCCCAAAAAGGAAATTCCAGTGTTTTCTGTCTCCCTAGCTCAATTCTCAACCATTTTGGATGATCCAACCACATAGACCTATAGATCTGTGGTCGTTCAAGCCACCTGGGACACAGTAGAGCCTATTAGAAAACAATAATAGGGTGAAAATAGCGAAAATCCTTAAATTACATTCTGATCATGATATCCTGGGTATATACCCTTGTAAATGACTCATGGATACACAACATTGTTTCTTTGGGCTGCAAAGACATTCCTCAGATAGGTGATCAGATGCTAATAATTAAAGACATCGCATTTTGGCTGTACAAAGAGAATCTATTTTGGCCTTACTATGCACTCCTCCATCATGTAAGGCCTCCCCAAACACACCAGTTGTGCTTGTCTCATCTATATGTAATAGAAAAGTAGGTCATAAATACTTGGAACAAGCAATACTTCGTGGTTTAGGGTGACCTTCTTGGATGTACTTGTTCACTATGTTCTGGCTGCCATAGGGTCAAGCCTACTATTAAAACACTTAATACTAGTCTAAATGAGCCTTAAGAACAGTTCTGGGCCAGAAATTGTAACAATATTTGATAGTAAACTTCAACAGTGTGATTTGACACTTTTTGCTTGTTTCATGAATAGTACATTATGTAGGCCAGATAGTGCAGAATAAACATCGGAAATGGAATCAGACAGTCAAAATACACCAGATTATGCTTTACCTCAAGTGATTTGGTTAGGTTTTGGTTGAATGCTGCTTCCGAGCATATGGGTTCAAGAGCAAGTTTTCACACTATATGCTCACCTTAGCTCAAAACACCATCTGGCCGAAACTTGACCAAAATGCTTCAAATAAAGCCTAATCTGGTGTGTTTTGACTGTCTGATTTCATCTGTGGTGTTTATTTTGCCCCATCTGGTCTCCATAGTGCCCTATTCATGAAATAAGCAAAAGGTGACAATAGACACTCTTGGAGTTTCCCTCCCTGTATGGGCGCTCTTTTTGATTCAGAACTGTTCACATAACTCAGTTAGACTGGAAAAAGTCTTCAGAACATTGTTGATGACCCTGTGGCATCCAGAACATGGTGAACAAGTACCCACAAGAAGATCACCCTGTACCATAGAGTGTTCCTTGTTCCAGGTGTGCATTACTTACTTTTCTATTCCATATACATGAGAAACATCCAAATGATGTGTTTGGGAAGGCCTCAAATGATGGAGGAGTGAATAGTGAGGTCAAAATACATTTTCTTTGTATAGCCAAAATGCGATGTTTTAAATTATTAGCATCTGATCACCTATCTGAGGAATGTCTTTGCAGCCCAAAGAAACAATGTTGTGTATCCATGAGTCATTTACAAGGGTATATACCCAGGATATCATGATCAGAATGTAATTTAAGGATTTTCGCTATTTTCACCCTATTATTGTTCTCTAATAGGCTCTACTGTGTCCCAGGTGGCTTGAACGACCACAGATCTATAGGTCTATGTGGTTAGATCATCCAAAATGGTTGAGAATTGAGCTAGGGAGACAGAAAACACTGGAATTTCCTTTTTGGGCCAAAAGCGTAGTGACCAAAAAAGGCAGTTGGTTAAAAATAGTCTCAAAACCAAAGTTGTAGAGCCGGCTGAGGACTATTTGGCAGTATTTACAGTTTTGCAAGAGACCCTCTGGTTATTGCACAAAACACAAAATAAATTCCCAGAGTCGGCGATAAATGATGGAAAATTTGATGTACATGCCTGGGAACTTTCCATCAATTGTTGTTATAGTGTTGATTGACAGGCAGGTGCTGTCAATCAATCTATAGCCCAATACAGAAGGTGTATAAGCAGGTACAAATAAGGAAACCTCATGCCATTGATGCCGGAACTGGCAGTAGCATGCCGGGAATGGCAGGGGAAGGGTGCACATTACAATGTACACCAAGCCAGGAGATGCAAAGTGCACATATTAATGTGCACTGCTGGAAAATCCAGGGCACATTATAATGTAGCTACAGGCAGTGGTGGTTGATCTTCCAAAGAGACCACAAGGCCTTGCTGTTGGCGGTTCCCCAATGCTCGTTGACGGTCATACGTGTGCCAGCAACCTTTGCATGGAAGATCCTGAGTTGTTCCTTTCCGTAGCGACTGAGATTATCAAGCAAATCAACGTCGTCCCGCCGAGATGCAGCTACCTGTTCACCACTGAGTCTAAAAAATTCAACCGTAAAGCATTAGACTTGCCTTGTCAAAAAGCGATGCACTGAGCTGATCTCCGGCACAAATTACAACACCGTGTCACTCTATATCCTGGCCTGTGAGCTTGAGAGTGCTTCTGAAAATTGTCAAGAACACATCAATTGTCCCGTCAAGACTAGACTCGTTGATAGGCATTGCTGGTGCTGGGTACTGGCTGGTTGTATGGACCGGTATCGAAAGAATACTAGGCGGCCCGGAAATTGAATCCCGGAATTGAGTTCAAAGCACAGGGTAGGCGTCAAGGAGTATTTCCTCAATATGATATCGTTGGAGTGCCTCGAGGTTCTGGACATCTTCCAGTGTTGGTAAAAGGTCGATTTGAGAGCTGAATTCCAGAACTGGAAGCCTCGATCTGCGGGGCGGCAATACATTGAGGGGTAAATCCCCTGGAGAAAAACCCCAGAGAACAACCACCGTAGCTGTTGTACCACTATCGAAGTGGTCATTCGAACCGAGCCGCTGCTGCCCAACTCGAACGCGAAGTTCAAGTTGTCCCAGATGATCATGAACATATGACGCTTCACAATGTGTCGCATTTCTTCCAATCGTTCCTCCCCGAGGGCCTTGATCTTTCTCAGAACGGATCGGTACGACAAGCAGATCCCAGCATGGTTTAAGATGTCGAATTGAGAGCGGGACACGCCACAGGCCAGTAGATAAATGCCCCTGGTCGTTTGATACTCGGAGGCCTTCTCATTCGTCGTCTGAGCAAGTATGCATAGCACCGTGGCAAGGACCTTTGGAAAGTAATATTTAGTTAAGAGTAGCTCAGAGACAGACCACTTACGAGGTTTTTATCTTTCCTCCCTTCTGCATGCGTCTCGGACGGGTCGGCCTTTGCAAGAAGTGTGAGGAAATGGCAGAGGGTAGGCGCAATGAACTCCGCATCCGCAAGGATTTTTGAGAGAGCGAAATTCTCGATTGTTGTGGTGACACTTTGACCATGCGGGGGGCGCAGATGCTGAGCCAGCTTCGCTCCCTCCTCGGCCAAGATATTTCCTGCAACTTTGCTGATCCACTGGGAAACAACCTCAGGCTGTTGGGAACGGATCGAATCGAGAAGTTCGTCCCCATGGCTGATCAGCATCTGTGAGACTTGTGATGAATGATTCTGGTCTTTTGTTGTCACCAAGTCGTCCAGAAAGCCATAGAGCAAGCCATATCCAGTCGCTTTTACGGCCTGAAGAACATGGCCCACACAGATCTTCGAGGTAGCACGTCTTTCCGCCTCCGCTTCGCGCTCACGAGCCGCAGTAAACTCCGCGCGAGCTGCCGCTTCTGCCTGGTGCTGCTCCTGCCAAACTCTTTGTGCTTCGGCCTGCGTAGCTTCTGTAACGGGCTGCGCGACGCGTCGTTGTCTCTTCTGGGGTGGCCCCGAAATATTGATGAATTCCAGAACATTGTTTTCATTAGCATCGCCGCGTCGTTTGCTCATGAAGAACCAGCTGTAGCGAAGTGAGTACAGAGTCCTCAAGGCCAGGGGACAGTTTCATACAGAGGCGGAGGCAGATAAATTCAAAGGGCATGGGCCGGATGAGTTTGAATGCGGTAGGACATGTGCAAGATGTAGAATCGGGGTCGCATTGCGCTCTCAAAAAATTGCACTGCCACGAATTCCCATATTGGGTACCGGCGCATTTCCTACTATGGTATGTGCGGAGTTTGAATTTCGCATCTGTCAACTCACGGCTAAGTGCCACCAGCCGTTATAGTAAGTATTACATGCTCGCTCGTCAATACTACGGGTACTATAACGGCTGGTAATGAGCCTACTGCTCTTCCTATGCAAGCAGATATTTGCTCCTTTTGGGTAGTGTGGTAGTGCCCCAGAGTCGCATTGGGGAACACTACGGACCAGGCAACGTGGTGGTTAATGCAAGGGTATGTTGGTGTCTAAACCAGTGACTAAGGGCCAGTTAGTTAGTCCGGCTGTTAGGCCGGAAAAAAAAAAAATTGCCACCTGATGAGTCTTTCAGACGAAACGTTGAGCATCCTTTAACGTCGTGGTATCCCAACACATCTGTCACCCCCCCAGCACTCATCCCTCTTGATTCTACCTCTGTTTACGAGCACTAGACAAATCCCAACTCGCCGTTCAAACCAAGTCTCCACTAAGTCATACAACGTTCACCATCGCACCTCGTCCTCGCCACTCATCTTGCTACTCGCTGAACTCGCCGTCTCGCCATTCACCGCCGTGTTTGTCACTCAGCCACGTCACGACTTCTGCTCGCTCGCTCGCCCGTTCTTCGCGCCCGCTCGCTCGCCTTTTCTCGTGTACTCTCCCGCCCAGTAACTCGCTCCCATGGCCCCAAACGCCGTGTCCATGGATGTGTCAGTTCTGAAACGCAGATGCAAAGACACCGCAGGTGGCAGCATCCCCACCGCAACCTTCTACTCGGACGGCACCCTGCCGAGCACGATGTTCGCCTCTGGCAACGCGTCCTCTGCTCCCAAGGTCGTCTCGACCGACCAGTACGGCGCCGTGTAGCAGGGCATTTACAATGACCTTGTCACCGGAAAAACACGCCATACCGTCGCCCCATATGGTGTCGAGCTTCGCGGAAATCCACCTAAAGAGTCTTAATGACTACAAGGGTGTGCAAAGCTCGCTCCAGAGGGCAACCGCGACAAGCAACGGGTTCGCCCTGAGCTCTAGCGGTGGCACGCCTACGGTGGTCACCAACCACCTCAAGCTCCCTTCGTACCAGCTCGTCAAGTCTGTGCCCAGCGTAGATGAGGACCCGCGGGTTACGATGGCGCTTAGGGCTGCCAACAAAAGCCTCGCCGCTGCTCACGTCGCCGCTACCGCACTCCTCTCAACGGTCTACTCCGTCCAGGTGAAACACTGCAGACAGCTGACCAATGCCAGCACGTGTGTGGACCGCTTCGCAGCGGACCTCACCACGTACTGCCAGAACGTTGTGCGCATGTCAGGCTTTGAAGATGTTGATCGCTACGAAATTGCCATCGCCATGCTCAAGTCCGCGTTCTTGCGCGAACTCGAGGAATCGGCCATCGACTTCACCGCTAAGCTCATAAAGACCAGTGTGCAGAAGGAGGCAAAAGCTGTCACCCTCGCCAACGCTCACGCAGACGCTGAGATGACGGATGCGACCAAACCCGTTACGGATATGATTGGAGAGGAGATTAAAAGACAGTTCGCTACCCAGCGTACGTCCCCTCCTCCCTTGGCACCCATTGTAACTTATGCTAACTTCCCGGCGTCCGTTTGTAGTTCCCGCACTACTCGACACCATCAAGAAGAACCTCCCTGCCCCGCCCTCGTCCTCCTCGACTCAGAAGAAGGCCTCATCGTCGTCCTCGACGAAGAGGTCAGAGCCGAAGAACAGAGACCCGAAGACGAAACCAAAACCGAAGCCCGCCCAGGCGGCCAAGGCGTCGACCTCGAGCCCGAAGGCGAAACCGGCAGGAAACCGCGCAAATGGAGGCGGCGCAAGGCGAGGGGAGTCGTCGTTGAACAAGGGGAAAGGGAAGGCCAAGGCCATGGAGGAGACGCCAGACAGCGACTCCCCGTAAACGCCAACGCCGTTGACCTGCCTTCGCTAGACGCTACTTCTTGGGTGAGTCTTTTGGGCAGATGGTTCCACTACCATCGTCCTGACTCCTACCCAGACCAGTTCTTTGCCACTAGTACCTCAGATTACTCGCACACGAAATTTGTAATTTGTACAATGACCCCGCTGTATTTTGATACGCGCATCCGCAATCGCGCTTTCCACAACTTGATGGATGTTATGCTCACACCCGAGCAAACACTGTTACTTGCTCTGGATCCCAAGTTCACGCCACGACCTCGCCCAACTGAGGTCAAGCCCGCGCTCGAGGCCATTGATGACTTTATCCGTTGTCTTCGCCTCCACGTTGAGAAGAACACTAAGGATAAAAAGACAGACAAAAACAAAAAACACCTGCCCATTGATAAGCTTCTTAGCGGAGAGACTCGGGAACGCGGTCAACCACACTTTGTGCCGCGTTTCCACATCCCCAACCCCAATGCCAAAGGGACCACTTTAATCGAAATCGTCGAGTCCGCACTGTCCAACATGCGAGACCGTATCAAAATTGAAGTGCTCAGCAGGCAGGCTATTCATATATGCCCCAACATTGACCACACGGAACTCAAGACTCTGCTCCAGTTGCTGGCGGACAACAGCGTTCTCGCTGTTCCTGCTGACAAAAATCTGGGACTCTGCCTAGTCACCTCCGAATGGTACTATAACGCTGGGCTTAAACTTCTTCAAAATGACTCCTATGTGGAGGAAGAACCATTCCACATAGCCCTTATTGCAACGCTCCGGGACATCGTCGAAAAGGTGGAACCCCTCGTTACAAAACAACAGTACAAGTGGCTAATGCAACCGATTCGTGAGAAACGGGACAAGGTACCGGTTCTGAAGGTCATCCCGAAGATCCATAAACTCCCACTGTCCGGGTGCCCTATTGTCCCGACATTTGATACCTGCTGGCGAATGCTTCAGTGTGGGTTGATTACCAATTAAAACCCCTCCTCAAGGAGTTTCCCTGGATCCTTCCCGACTCGAAAACTTTCTGTCGCGAAATCCTAGGATTGATGCTACCCCCTGGGGAAGACATTTGGCTCGTCACCGGAGACGTCGTTGCAATGTACCCTAACATCCCTATGGATGATGGGATCGCGAACATCACCTCCATTCTCCACACCTCCAATATGATGTTCAACTCATATGAGGAGGCTTCGAGCCTGAACTTCACAAGTCGGAAACAGCTGGTTGTCCTGCTGCTACGCCTCATCCTGAAGTTCAATTATGTCCAATTTGCTGATAAAACATACCGTCAAGTAATTGGCACCGCGATGGGAACGGCAACGGCTAACCTCTTTCTCGCTAAATACGAAGACGTCGCACTCCTTGAACTGAAGGACATTATCCTCTTTTATAAGTGCTTCATTGATGATATTTTTGCTATCATCAAAGGCACGCGTGAGGACGTCCAACGGTTCCAGGACCGCTTCGGGTCACTCCATCCAAGCATGAAGATGGAGTGGACGGTGTCTCAGCAGCACCTACCCTTCCTAGATGTACAAGTGTTGTTGGAGTTTGACCCCACATCACCGGTGTTCTGCCCATGTCAGCGCATAACGACGAACATATATCAAAAGGCTCTAAATGCCTACCTCTATATCCCCTGGCGCTCGTGCCACTCCCTTGATTCCAAGCACGCTTGGGTTAAAGGTGAGCTGATCCGCTACGTACGACTTTGCTCCAACGAAGCAGATTTTCTAAGAATCTGCACGGAGTTTGTAAAACGACTACGCGAACGCGGTTACCCAGGGAGATGGCTTCGGTCTGTCTTTGATGAAATTCGGTACAAAGTCGAGCACCCTCGGGCACTCAATTCAGCTGAGCCTAAAAACTCAGATGATGACTGCGACCTACATGTCCTCAAGCTCACCCATAATCCGACTTGGGACGGAGTTGACCTCCAACCAATTTGGCGAGAACTGGGGGATGCCTGGAATGAACTAGGGACTGGCTACCCCAATTTCAGGTTCATGGCTTCCTTCAAAAAACCATTCTCGCTGGGTGACCGGCTTAACACAGTTAACCGTGACACGCTCGAAGCGTATCACGTGCGGCTAGCGGAGAACGTTTAATTCTCTTTTTTCTCAATCCTTGACACGCGCTGCGCACTCCCCTTTGGGTTGTGTGTCGCTTCGGCACGTGCCTTCAGATTTCGAAAAAACTCAGAGTCTTAAAAATTATTGTTCTTCACTCAGCAATACTATTTATTTGACCTAACCGTTCAACCTTGTTGAGCTCTAACGAGTTCCGAGTGAGACCGCTGGGGATTACAGCACATACCTCCTTTTTCTACCCTTGACCGGGGATCTCGAGGATGAATGCCGCGCTTCAGACCTCCCTTCCTACCCTTGACCGGGTTTCCAAGGCTGTTGCGCCCTAATCCCCTCTGTTGAAGTCAGAGAATTCTCCCACCTATTTCGTACAACACCTTGTGGCGCGCTAGGCCCGTGGGGTGCAGATCTAGTTGGTACGCTGAGACGGCATGGAAGAAGTGTTGAGTCCAAAAGATTCCGCGGATCCCATGCCGGCCGGTTTGTTTACCAGAACAAACACCGCCGTAATACATGGGATCAGACGCCACCTGATGAGTCTTTCAGACGAAACGTTGAGCATCCTTTAATGTCGTGGTATCCCAACACATCTGTCGCCCCCCAGCACTCATCCCTTTCATTGTTGTCGTTGTCGCTCGGCACGGTCGCTTCGCTCCCGTGCCTCGTTCCTCCTCCTCCTCTCAAAAAAAAAAATTGACCCCACCTTCTTAGGGGTAGAAATCACTTCTGAGCATACCTTCGTTGAGTTCCGAGAGTTTACAACATCGAAATTTGTCAACTCTGGCATGAATTTCAAGTACAACATTGCCGCCACATCTACGCCAACCGCTCCTTGTTCCAATGTTCTGATCGAGTGCCTGCTCTGTGGGCCTCGAGAACAGGCTATTTGGCGGTATGGGTTTCTGCATCACCTCCGCGTCTCCCATCCGACCGCGCCTGTCGATAAATACGCGGATCTTTGGACGATAAGTCCCGCGGAAACTCAATTGATGAAGGAGATTTACAGAAACCGCAAGGCCGGCATGCCTGTCCTGAAAAAGCGTCAGCCAAAGGTTCCTTTGGTGATATCTGAAGCTCACAGCTCTCGATTGAGTATGCGGTATGTGGTGGACTCGTTCCGTCGCATTTTCTGATTTGTTTGCAGCTCCGAAAGTGGCGAGGCGCTCCAAATCATCAACACCGAAAATGTCCTGAGTTCTGATGTTGAATCGGAGAAGGACAGCGCCGGTGAGACCGATGACAAAGACTGGAACGGTTCGGACGACAACGACATCAGAGTAGATGGATTGAACGAACCGAGTATGCCAATCCGGGTACCAAGACAATATTGATGCAGTGAGTGTTTCATTCTGTTTTCGGTGTTCCATTTTGATGAAAGGAAAGGATTCCGCACCTGCTGGTCTTACCATCGAGGAAGGTGTCAAACCAGAAGCCTCTGAGCTCTCGGCACTTGGATCGAGCGCACAGGTGCCGGTGTCCGGCATTTTTGTTGAAACCATCTCAGCGGCAGTGAGTCTTCAAGTTCATGGGAATCCTACCCCCCCCAGCCGTAGAAGAATTGGGACGTGGGAAGCGTAAGCCGACGAAAAAGGATCTCGGAGATCTTGCAGCCTGTGTCTGCGGTGTTTGCCTCTCGGATATAGATTCGGGTGTTGTAAAATGCAACCGGAAAGGTTGCAAGACACAATGGGTAAGCACTTGTCTTTATGTGAAATAACTCGCCTTCCTGAAGTTGATCTAGTATCACCTTCTTTGCGTCAATCTGGTGGTTGCTCCCGCCACTTTCACCTGTGAATCGTGCCAGGCTTCAAGTTCATCCGCAAGTTTGTTGCACCCTGCAAAGCGTACTCAGAAGTAGGTGGAAAAAATGATTCTGGTTTAGAAGTAGTCATTACGAGGAGATACCAATCAAAACTGCCCCGCAAAGTTGCAAGAAAGCGACCAATGTCTTCCAAACATCAAATGATGCCGGCTGTCCGCTGGCAACTAAAACACGTGACAAGTTACTATATGGGGTATTACATTAGTTAGTTAGTCCACCCATCGAGCTGTGAAAAAAAAAACATCGGCCCTAGTGCAGTTTTTTAATTGCCGGCATACCCTTGGGTTAATGCAGACAAAGGGCTTGCTTTCTAATCTATGGACACTGCTGCCTAATATGTCCAAACATCCCACTACATGTGCCCAACCAAAAAAATGCGACGTCCTCGTCACTCACAGAACTCGGAAACCAAGAAAGAAACTGTCCAAATCTGTGGCCTAAACCAACCCAATGCAAGCACCCGACCTAAATCACAAAGGCAGGGATCATGATCCCAATCGAGCTCTACAGGAAGTCCTCCAGACGGTGTTGACAAAAAGAACTGGATATGGCAGGCAGGGTGTGCCATGAATGTTGCAAGTGCTGCAAGGTTGCTGAACATACATGCGAGTGCTGTTGTCGGGTAGCAATAGGGTGTGATGAATGTGGCTGGGATGTGGTATGCATGCAAGGGGGGCAGTGATGGCAATGTTGAAAGCTGGCAGATGGCTTTTGAGCACCAGTGGACAGCACTGAGAAATTGCATGGGAGCGAAGGTGGCAACGAGTGGTGTACAGGTAGAGAAAATATGGGAAGGACCCCTGCGTCCTCAGCCCAATCGAGCGGCAGGACCATGATGGGGTCCGTCTGCATGGCAGCAATGCACAATGAAAGGGGGGGGTTGCAGATGATGTTGTACTCGCCTTTTGCGCAGTACCCTGCAACTCTGAGCAAGCTTCCACCCAACGTCATATCCCAAACCCACTCCACCTCCAACACCTTCTCATGAAGTGCAGCCGCCTCCATGAATTCAAGTACCATTTTTCTGTGTTCCAACTCAACACCCTCTGTAAATCCCACTATCTTTCCCTTGCAGAACCCCTCCTCTCTCACCTGCGCAAGATTCTCCTCCCCATAATTGAAAACCAATGGTCACGGCTTTCTCACATCACAGCTTATTTGAGGCAAATCAGACTAAAATTGAGTGCAAAAAAAAGTTGTGGAGGTTCTCAATGCAGATCCGCTGGCACGTGCGTGATCAGTGTCAGATCACGTGTTGTTTGATCAATGTGCTTCTTGTCTCTCTTCCCTCATTTCCCTCTACTCTGCTTCCATTTTCTATCTTGCCACCCCCCAATGTGCCCTCATTGACCTCCACATGCCATGGACACATTTCCTGTGGTCAGAGGTATCCTCTACATCGGCTTTGTACGAATGTCGCCACCACGCTTGAGTGGCACAACATTTCGACAATTGGCATAGGCTCGCTCTACGGTGTGCTACAATTGGTACCATGATCTCTTGTTTCTTTCTCCCATCTCCCCTCCCTCTTCGCCCTCTCCACTGTCAATACCTGGCCCTCACCATGCCTATATCACTACCTGTTCATCATCTAGTTCACAGGCAGTGACTACCCTTGGTCGACCTCTAGTGCAGTGTGCAGGCTGACACCAGTGTCTCCTCTCGACGATGATGCAGCCTTTGTCCATGCTTATCACTGCCATATAAATCTTTGTTCCTGTGGCCTTGGTATTAGCTCTGGCATCCACACCAAGCATCAACTGTCTTCCCCTCTTCCATGTCCAAGCAGCTGATTGAATACTCAAACGGATTCTATACCAAGCTGTCATATCAAGTCTTATTTCTTACCCATCAAGCTCTGTCAAGTCACACTCAATGCTGATGTGATGGATGCACGTCTGCTCAAGACCAGCAGGGTGGTGTGCCATCCTTGGATAGGTTGAATTCATTGTGGGCAAGGTCGACCCATTCTAGTCGAGAGTCAATGACATCATTGACATCGAAGCGATGGATGCTGCCGCATCTGCTCAAGACCAATCCGGTGACGCGTAGATGGTTGGAAGTGCTTAGATGAGCTGAAACGAATGTACCTCTTAGATCTCTTGCTTAGAATTCATACTCAGTAACTCATTTGCTAATTCAATTCGAATTCCACAAAAGCCCGAGAAATAATTATAATTATATTAAGACATGTGTACCAACACATAAATGCCAGGCGTACTTGGCAGCTGGCTACCGGCCAGAAGTGATTCCACAATGCCGCTATTAGAACCTGAACCTGGGGTCAGCCCACCGGCATATGGCTGCCACTTGTCGGCGACATGTGATGCACATGTTGGCTGCACCTGGCAGCTACGTGTCTCGCAAATGGCAGTGTATAATATTGTACTTTACTGGTGAAACTGGGTCAGAACTTTCAACTCGTGATCCAAGGCTAAGTTGGATCCCGAAGTGATGCAAAACGTTGTCGGCAACCTTTTCAAGGATCGCGGCGCCCTCTTCCGGCCGAAAATGCAGCAATTAACCATTTGATGCCTTGCCGTATACGGATGAACCCGTGCCGTCGCCGTGCCGTAAAAAAATCATCATTCTCACGACGGCACGGGTCCGTAACCATAACCATATTTACGGCCCGTGTCTCTGTAAGCTGCAAGCCCAGCTGCTTTCCTCCTGCTTCCAGCTTTCAACACCAAATTTCTTGTACTTGGTTTCCCGTGTTGGTTGCGTCGGTCTCGAACTATACGCGATGTTTCACCAATTGCAGGGCTGTAGCTGGAACCCTCCATTTCCCGTCAAGCTCTAGCTGGAGCATTTTTTTTTCGGTGCTTACTACTACCGCGACGAAGTTAGAAGCGACAAGGATGAACCAAACTACTACTAGCTTTTGTACGGCATCGGCAGTTCATGGATCCAGTGCACCAAGTCAACGGTTGTTGGATGCTTTAACCAGGCGTCTTTTGACCGCGAATAGTACCCCGTCTTTCTTGCTGTTTTCAAGAATCTAGAGTGTATGTATCTCCTTTAGCGTCTGCGTGTGCTACACTCAACCAACTTGTCCGCAGCTTTCGTTTACTGATGAGGCCGGCTTTATTGTCTGCAATATAATTGTGCAAGCAATGAAGTCCACGAATAACGCGGACTCCCCACGATTCAAGACCGAAACTGCTCCAGAGGTGGTGCCGCAGCAGTCCCAGATGGCCATGAGCAGATCCGACAAGCCATCCTCGCTCTGTAGGGGTGCACTCGTCCCCACCTACACTCGTCCACCCTTGTGGCCCTTCGCACGCACACTTCCCTGCTCAATGCCACGTCATGCAGGGAAGCCGCAGCCCCCACTTCACATGGACACTATCCTACGGAGATTTGCGGTCGTGTCAAACCACAGTGAATAGCACGTGCGGAGGCGCATCGCCTGCACTTCATCATCTTCGGGGACAGCGACCCTGCTTGGCACGTGCAGCTGACTCGAGCCCTCCTCCCAGTCCCCTTCCCCAACAACCCAGCCCAGACGTGCCGGCGCGCGCCTATTCTCGCTTGCCTCGCTCCCACCTCCACCCTGTGGCTCCTATACGCTCATTATGGTTCTCGCCGTGAATGGAGCCACTGAACTTGGCTTCCGTGACCGTACCGGCTCGCAGACCCACACCGCCAGAGCTGGCCCAAGCCTCGCTCCCCGCAGAGAATGAGGAGCTGGAGAGGTAGTCTCTGTATTCCTTACGGCCGAGTGTTCTCTTTAGCCCAAGTGGGGCCGCCGTTCGTTATGAAGCTATGGGCCTTACACAGCCCGAGGGGACAGTGCGAGTGGGGTCGAGACGCCGGGGCGTCCCTCCGCTCGTCACTTCGGCGGAGTTTGCGGCTCCTGGTCCGGGGGAGAAGGTTTTTGGCGTGGGGAACGGCGAGCTTGCTGTGCCGCGAGGCACATACGCGCGCTCCACGTCTTGAGGTCGGCGATGGAGAAGTGAAAGGAAGCCGGGAATAGGAGGAGCAGCGACGGGATGAATGGGTCCATTCTCGCTTCCACGATGACGTGGGTGCTGTCTTTTTTTCCCGACAAGAAGTCCTCATCTTTATTTGCGTAGTAGGGAGCGTGTCGTTTGTACATGCATCGGATCTTCCACCGCCCGCCACATCCTCGACGGCTGCGTTGCGCCAAGACCACAAGGGTGCCGTGCGGTACATTTCGCGCTCATCCGAGGAGAGGAGGGCCCGCGCGACGCGATGTCGGGCAGCCACGCATCCACCGGCGGAGCAGCGTGCTCAAAGAAAGATAATCATACTTCTTGGGCCCGATTTCTTTCCATATCGGCTTCAGCTTCAGACTTGTAAACCGGCATCATCGTATCCCGCCTTTTTTATCGTTTGAAGACAACGGTGAAATCCCTTTGCTCGTTCCATTTACACGGCATAAGAAAACCCATGAATCAAGGTGGAGTGTATATGCCCTTGCGGTGTACGTAGCTCAAACAATGTCTGCCTAGCTTTTCATTTACTTAGGCGACGTGATTACCGCAGCTGCAGTGGAAGCCTCCCGTTGTCGTCGACGTCATAGACTATCGATACCCACTGTGCATGCTCCATCGCCGGCCATGGCGGGCGCGTCAGAGTTCTATCGGGTGATCGGATATTCCGTGCCGACTTTCCCGACCCTACCACATGAAAAATCGCCTGGAGATCACAAAATGGATAGCGATTCGGAGCTTGGAGAACCCTCTTTTCTTCTTACACCCTTGTTTCGACCCATCTCGAGTGCCTGAGCTGTCGTGATTTGGTTTTTTTTTTGTGCTGAACAAGCCTCGATCGCGTTTGTGATCGCGACCAGCCGCGGTACAAAATATTCAACCGTATGTCTCCTTTTTCTTACATTGCTTTTTTCCGCCACTCACCTCGATGCCTCCTACCAAAGGTAACCTGAACGCAGCAAAGTTATGGCCATGGCGGGCGCTAAACCGCCACTTCCAGGTATCATGACTGGACACGACTCGCCGCGGGGCGCGACGGGCTCCAAAACACCACGGAAGGTACAGTGATGGACACGCACGAGGAGCGGACCAGAGGACTCCACCCACGCCCTGGACGAGCACGGAAGAGACGTCCGTTCGCTTTCCTTATCGCTCCACGCGCTTCGGCTACAACTGATCCCCTTCCAATATATAGCCGAGCGCCTTCCAGACCCTCACCACGGCGCTCGAGCGGCCACCAGTCCGCGTCGCCCAACCGTCCCACCCCGCATCCACTACTTCCCGCCGCGGCGCGGCGCGCTTCCCCCCATCAACACCGACCACCCGCCCTCGAATCCTGCGCCTGCCCTCTCCACGGCCTCGGACAGCGAGTTCTCCGCCCCACCGTCACCGACCCACCGAGGTTCCGGGCAACTACATCGGTCCCCAGGAGGATGCAGGTCTCCCGGCACGTCGGACCTCGAGGACTATTCCCGCCGCGCCGCGAACCAGGTCGTGCGCGCGCACACGACGCGCAAGGGGTTCTTCGGCGGCTTTGGCGCTAGGCGGCATGCCAAGAAGCAAGAGGGCACGCGAAGGTGGCGACGATTACAACTCTGACTACACGCGCGCGCACAGTTGGACGGCGAGCAGCGACGTCGAGCAGGATTTGCACAGCGCGGAGCTGACGAACCCCGCGCTCGGAGGCGGGGGCGGCCTGCTCTCCGCACTGCTGACGCTGTACAACGACGCGGGGCCGCCTCGGGCACGTCCACCCCAGCCGCATCCACCCGGGTACCGAGGAGCCGCCCGAGCTGCCATGGGTCACCCGCCGCCGGCCGCGAAGACATTCTCGTCCCTGGCGCAAGTCGACGAAGACGAAAGAGCGCCCGGCACCGCACGTACCTCGCCGTCCGAGCGCGGGAGCTCGACGCCGCCTTCGCCCCGCGCAGACCCCGTGGGGCGGTCGCATCCGCGGAGTGGGTCGCAGTCGTCGCTTGCGAAGTTCCACCTCCTCCCGTCGAAGAAGCCGCGCAACGGCGGGGTGTGCTGGGCGCGCTCATCGCCAGTACGGGAACATCAGCGGCGTGGCGGCGCCTGTGCCGAGCCAGCTCGCACCGAATATCAAGCGGCCGGGGGGTATCACCTCTCGCGGTTAGTCTTCATTTGCGCCTCGTCCATAAATGTGGCTGATTTGCTTTATACAGGTATTCTGTGCAAGAGGATGATGTACCAACGGCTCCTAAGCCATGCGGGAACGCCCGAAGAGCATGCCCCCGATCAGCGCACCGTCGACGCCAGGCCTCAAGTGGACGTCGACGATGTCGTCCGCGGCGGACACGCTGTCGAGCAAGCGTGGGTGGACGGAGAAGCTGAACGGGCTGCAGCACGCGACGTTTGGTGGGCGGAGCGGACGGGCACGCCGGTGCAGACGCCCTCATCTGGGACGGACCGCGACGAGTGGATCGACGAGAAGTGGTTGCGGGATCAGGAGCACCGCAAGGAGAAAAGGAGGAAGCGCAAGAAGGCGGAGGTTTATGTGAGCTTTCCCTGCTACTCCGATTCATTTTCGGTGACTAATTTTGCTGCTTTTTTGTTCAGATACGCGGCACGTTGCGCAAATCATTCAGCGGCAGGAGTTTATCCTCAAGCTGGCGCGCGCGCTGATGATGGTACGTGCTCCCTCGTCTGATTTGGAGGTTAGGTCTAAGATATTTGCAGTTCGGCGGGCCTTCGCATCGCCTGCAGGCTCAGATCCAGTCCACGGGCCGCGTACTGGACATCCAGGTCAACTGCATGTACCTTCCGGATGTAGTCCTCATCAGCTTCGACGACATTCGACTGGTACCAGCAACCTCAGTTCATCCGCCAGGGCAGCTCGTTGTGTCTCGGCAAGCTCAACGAGGTGTATGAGCTGTATTGGAGCGTGAGTGGTCGTTTTCCGTTTTGGTGCTTCGTGCTGATGGACAGCGGTGCAGGTGATCCACGACGAGCAGTCGGTGTCCGAGGCGTCGAGCACGCTAGATGCGCTGATGCGCGGGAAGCAGGAGTACACGTGGTGGCAGCTCGTCCTCATCGGCGGGTTCTGCTCCATGTCCATCTGCTCCGTCAGCTTCAACGGGAGCTTCATCGACTCGCTGATGTATTTCCCCTCGGCGCACTGCTGGTCGCCATTCAGCTCCTCAGCATCCGCAACGAGCTACTCGAATATCTTCGAGTATGCCTGCACTTCCCTCTCGCTATATCCCTGCTCATCCCTTTTTCTAGGATAACCGTCGCCACTTTTTCAGCTTCATCTCTGCTGTGCTCGCCTCGACCGGGTTCTTCTGCTATTCCGCCGTCGCCTCCAGCTCCGTTGTCCTCATTCTACCTGTGAGCACACCTCGATCTGGAATATCGCGAAGAGCTTGACTGACCTTGTGTTAGGGATTCATCGTCTTGTGCGGCTCCCTCGAGATAATGTCGCGGAACATTGTGGCGGGGTCCGTGCGCATGTGCTACGCGGTCGTGTACTCGCTCTTCCTCGGATTCGGCCTCGCCATCGGGGCCGAAGCGTACGAGAAGATCACGTCGAAAACCATTATTGGGAGCACGGACTACTCGTGCAGCATCAGCCACGACGCGCATGGGCCGTGGTATCAGCGTACGCCGAGCCTGTATTGGGGTGAGCGGGGTTTTCAATGGGAAAGAGAAAGAAGCGGAACTGATTATTATTTCCTCTTTGACAGCGTTCTTGACGGTGCCCGCGTATTCGCTGTGCTTGAGCCTGCGGAATCAGGCGCCGTGGCGGAGCAAGGAGATAGTGCGTACCCGAGTTCTTTACGATTTTCCCAGGTGTTGACCCTTCGTCGCAGTTGCTGCTCATCGGATCTCATGCATCGGATGGGTGACAAACCACTTTAGCGGTGTCAAGTTCAAGGACCAGAGCGATATCACCGCAGCTGTTGGGTATGTGCATCCTCAGATACATCTGCTGTATCCTCAGCTCATTCCGTCGTTGCAGCGCATTCACAGTTGGCTTCGTCTCCAACGTATACGCGCGGTTTTTCTCGGGGAACGCCTTTGTCATCATGGTGCGTTTTCTTTCCTCGCCCTCCGGGAGGACGCTGATGGATGTCCATGCAGATTACAGGCATCCTCTTCCAGCTCCCGTCCGGACTGGGGAACGGCGGCCTACTGACGTACGCGTCGGAGAAGACCGCGGGCAACTCGACGTCGTACCTCTCGGGCTTCCAGACGGCGCTGCAGCTCATCTCTGTCGCGATTGGGCTTACGGTCGGGCTGGGCCTCGCGCTCGCGGTCGTCCACCCGATCCAATCGCGCCCGGGCAGGTGGGGTGTTCAGTCTTTGAGCACGCACTGGGCGACGAGACGACATTTCGCAAACTTGTATCATTATCAGCGGACCTGGATACTTACTTAGACGGGGCGGACACCTAGACTCTGTGCGATTAGACGAACGGACTATGAAACACCAAACTGAAGTTACTTAGAAACTAGACACCGTAGATGAGTTTTACATAGATACATAGAGGATCGCTATCCAACAGCATTGTACATTAATTCGATTCTTTCACGGCTCTGGCTCCGACTCAGTTCGGCTGCTGCAAGGCCTTTTTATGGAAGGTAGGCGTTATCTCGCGGCGTCCGGAGTGGTGCTGATGATGTTTAAGGGTCCCTGAGTGGGACAGTCCTTCTCCCGTCAGCACAGACATCTGCGGCAAGTGACTACTCCCACCCGTTCATCGGGACCTTCTCCGCCTTTCAATCGGTAGCGCACAAGTGCAGAAATGATTTCGATTACAGAACGGATGCATAGGTATACAGATGCGATATTAACTTGGAATACTTACATTTAACAGTACAGTGAACCGGGTATTCAACGGCCGCCTCCCCGTTCTCAGCCGCAAGCCGGGCGAGACCAGCCTTCCGGTCTCCCGGGCAGCTCCCCTTAGGTGCTTCCTGATCACGTCCGGCGGCCAACAAAAAAATTCCGCACCCACCGGGGCACACATTGTTCCGATAGTCCGGCTGGTGGGAGTTCCTGTGGCGACCCATACCGCTGTAAGTAAACGGTTTGCCCCTCTCTGGGCAGCCCTCGACCTGGCAAAAGAATTTCTTCTTCTTGTCATTTTTCTTGCCCGTCCGTGGGCGGGTGGCGTCTCCGGAAACGTCGTCCTCAGAAAGATACAGGGGGGGCCTTGGCTTTGCCCTTCGCCTTGCCCTTCGCTTTGCCTTTCGAGCGGGGACCGCTTTGCCCGAGTTGGTGCGGAGACGCTTTGGGGCGGGGGCGTAGTCCGCGTCCGCGTCCTCAGTGTCCTTGGACCGGAGCTCGCCTTCGGACGGCACGTACTCCTCGTCGTCGCCGTGATCAGACTCCGCCGTCCCGGTGGGGGGTGGGAAGAGATCTGCTGGGCTGGGGCTGGTGGTGGGACGCGACGCAGAGGCGTAGGGGGCGTGCGTCGCGCTGGGAGACGGAGGATGACGCGCGGCTGTGGTGGCGCGTCGATTGGCGCGTCGTTCTCGCGCTCGGACGCGTCCTCGCCCTCCGCGTCAGCGTAGAACTCTTCCCGCTCGGACTCGGAGCTAGAGTCGATGGAGGATTCAGCGTCGAAGTCGCGATCGCTGTACGGCGACGGTGCTCGGATGACAACGGGGGAGACAGGGCGCTGAGGGTGTGGCTGCTGCGACGCGGCGCTGTACGGCGAGAGTGCTGCCGACGACGACGACGGGGATGAGAGCACTGGGGAAGCTGGGCGCTGGTGATGTGGCGCGAACGTCGAAGTATCTAGTGTGGTACGGCCAAGGTGCTGCGGACGACGACGAGAGTGAGCTGGGTACACACTGCGCGGTGCGCAGATTCGCGTTGCGTGGGGGTAAGGGGAGTGGGAGCGGCGGGAACTCGTACTTGGCTCCCATCCCCATAATCCTTTTCGCAGTCCTCGTCGTCTTCCTTGGACAGGTCTGGCTCGGAAAACAGGAGGCACGACCAGGGCCACGGGTGGCACGGTGGGAGATTGTGAACGAGTATTGGGGACATGAGATGATTCGTTCTCCGTAGTGGTGACATCTGCGACCACGTGTGGCACAGAGGATCGAGAACGAGAGTTGGAGGGTTAGGGACGAGCTCGAGGACTTTGTTCTCTGCGGCGGTGACATTTCGTTTATTCTCGGGTCAGGTCAAAGCAGTCTGCTTACCTTTCATGCGTGAATCGAAATACACCGGCTCGTCTCCCCAGTCGTGACTGGGCAAGGGCCCACCGAGAGGTCATCGAAATCTGGAGCTCCCCCACTCGCCGCCGCAGTTGAGCTAAAGAGTAGAGGTGGTTAAAACGCGTGGAAGAACTGAGTGCAGGACGCGTAAAAACTGTCCTCGCTTGAGGTGTTTACGTCTGGCAGATGTTTGGACGCGCATCGACTCGGGAGTCTTCGCAGTTCGAAGAATCTACGAGAATAGTTGTCCTCCTTGTCGGATGTGCTTTGTTCATTAAATATTGTGGATGTGCCGAATGGATAGTTGTGTGGAGAGGCCATGGTGGTTACAACGAGAAGGTTAGTTGATGCTGCTTTGCACAGCCAGAGGTTGGATTTATACACAGCTCGGAAAACATTTATGCCTTTGAATAACAACATCGCAACAAAGGAGAGGCTGCCTTTACGGGGAACGCTTTGGTTTGGGGTTCGGACCCGCGGGGACTCTGCCACCAAAGCGACATAAAAGCCGAGGAAATCGGGGTCAAAAGTACCATCTTCAGAACGTGAAGTCACCGGCATAGTCCATGTACATTCATGCGGAAAATTGGACAATTATTCAAATTATAGGTCCTGGTTAGCGCGAGCGGATAGGGGCGCATGTTGGTGCGTGTTTGGCGCCCCCGTGATCGTGTCCTCTCGCCCCACGCACCAACTTCATTTCTTTCGTCCCTGTGCATTTTATGTGCGCCGCTGGAGTACTCGGGATCCGACGCTGGCCATTCTACATTCCAGGCGCTGCCGGAAAGCTTGTACGGCGACCTGATTTTGTCCATGTCCAATCGCGTTTGCGGGTGACTCAAGAATATCGTCGCGACTCTTCTCTTTCTTGTGTGCGGACTTGATTGCGGGTTGGTCTATCATGCTGGGCCTCAGCGACGTCTCCCCGCCCATAATATTCAGACACGACGGGCGAGCCGTAGAAAAGAGGCGGACGGCACAACTGTAACTCATTACGGACGCCAGCTCTCGGAAGAATAGCTCCACGCCCTCAAGGTAGTGGGTTCGTGCTTGCTGAGCTGCTCGCACATATCCGGTGCATGCACATTTCACCATCGCGGACCTTCTTGTCGAGGGCCGGTGCTAGTGTCTCAAGGCACGACGACCAGACATGCCCACTGGCGCGCGGAGCTAACTTGTACATCCACGTCAAATTAGAAAATAACAAACTACCTGTCTCCCTTCTATGAATTCACCAGTGCATCTCCGCCTCGTCCGCCGTCAGACGCCCCAATCGCCGGCGCATACAGATCGTCGCGCGTCTCCTTCCCTACGCCAACGGCCTGATGGAGCACGCTCTTTCTGCAGCACCTGCGTCAGTACCACCCCGAGAGCAGAGCAATGAAGAAAATGCACGAGCCCGAGGAGGACCTTGATCGCAGGCAGACCAGGCCTGTATCACTCCAGCGTTGGCGTGTCGACGCCAGCGCCCGCGATGAGCGGAGAATGTCGACGCTTAGTGGTACGCGTCGTGGCCGCCGAACGCGTCTGAGGCGTCGCCGACGGACGAAGATGTGCGGGTACGGCGTCGTCTCACTGTCCTCCCTATTCGCCCCTCCCTCTCCACATACCCGTGTTCTGCGCTGTCTCCCTGGTCGTCGTCTGTGTACTCTGCTCGCCCTTCGTCCCGCAGTGTGATCTGCGCGAGGGCCGCAGCGAGGACGACCGTCATCTGCAGACTCGGGCGCAGGGGGGGCTCGAGCACACCTACAGGCTGTACAGACGCGGGCGGAGCTGTATCGTGCACGAGGGTCGGCCGTGCGCGAGTCTAGTGCCTGCGCACAGAAGCTGCGCTGCGGTACTACCGTTGAGCGATGGGGCGTACGACTAGGTCGGTGTGAATGACGTGTCCGCTCGACGAGCAGTCGGTGGGGGGGGGCCGTGACGGGGTCGGGCGGCCGCCCGAGGACGACTCCACGTTCGCGGACTCGAGGGCTGTAGGATTGGCGGGATGCGAAGTCAGCTCGTATTCTGGGGGCTTCGAGGAAAAGGCGTACTCTTGCTGTGCATTGCGCTGTCGAAACGCGGGCGGAGCCGTGCGCGCGAGTGGAGGGTCCTCGACGGCTTCCCAGGTACACGGGCGCGATGTCCGTCATGAATTCTGGCTGCGCAAGCTATGATACTCAGCACCTACGGACGCCCAGCGCGCCCCCTACGGCTAACGAAAGTTAAAACGAGCCGCCCCACTTCCCCTCATCTACACTCGCCGTACAGCTTCAGTTATGCACATCGACTTGATCTGCGGACCAGCTTCTCCAGCATGGTGTCGGCGTTCTCCATGCTTCACCGCGTCGCGGAGGAAATGATTCAGTCGATGCGGCCTTCCTGCCCATGTCCATCCCCGCAACTATCGCTACGACGCGACGTGGGCGGGCCCTCGACTTCTCCGCTTCTCTCCCCGATTTCGTAACTGTTAGAGCACCCGTCGCGCCGTGCAGCGCGGGCCCCAGCTCTGCTTCTGATATACACATGCGGCTCACTCTGGCGTCGGGCATGGCGGCTGCAGCTGCGGCTGTTGAGGAATACGTTGCCCAGCCTCTCGATGGGCAGTGCCCTGCGCAGATCAAAACGACGTTAAAGCACGGGCACTCCCCTCCGCCGAGTGCGTCTCAGACCCGTCTCTTCCTGGTCTGGGTCTCAGTTCTCATGCTCGACATGACGTTGGTCGGATAATTATCCTCGCATGCGGGGGAATAGGATGCATTCACTGGAACGGCAAACTGAGATAGACACTGGCGGGAGGCTCCGAGTGAGACCGTCCCGCATTATTATTAGTTTTGTAAAATTGTATTGAGTTTGTAAGGTAATTGTAAGCTACGTCATATCTCTGTGAGACCGTCCCGCATTATTGAGTTTGTAAAATTGTATTGAGTTGTAAGGTAATTGTAAGCTACGTCATATCTCTGTAGTAAGCTTACTGTCACTGTTTCGGATAAATTAGACCCGCACGGCAAGGGTGGTCGCGCGTCAATGGCACAGATTGCGAATAAAAGGGGCCGTTTAGGACCACGACACCAATAATCATCCAGTATGTCTTCCTCTCGAATCGTTTCTGTTTCGGCGCCACCGGTCAACAAGGTCAATAATTTTCTCCAGTCTGTGATGTTGAAACTCAAGCGGAATTGAACCACTGGCAGGTGCATCCGTTTTGCAAACGCTCCTGAAGGACGGGACTTTCTTCCCCGCGCAATAACCAGAGATACCAAATCTGAAGCGGCTGTGAAGCTGCGGCAGCAGGGCGCCGAGGTCGTGCGGGCTGACACTGCGGATAAGGCGTCCCTGGTGAATGCATGCGTGGCAGCGAGGCGTCTTTGTGGTATGAGGTTGCATTAGGCTGCCTGGGACCCCAGTAATGTTCGGTGCAGGTGACGCTTTCCACGTTCCCCCCATATTCAGCGGAGAAGCCCAGCGAGATTACGGTCGGGAAGAACATCATCGACGCGGCGAAGGAAGTTGGGGTCAAGTTATCGTCTTCAGGTGGGTTGTAATTTAGTGCGCGCTTGGAACTCGGTCTGAGTGTACGGACACAGCTCGGTTCCAGGCTTGACGAAGCTGACAGGAGGGAAATACACTCAAGTCTCCCTTTATGATGGTGCGTACAGCAGAGTCACACTGAAGGCGTTCGGGAAGGCTTACTTGGGGAGACAGACAAGGAGGTGATTGAAGAATATTTGAAGGCTTCCGGCATCGCCAATGCTTCGCTTCATCTCGGGAGCTTTACGGAGAACCTTTGGACGTAAGTCTTCCAGATGAAGCTCAGGTGCTCGTCGCTGATTTAGAAATAAAGCCAAAAGAATCTGAAGAAAACGGACACCGGCCTGAACATCATGTGCCCAAATTCCCCCACGGCTCGCCAGTCCTTCACCTGGGTAGGACACGACGTTGGCGAGTCTACACTGGCCCTGTTGAAAACTACACGGATTATCCAAGAACATCTCCGGAAAAGCATATGTGTAACACGAGCAAAGTATCTTTCCCTTACCCTGACCTCGCGGCCATAATTTCCAAAGGTCGGTCGACAGTAATCTGGTGCAGGAGAGCGCTCATAGCCGTAACGTGAGCTCTCGGAAAGGAAGTCACGTTTACCAGCATACCTTCCACCGGACATCCGGCATATGATGAAATGGTGGGATCTTATATTATTCCCTCGTTATATCTAATTGCCCGCAGTTGCCGCACAAACTGAATAACGGTTTCTATACGTCAACTCCGATTCCGAATCCGGACTAACTGCCTTGGAGCTAAGTTTGGCACTATCGAGGAGTTGTGGAGACAGAGTTGAAGAAACGCTACCAGTGAAGCGGAAGCAGTTAATATCGGTAATTTCTGCCATGGTGTATCAAATTGGAATCCAACAAGTTCAGACTATGCGATGGATTACTTAGACGGAC
>JARKIC010001718.1:0-100218 GCA_029378375.1 Mycena olivaceomarginata
AGAAAATCACCTCTTCAGTTTGTAGCTCGCCCGCGGATTGGAATGTGATGCATTCAAAAGGCGTTTGAATACTAGAGGAAGAGTGAAATAAAATATAGTAACCAAAATACACGTCTGTCTGTCTGGGGGATGGGTAGATAAGATACAAGTAAGGAACCACACCACGACTTGTCCGATGCGTTCGTTCTTCGAATTTTGGGAAGAATCAATCGATCTACATGCATCACGCCTTGCCGTTCTGCACCTGCACCTTCTTGGCGTCCCGATCGTTGTGTTGTTTACCTGCAAGCCATCCATCTATTAGCTACATACATCCATGATGGACACGACGACGCACCTTGGTCGCGAACCGCAGAGATGTCAGCGATTCATTCAAGTGCGCGGCGAGCGGCGACAGGTTGAGCACCATGAGCGTCTTCGAGTTCCCGCTCAACGAATTTGCAACAAATAGGTCAACTGCATACTCATCAGCCTCTCGCTCGATCCAGCAGCGGAGAAACAACCGCACCTTCGAGTTCCGATACGGCACATGCGCGCCCGGGCCCGCTCCCCAGCGCCGCGACCACGTCCCCCCAGCGCGCTCAAACTCCGAATTAATGCTCTGCGTCCTCCTTCAGCCGCTCGCCCCCGGCACCCACCCGCCACGCTCGCGCCGAGCCCATGCCGAGCGTCGCCAGCCGCTCGCCCCCGCCATGTCCACCCAGATTCAGCGTCCCCACCCGCACACCCTCGCCCCGCTCGCGCCGTCCTGCACGCCGCGGACTGCGCAGCGTAAAGACCGAGTGCGAGCGCGACGAGCGCTCGTTCATGAGCGTCGCGGCGACGAGGCGGCGGCCCTGCGCCTGCGCGAGGAGGGCGAGGACCTGCGCGGGCGAGGTTAGCGCGGGGTGAGGACGTCGGAGACGGGACGTGAGTGTGTGTGTGGGGTGGTGGTGGATCTTCGTGCTTGCGCGGGGGGTCGCGGCGGCCGGGGAGGCGAGAGGAGGTCGGTGATGGTTTCGTTGTACGGCAAGAATGGTACAGTAAGGGCGAGCGTGAAGACGAGACGCGAGGAACGACGTGAGGGATGGGAGAGACGAGGAAACGAGGCGACGGAGCTGGGGAACGACGAAACGCGACTCACAATCTCAAGAACTGTCCCTCCATCGTATACGTCCACCCCCTTGTCCTTCAGCTCCTCCGCGACGCGGAACACCTGCGCCACCGCGCGCGGGATCATCCCCTGGGTTTCTTCCGTCTGCGGGGCGCAAAATCACCGTCAGTAAAGCAGCGAGAGACAGAAAAGACGGAAAGTGCGAAGGGAAGGAAAACGCGTGAAGCAAGTGAAGCGAAGGCTTCGTCTTCTACTTCTCCGCAGGAGGTGCAAAGCGCGAAGGTTTCGTCTCCTACTTCTCCACGAGGGAAGGAAACACCCGAATCGCCAAGAATCACAGTAAAAAAACACGCACCCCACCCCCCTCCATCGTCCAGCTCTTCCCGCTCCCCGTCTTGCCCATACGCAAAGATGCACACGTTGTATCCGTCCGTGCAGCTCTGCGCCAGCTGCGAGATCTCCGCGAACAGGTCCGCCTGCGTCGAGGCGGGGTGAAGACCTGCGATGGAGAGGCGTTAGCTAGCGTGGTAGTAGAAGCAGGAGGAGAAGTAAGGAGAAGGGGGACGAGGAGGAGACGCCACCTACCCGATCAACCCAAACCCCCACCACCTCCCTGCGCCGCCTTTTCCCCATCCCCGCGTTCCCCACTCCCTCTCCGCCCCCGTCGAGCTCAGCACGATCTCCTTCTGCCCCGACGGGTACGGCAGCCCCCGCGTCGGGGTACGCGATCTCCGCACCCGCCTCCTCGTCAGACAACACCGGCCTTACGCGGCAAAACACGCGTATATTCCCCCTTGAGCTCCATCACCATCCCATGCCGGCTCCGCCGCTCTCCTCCCCCCGCCGCCTTCTCCACCTCCCACGCCTCCCGCTCCCACATCCCACCCCGCCCTTGCCCACCGCCCACGCAGTCTCTCGGCCTGCAATTGCGCGACCCCTCCCAGCGAGGCGCTCCGCCCGTCCCTCAAGAACGCGACACCGCTCCTGCATCCCCACCTCCCCGCTAACCGCCCCCTCCAGCTCCTTCCTACTTTCGCGAGCTTCCCCTCGCACTCCTCCAAATCGTCCTTCGCCTCCTCCAGCAATCGCTCCCCCCTTCTTGCGCGGATCTCCCCCTCCTCGCGCTCCGCGCGCAAGCGCCCGCCGGAAGCTCGGAGCTCTCGTCCTGCGCGGCCGCGAGCGCCGTTTTCCCTGCAAGCACTTCCGCCTTGAGCGCGAGGTTCTCGCGCCGTGCGTCCGCCTCAGCGGCTTCGCGCGCACGGAGCGCCCCTGCGCCGCCCCGAACTCAGTTTGCAGGGAGAGCAGCTGCGCGGTCGCACTACCCAGCTGCGCGGTGGTGCTGGCGAGCTGCGCCTGCGCCGGTGAGGAGCTCCGCCTGTGTCTGTGCATCCACTACAGCGGCAGACCGCTGCAGCCGACGAGGACGAAGTGGCGGCGGCGGCGGAGGACTCGATGGAGCGACGCGAGCCGCTCGGTGTCCTGCGTTGCGCGCGGACTCGAGCGTCGCGAGGCGTTTTGTGAGGTTGGTGATCACGTCCGGCGCTGCGGCCGTCGCGGTCGCGCCCCCCGACGCGGTGCGTTTGCCCAGGGCGCGGGGGACGCGCGAGGAGGAGGGTTTGCGCACGGTAACGGTGGAGACGGGTGGTGCGCTGGCGCCGCGGCACGTCGGGCGCGCGGCCACGGGCGGGCGCGGGGCGCGTCAGAGGGCGGGGCATTACAGCGGCGGGCTTGCTCGCAGCAGCCGGCTTCGATGATGTGGACGCAGACGTAGTTAGAGCCAGACGCGATCGCGTTGGTAGCATTCCGCGAGGCCTGGAGGGGCTTGGGCCGGAAGCCGGTAGAGGCGGGGCCCTTCTTGGCTGGCTGTTCCTCGATGTCGTCCTCCTCCGGGATGATTTTTACGCTTCAGCGACGGGACGAAGCCCTTGGCGTCGGAGATGACTGGGGTCTCGGAAGGCGAGACATGGGCGGCTGGCGGGCGTAAGTAAGGTTGCCGTTGCCGTTGGAGATGAAGGACGTACCTAGATGGCTTCGCAGTAATGTATCGAAAAGCTTGAGAAGGCTAGAGCGACAAAGAAGACCGCTTGGTCGGCGAATACGCGTCCCTTTGCAAACCAGAATGCTGACAGCGAGGAATAGGACCTATATCAGCGAGTTTCTGAGGGATCCCGAGTCAGCGAGGGGAAATATGCAGAGCCAGAGAAACGTGCCACGCCGAGATATTTTGAATGCGTACCCCGGGATTTTACCTGGAACAAGAGTGAGATAATATATCTGAATATAATTCCTTGCTTACCTGTGTATAGACCAGGTCTATGCCGTGCAGCGGGCGGGGTGGGTGGTGGAGAAGACGAACCTTGTAAGAGGTCACGGGACGGCGATTGTTTACGTCAAGGCGCAAAGTGTATACAACAACGCGTCAATAACGCGTTGATGGAAGACACAAGGGCACATCCGCATGATCACAACTCAGATGTGTACAAGTTCAGTTCAAGAAAAAAAGGCCCGGATGCATCGGATGCACCTGTATTTATTATACTGCTACTCTGATGTAAATTCTGCAGGAGGCTCGTTCGACTCGAGCCTGGGCCATTTACACAAAACTTCTCGTGCCTTTTGAAAAAAAAATTCCACTTGATACTTCCACTTTGCTCAGCTCACTGCAGAGGCTAGCGTCAATCCGAAGAAATCAAAGGCCGAGAAGATGGGTGTCAATGTACATTGTGCTCACATTTAAATTTGGATAACTGCCGCACGGAGTTGAGATGACATTGTCAATTGTCCAACGTCTTAATTCCCCGATATCAGTTTGATATTAGACAAGAAGGACACAGAAGCATGGACCCCCCCCCCCGCATTCAACTGAACAGGCCAGAGGCATGGGACGCACCTGCCACAATCCGTTAGAGAGCTAGATTCTGCAGGAAGCTCGTTCGACTCGAGCCTGGGCAATGCTCGGTGATTATGAGTTTTTTTTTTTATGATCCATGCAAGTATCTCCCCGCTTACTCAGCACAAGCCTTACTGCATCCGGTAGGGCCACTGTGGCCCTGACGCTACCACACACGAATATGTGATATCTGCCACTCTTTTATATGTCTACCCCTCACTGGGCCCTTAGCTACAATCCAACTACGGAAAAAAGGCCCAGAAGCACGGGGTGTACCTGTGTTCTGTAGTTTCTGTATGGACCTGTGTTGCAGGGGGTTCGTTTGACTCGAGCCTGGGCCATGCCTCCGTTCGAGATCATTTTTTTGATTCCACCCAAGTAGCTCCCACTTGCTCAACTCACCGTATATGCCAGATGATAGGACTCGATTCTATATAAGAACCGTCCCAGAAGCGCAGGGTGCGGACCTGCAATCCATTATCCGTCGAAGTAAACTCTGCAAGGAGCTCGTTTGATTCGCTCGAGTCTGGGCCGTGTACCAGCTGTATTAAACGACTTTTTCTACCGTCCGCACTTGCTCACCTCAGTATTCGTCCGTCGAATCTATGTAAGAACGGGTCCAGAAGCGCGGGGTGTGTACTTGTATTCCATCATCAAAAAGAGTGTATACAGCAGGGAGCTCATTCGACTCGAGCCTGGGCCATGAGGAGGTAGGTTCTGTTTTCTCTCCTGATTTGATCTCCTCTTCCTCGTTGCTGCTTTATCGACAGTCGAGTCGAGTGGCCGGAGTGCGAGGTTGAAGCACAGGCTGTAGTATACATAATTCTCTCTTTGTGTTTCTCTTTGCCCTGCTCCCAGTTCAACGTAAATACAGAATGTACAGAAGAAAAGGCCCAGAGGCGCGGGGCGCACTTGCATGACATCCATAATCGCAGTAGACCTCGCAACAGGGAGCTCGTTCGACTCGAGCCTGGGCCATTGCTGGCGTAATTGCGTTCAAAAAAATTGTTTGGATTCCCTCAAGTATCCCCACTTGCCCCGCTCACTGGATTATGCCAGGGCTCAATTCTATCGTAAGAACAGGTCCAGAAGCGCGGGGTGCGCACCTGTGCTCTATGATACGAGATATTGGAATGCATACACTGCAGGTAGCTCGTTCGACTCGAGCCTGGGCCATAGTAAGAGGGCGGCTTCGTTTTGATTCCTCTTCCTCTTCTTCGCTGTTTTGTTCAGCTCAGTCAAACGGGTCATGCGAGTCGAGTTGATGGAACGTGAGGCTGAATCAGAGCAAGTGTGAAAAGTAGAACAACCGCCACAGGAGCTCAGGTGGGCTTGCACAATAATCGACTCAAGCCTGAGCCAAGCTAGTGCTAGAAATAGTCACATTCAACAGGAAAGAAAGGCCCAGAAGGGCGGGGCGCACCTGTATTCTGCACGGAACAACAGGAAAACACACCGCAGGGAGCTCGTTCGACTCGAGCCTGGGCCATAACTTCGAGTCCTGTGTTAAATTTCTTTTTGGGGGTACTTGCTCCGCTCTGAATCAGTATATGCCCCACGGCTCAATTCTATGTAAAAACGGGCCCAGAAGCGTGGGTACGCACCTGTCTTCTATAGCACATGATGAGATTAATACCGCAGCGAGCTTGGTCCATGCCAAGGGAGTTTACGTTTTCTTCTCCATGTCACACCATCTTTCCTGTTGCTTTTTTTGTGTAACTCAGTCAGTCGAATCGGGCCGATGGAGGTTGAAGCCCGGGATGTACCTTCGTTCTCTGGTGCAGAATGAATAACACGTTGACTCGTTCCACTCGAGCTATGTACATGACTACAATGAACCCAGTGTTGCTACTTTCCCTGCTTCCAGTTCAACCTCCAGGCCTAGGCGGAATATCAAGAAGAAGAGGCCCAGAAGCGCGGGGCGCACCTGCATAAAATTCTATGAGCACAAAACACTTTCCAGCAGGGAGCTCGTTCGACTCGAGCCTGGGCCATACAAAGGTGATTTCTTTTTTCTCTCTTGATCTCATTTCCTCTGAATCTTCATCGTCGCTGTCTTGTTCAGAGTCGAACGGAACGCGAGGTTGAATCAAAACTTGAACAAGTACGAAAAGCAGAAGAACACCAGCAGAAGCTTTGTGCAATACATAATCGAGCATGCTAGAAGTAGTTACATGGTCTCTCTCTTTTATTCGCTTTTCCCTGCTCCCAGTTCAACATAAATACTAGGTAGAATGTACAGAAGAAGAGGCAAGGCTCAGAAGCGCGGGGCACACCTGCATAAAATACGTGGTTGCAGTAGATTTATAATTGGGGGCTCGTTCGACTCGAGCCTGGGCCATAACAGCGTATAGGAGTTTTGTTTTTTTCTCTTGATTTCACCTCGTCTTCCTGATTGATTTTGTTCAGCTCAGTGAGCCGGGTCATACGAGCTAAGGTGATCAAAGGTGAGGGAGTGAAAGCCGGATAAACTGCCGCCGGAGCTCGGGCGGGCTTGCACATAGGGGTGCTCAATTCTTAACCTCGCCCGTCCCGTCCCGTCAAACAATTAATTAATATTTGCTCGGAACAAACAAATTTCAAACTCCGCCACACTGCGGGGCAACCCCTCGCTGTTTCCTACCTCTAGCATGCTGCTCAAGCGGTACGAATGATCAATAAATTCATAAATAAGTTCCTGGGCCAAAGATCTGCACAGAGAAAATTACATGGCATTTGTTAACAAGCCGAAAACGTCGGGAAGACAAACTGAGTGCAACTTGACGAGATAATTTTTTCTTGCCCACGATAGATCCCATACCATCTATATTGCATTTTAGCTCTGCGGCACTACTCAAATTCGGTGAATGTGGGGCAGAAGAGCCAGTGGGCCCCCGGAAGTACTCAGGCTTGGCGGAGTTTGAAATTTGTTTGTTTCGAGTAAATATTAATTAATTATTTGGCGGGACGGGACGGGCGAGTTAAGAATTGAGCACCCTTAATAATCCGCTCAAGCCAGAGCCATACCAGACGTTCGTTTTTCCCATTTTTATCAATGCTGTACAGTCTACTTTTTCCGCCGCCCCGGTACCCTCTGAAATTTGCATCAGCGGAATATAAACACTTACAGGAAGCTTGTCGAACCCGGGCCCGGCCCATTCGGTGTGAACTCTGTGTCTTTATTTTCTCGCCACTCCGATGGGAGATCAACAAGAGGTTTGAATGCAACCAGGAAAAAGCTCAGAAGCACGGCGTACACTTACAGAATGTTGTGGTGACCTCAGATTTTCCAGCAGGGAGCTCGTTCGCCTCGAGCCTGGGCCATGCGCCGCAAATTTGTGTCCAAACCCTTTTTGTATTCACCCCCCGACAGCTCAGTACTCAGTCGGGTTGAATCGCGAGAAACAAACGGCCCGGAGGCGCGTATTGGGCGTTGTCTGCATTCCATAAGACGCGAGGTCAGTAGCGAAGTAGACTGGTTCAACTCGTGCCTGGGTCATCTGGTAGTCACCTTTTTTTTGAATATCTTCCAGATCATCTTGCCAGGGAAGTACAGAGATTGGGTTGGAGAGTTTACTGAGATAGTTATCGTGCTGTCCGCAAAGTGAACATATTACTTTACAGATCCGTAAAGGTAGTCACTGCCAACAAGAACTCCAGCAACCCCACAGACGGTTCGTCTTGATTTTCGCACTTGTTCTTCTGCCAGTCGAGCGCAGACACCATTTTCGCCGCCGGAGATATCCACATGTTCGGACGCGTCATTAAATTGCGGGTGAGCTGCTGTCGGCCGTACACGAACGTGGCCTCGATGAACGTATATTCGCGTGGATTGCGCTGTACCCTGCAAGTATAACTTGTTTTCAGCACGAGTTCGGAAAATGACCTTGACGAACTCACATTTTAATCATCTCGTCGTTCTGCGCCTGTATGTTAGCAGGATCCATCGCTCTATCACTGACTGGCGGGAAAACATAGGTTTTAATGTTCTTCAGCGAGCAAGTACCGGCGGGATATAGAGGGTTGGTGTAATCAATGGAGATGATCAAGTTTTCCACTGGCTCGTTCGGAAACTTTCGTTTCGCCAGGTTCTGCAGATGTGAATGGTGTATTTGAGCGTCGGTGCCGACAACTTCGGAGAAACTGCGCGTCTTGATCGGAGAACATCATGTTACCCGCCGGCTGTGAGACGTTCGGAATTGAGTTCATCGCCGAAGAGTTCAGCATCAGCACTCACTGATCGGCGAGCTTTGCTTGAGTTTGCACATCTTACGGTGGATCGGCCACGCCTCCTTTTGGCATGTCTTGGAACAGTAATAGACGTAGAGGCATCCAGCGCAATGTAGCAGCTCGGTTTTCTTGCCTCTCGTCGTACACTGCAAATCGATTGGTTTTAGAAAAACAGAGGAGAATCAAGACTCGCCGTTACGCAATCGCAAGAGACGCTCCCTCGGCCTTTGACCTCCTTTGGAAATTTTGCAATGGTGCCGCGTAGGTGCAACAAGAGAACCCAGGCCATCCATTCCTCGCGAAGGTAGCTCTTCATAATTTCCTTGTCGATGACCTCCCCGTCCATCTCCTTGTGCTCACCCTGCATCACCTTGATAACAGAGCGATACATCATGCTCTGCGGCAAGATTTCCCGCAAAACGTGCCTCAACACGGGCTTCGACTCCTCGAGGTCGCCGTCGAGAATCCGACTGAGTGCGCAGATTTTGCGCAGCAGTCCGGCATCAATTGCCTGGCAGACCAAGCGTGGGCCGTCGTATTCGACCATCGCGCCTCTTAGGAAGGTGATACCGATCCGTAGGCACTTCGAATAGGTTTCACGCTGTTCGCCAACAGAGGAGCCGATGGAGAGCGAGACAAGGAACAGCATATCTGCAACAATCCACGTCGCGTTGTCCGCTAAAACGGCGAACACAAGCGAATGACCAGAAAGTGCAATGACTGTCGTGAGGATGCGCGTCAGCATGAACGCGTAGTCCGCACGCAGGGGCGATTGGTCGACGGTGGTTCGAAGCCTGCCCAGTAGCATTTTCGCGAAGGTCTCCGGTTTCCCTGCTACCGTGCAGACTTCATCAATATCTTCCCATGTACTCGAAAGGAGGGTGGAGAGCGGAATGAAGTCATCGATCGGCGAGGCTGGATGCAAACACAGATGGGTGCAGAGCTCTATGATGCCGGTTGTCGCTCTGACGGTGGCCCGGATCTCCGTATCGACGTACAGCCCGATGATAATGGCGCAGATGGTCTCTATCGTATTTTGCACCGTTGCCGAATTATTTTCCCGGGGAACACGCTGGGCATAGAAATAGCAACACCACTTGAAAACTCCGGGCCACGCGGATATAAACTAGGTGCGCGAGGTAGGATCCAGCGAAAAATCCGACGAGAAGATTCCTGCGAGGCTGTCGAACGAACGCCAGGCAGTATCCGACTCTACGGGCGGCTTGACGGCTTTCGGGACTTTTTTTCCATCAAGATGCGAGAGAAGAGTTTGCAAACCTTCAGGGGAGATGTCCGGCCGTTTTTTCGGTCTCCAAGCCTGAGTCGGAACGTGTATTTCCTGTGCAACATGGCTTAAATCATCGGAGACTCAAAGCATACATCCTAACCTTCTCTCGTTTATCGCGCACTGTTTCGGCAGCCAAGCCGGCTGAAGTTGTATTCGTTCCGTGACTCCGCTGGAGGACATGGTCGTTCAGGGGAAGAGGTGAGCGGAGTTCGAAAGTTATCGCGATTTGATCGCGATCGATGACTTATCAAATCAATTGATTATCCATGATGTGCGTTCAAGTTCATTGAAAGCGCGAGTCAAGTTCGAATTGCGTATTATTTCCTTGGCTGCTAGTATTTATGCGAGTTTTCTTGGAGCGTAGAGAAAGAATTTGATTAATACGGAGTAAAATACAGCATGAAGTTCATCGTATCGCGAGGTTCAAGTTGGTGGATGCAGGAAAGAATATAGTACGCCAGGAGGCCAGAACAGGACTTGACTCCTTCCCGCGTGATTCTGACTCCGGTGACCTGTACACGTCAATGTTAGGCAAAGAGGCTCATGATTTGAAATGATTTGAACCTCTAGAAGTGAAATTGTGAACCCGTAACTTCAGGCCCGCAAAAGAGCCCTCGATCGGACGCCTAGCGCACGCTGTGCGTGCGGCCAGACCCATTGGATTTCAGCTACGGGCGAAGTGGGTCCCCTACTGTATGGAGGCTGGCGGCGGCGTTGGCTTGGTGTCGGCAGGAATATTTCTGAAATCGACTTGGGTGAGAAAGACTTTATCCTCTGCGGTTGATGCCTCTGAGCCGGTAGTCCACCCAACCGTGTGGTGGAAAAAACGGAGTCTCAACGTTTCCCTTCCGCTAGTGGAGATGCTCGCCCGGGTTGCCCGCTGATTCTGTTGATTGTTCCGACTTGGTCTTGGACTGGACTGGTAGACAGAACTTTTCACAAAGAATTGAGCGGCCAGTAGTAATTCAAGAACGATCCTGAACTATCCCAGTTTTGATTAACAGCGCCGGTCTCTATGGAGTCCACGGAAAGATTATACATTAGATTCTTGCTAATGATATTCGAGAATTGAACCGTTGTCCGTAATTAAATGGCAACCGTTCACCGTTCCGGCCCTAAAGGTGCACGGGGAAGTATCGTTGAAAACGGCGTTATATGCACATGGTCTTTAGGAATTGAACGGCTAGTCTTTATTGAAAAGCGACCTGGCACCGATCCGGTCCTGGTTGATGTGTTGATCTAGAATAGAAATACACGGGGCATTATCTTTCAAAACGGCGTGCTATCTGAACCATATTTGTTGACTCCCGGCCGCTTCAAGTGCAATATCCCTTTCTCTCATCGCCTTCATACCCTCATCGATAATCCCCTTCTCACTCCTGGTCGTCACTCTCGGATCACTGAGAATAGGTGAGCTTCAGGTTCAATGCTAACCCCGACTCCTCTCTAATCACCAAGTACCAAGCTTCTGTCGGCGCTTTGAATACTATCTGCAACCCGGTCTCTGGTCTCTGTTTTGAACAAGTCTTTGTAAGATGTTTCCAAGGCTCAGTCACATCTGCCACTGACAATAAACCTCGGTGCAGCACTCCCTTCTCAATGTTACCGGGGCGGAAAGTCAAGAATTTGATAACAAGGTTCTCGTGCTTGGTATGACCCGCTTTTGAAAGCCGATGTTCGGATCTAATCCCACACAGGTGTAAGTTCACTGAGCCTCAAGTGTTCTATACTGATAGAGCGAAGTCATTCCCTTTGCCGTACGGATTCGCTGGAACAACACTGGGCAACTCGGACAATGGTGCCGGACTTTACACGTATCCCTTGTCAGTGGACGGTCGTGAGATAACCACTCCAGGGTAAGCGTCCGTTTCCATTTGGTCTCGAAAAAACCTATTGGCCCTCTCCTTCAGGTCAAACGATATGCTGACACCCCTCACGGCACCCATCACCACTACAGTCTCCCCTCTCTCTAAGTGGGGCAATGGAGGAGTTCAGTTCATATTTCGCTGCCAAAATTGCAGCACGGTCACCGAATATTTTGCCCGGAACGACGAGGCGAAATTGACGACCGTCATATCTACGTCCGACCCAGTGGACCTCGATGACAAGGTCCGGACTTTAGTGAATCTTTCTTTGGCGGGATCTGAGCAACAGGAATTTACGCTGCCGGTTTGCGAATTATTCCACGATCCTGGCGGCAGCGGGCCTTCCCCGAACTTGCCGTTCGGCGGACAACCCAAGTAGAATGGACTTGCATCACCTTTGATTTTCTTAGTCACGCTTTTTTACCGTCGGCGGTAGTTAGGCTTCGGTCGTGAACAATTTTGTTAAAAAGCGCGAGAATTTGGAGCGCCATGCTCACATGCACCAAGACCCAAGACCCACGGGCTGTGGGTCTCCGGGAATTTTATGAGTCGAGTTGCCCCGTGGGATGACTTGAGAGTCCACAGAAATATTTCCGAAAGCAACTCGGGTAGCGTTCTCCCCGCACAGTGTAGTTTTTCGTGGATGGTGACTCCGACCCAGCCATGCAATGGATGTGACGTACCTCTGGAAAAACTGTCCATATGATATCCAGAGAACACGATACTCCGAACGAAACTGCCCACGGTGTAGAGCAGAGGAAGATTTGAGGAAGGCGGTAGAAACCAAGAAAAGCGGCTCAAGGCTTAAGGCTGCGGGTGACTGACATAAATATGGCTGCCTTACAACCGGTTGATTGAGTGAATAGCCGCCGAGAACCTGATATCATATGGCTAGCTAATTTCCTCCTGAAAACAAACGGCAATAACGTGCAGTACGGGGTCACGCACCTGCTGCGGCATTGGTGCGCAGCACCCACCTGTAGGTGCCGGCTGTTCAACTTGCTGAAGTTGTCCAAATCGAACCGTAACAGCGTAGGGTCTCACGGGCGTCGGATTTTCAAAATCTGACCCATATCCCAGATGATGCAGCCAACTAGTCATTTGGAAAACGGACGCGCCTTGTCATTATATAGTTGCTGCGGCAATCTATCTAATGAGGAAATGATCGGTGAGTTATGGCTTATACATCTCGGTTTTTGAAGATGTCAGTCACTCAACTTGCATATCCTCGCCTCCGCTCAAGGGCGGAAGGTCTGTGGGCCTGCTGGAACAATTTAAGCATCGCTAACCGTACGAAAGTGGCGCTGGAAGCATCTATATTGCGCGTCGTATGTGGCGTGCTCGTCCGAGGTGCAAAAGTTCAACCGGATCTCGGGCATCTCGGGCGGACCCAGCACGGCCGATGCCTGTGTTGGCGTACTTCCAAAGACGTATATTGGGGATTCCACATCGATGGCACATTAGTGTGTCGGATAGACTGGATACACAACCCACATGGCAAATTAATCGCGCTATCTGGTTGACTTTGTTTCCAGATGAGCATATCCGTCCAAAATAAATTAGAAGCAAACATTCGAATCTAAAAGTACACAGTATGATTCTGCGGCTCTGCCCGAGATGCCCGACTTTTGGTTGAACGACAAAAACGAAGTCAGATTTGAATGATAAATGCCTAAGCATCGGAGTGACGCGCAAGGGACACACCAAAGAAAACCAAATTTCGGTCCGCACTGAAATGCAAATTGATTTTCTCATAATCTCTACAGGAATCACCATTGGATTTGGGACAGATCACCAAGCATGAATCTTGAATAGGAATGGTGAAAATCATTACTAGAATCAGGAACAAAGCAAATCCAGCAGAAAGGAGAAGGTCGGGTCGGCGACCCGACCCAGTGGCTGTGTGCACGTGGAAGGGCCCAGGCCCAGCGATGCCAATTGCGGTAACAACGCCGGCATTAGTCTTATAACAATCACGACCCCTTTGGGAAGACACCGACTGATTACGCAATTGCGTGGCTGTGCCACCAGGCGTTCTTTCCTTTGTACCGCAGCCGGAAGGTGCTGGATAAATCAGAGAATATTCATGCGCATACAGGAGGCATATATAATCATTTCTTACTGCGACAGTCAAGCCATACAGGGGGTCAATACCTCTATACAAGATCAGCCTGAAATTTGATCAAAAATTTTGCCTGGGCAAGTTGATCACATATTGTCGCAAGCACTCGACGAGCTGCTTAGAGATGAGTGAAGACCCTGACTATTTTCGAGTTTTCTATGTCTCCGAATATTTCTAGATTTATCGCTGTAAAGTATGCGCCGCGACGCGGTGTTCAAAAATCAGTCCGTGTCTTCCTGATGGGGTCGTGATTACTAACAGACCATATACGGATACTTACTTGTTCTTCATCCGTTTCTGGTCTGTAACAGAGACTATGCCGGCATCCATATGAGGCAATTTATAACACTGTCTTCTATTAGCGCAGTAGCCGGCTTGCACAACTCATCTCTCGGTATCATCCTTTATCTATACCACTACGTGGGCAGTGACCCTATATCTCACTGGAAAAAGATAACAAATATGCTCAACCATGGGTGGTGTTGCAGACCTATAATTGAACTATGTCAGAATTTATCCCTATCTAGTGTCTTTCGATGTGCTGGAATGGATAATCAATCGCTGACTGACCTCAATTGGGAGGTATGTGATTAATATTCGCACATGCTCGAGTGGCAAAGATTTCTGTCCGTAAAAAATATGTATTTGCAGAAATACTCAAAGTTGCCTCTGCCTGATTTTATTTGGACCAGCCTGATACAATAGATTACCTTGGATTGGCCTTGGAGGGCCCAGGGAATAGCATCCCGTGGTTACATCGGGCATTGTTTACGCGTTGTTGACGCATCAAAGCTTGCACGTGGGACCCGACCCGACCCTCCCATGCCTCGTATGCTCTCAAATCCAGTGGAGCTGAAAGTCGTATTGAAATTTTCAAAATCAAATCACCTTTCCGCCTTTGAGAAACAAAGGACTTCAGAATGAGTTTCCGCAATGCTGAAATTTTGCTTTGGAGGAAATTTCAGCTGTGCTGAAACTTGTACTGAAAGTCTTTGTTTCTCAAAGGTTGAAAGATGCACTGATTGTCAATGTTTCATTATGCGTTCAGTGCAACTGCATTTGCTTTGTTTCTGCACAGCTGATTCTAGTACTGATTCTTACACCTTCCATTCAAGTTTCAGGCTTTGTGAATTCAACCATCTTTGTTGTGCTGATTTGTGTGGATGTTTTCAAGAAATCAATTACAGTTTCAGTCTGGACTGAAATTTTTCTTTATTTGGTGTGTGATGCTTGTTGCCGCACACCTGCCGCGGCATTGACACGTCATCCACGCGCACTGCCGCGGTATTGACGCGGCACTGCCGCGCATTTGCAGGGCACTCCCGCGGCAAACTTCGAGCTGAGTGAATGGTTGTAATAGCTATAGAACCTTTGTTTTATGTAGGAACACTTCCTAGACTCACTAGAAATACATCTGATGTAATGATGTTAAAGAGGGGCCATTGCTAAGGGCACTCGGTGCAGAAAGCACATACAAAGATATCATTCTTTGGGCAATAAATGTTCCATTGGAGACACTGAAGCCTCCGGTGAGCCTCTGCACACTACAGTTACGTCGTTCAGCTGAGAGGAAACCTGATTTGGATGTTTAGTCAACATTTGGGATTGGCGCGGCAATGCCGCGGCAGTCGCGGCATTTTCTCCTGGCCCGAAGGCGGGCTCAGAGTTAAGCATAAATGAGCACCGAAGGAATACGTTGGGAATGGGAGAGCCAAGGCACCACACGAATCTAGCCCGCGTCGTAGCTATTCCTCGTTATTCATCCTTGGCACAGGCGGCGTCGCCGGAACGAACCTTGGAATCGGGGCGACAAAGGATCCATGAAAGAAATACTCTGGCAATGGAGAGTGGGGCAAGGACGAGACGAGACGATGGATGGCGTTGGGGGACGCACGAACACAATACGCAAAGGACTGCACCCAGCCCACGATGAGTGCAACGCAAGTAAAGCTCTGGGGAAAGATCAAATTAAATAGAACCCAGAGGTTCGCAGACAAAGAAAAAACTAGCACGAGACAAAAAGAAGGTGTACAACCAGACGGCTTCTACAAGATACGGACACAGTCCCGCCCCCAGAGATCCTGGTTGATTCGCACTGTATGCACCAGTCGGTTGCGAAAGCAAGAGCAATATTGAGGAAAAGGGAACGAACAGTGTCAGGTGGAATAGCATGGGCTGCATGCACAACTGCGATTCGAAGCGGAATTCGACTGCCTATGGAGAGTCGGTAGAATCAGCCTAGGGGAGGGCAAGGAATACGGGAAACATAGACGTATGGGATGGAGTTGGGAGCGCGAGAGCAGGGCATGGATGAATAAACGAATCCGTGAACGAAAGCCGCAATGAGACGCGACAGAAAATCGGAATGAATCCCAGAGAAAATCCCCACTAGACATCAGTATGAAGAATGGAGAGATGAATAAACACACTGCAAGGGGAGGAGATCGAGAACTTATACATGGATTTATACCACAGGAGGACGACAGGTTGACGAAAACCTGAGACAAGAGCGGCGCAGGAAAGCGAATGAGAGTTACCGTTTCGGCGGCGGCGTCTTCGGGCCTACATGAATGCAAGCAGAATACGTTTTCGATAAATAGGAGAGAATATGAGCCAAAAGTGAGAAGAGAAATGCGAAGGGGATACGGACGCATCGAGCAGCTTGGCTAGGCGGCAAACTACAACGGCCATACGGGTTCCGGGCGAGAGGTACGGGTCTGGTGCCGGCGGGATGCACACTCAGAGTCAGATGGTGCGTTGCAGTCAGTAAGGCGAGATGCGGCGGGGGGGGGGGGGGGGGGTGGACGGTAGGCAAGCCTAGGGTCTAATCCGTTAGATGCGGACTCAGCCGTCACGGCCAACGGAACGGGTTCGGACCTGCAAAGGTTATTCCACGGAGGAACGTAGACCAGAAACATGCTTTAATTCACCTAGAATTTGAAATCTAATGAAAGCCTTTCGGGAAGTCGAAATTCTACTGTTAGATGGAACTGAAAGGTATGTTTTTTTTCGTCTAGGAAAGGGGGCCAGGGAGAAAAAATGGGATTATTATCAACTCCCTGCGTGTCTTTGATGTGTTGCCTCATTCGGGGAAGAATTTAAATCAGATCTGTAGGGCGACCCAGAAATGGTAAGATCATCAAACATTCACGGCAAGGCCCGAACGAGGGAGCCGACGCCTACCAGCTGGTGTGCGAACTTCAGGAGGCAGAGACCGTTCTGACCGCCAAATTTGCCAGATATGTGCGAAGATTTCAGTGGTTTTTACCCCACCCGTCGCCCGGCAACAGCGGTGAACGGCCGTCGGCTGGCCAATCCGTCCCATCACCGTCCCGTAGAAATTTTTTTCTAACCACAAGACATGCCTTCGCTTCGCTCCGGCGGCAAGGAAGACATATTGGAAAATCTCATGTACGATTGGTGAAATTGCGGGTGATATGGTAAGGTTCAACGTCCAGGTCCGTTCAACGTTGACTTGCAAATCGGTTCGAATGTCAACAATTCAACTTATTCATGCAAAATCTACGCCAATACGACCCTCGCTCCTGGAACTTCCAAAATTGGACGAAAGTTAAGGTGTTGATGTGAACACGCCGTTCCATCGTGCACGAGGCTGGAACACGTCGGTTAGCATCCATCTGGAGAGATACCCGAAAATGCGCGAGTATCGAACTGGATGCTGTAGACGTCCACAACGCGTCAGGCGAAAAGAAATATCAGCGGTGCGTAAGAGGAAGGATGAGCAAAAGCCTACACCAGCATGACAAATCCGCATCGGGCAGCTCACCTGAAGGTAAAACTGAGTAGAAAATTATTGTGTGTCCCTATACGTCGTCAACGTGTGTACCCGGATGTTAGCGTCACCATTGCTGGAGTTACGCGCCGGGCGATACGCCAGCCAAATCAAACGAGTGAGAAACATGCATGGAAAGTTGGTGGGTAGCTGCATGCGAGAATACCGGTATGCACCCACAGAAAGCTAGACATCAGGTAAGTCAAAAAAGAAATTTAGAGCGTCGAGAAAAGCGGCGACTCACCGGAATCGCCAGAATTCGAGAACAAATATGTGAATGCGGCTGGGAAGTTATGAGAAAGCAGCATAGGCTCGCAAGAGCATGGAAGATAAAGTGCTCATCGAGAAAACATGCTTACACTGAGACAGTCAATGCCCAGGGCGGAGAAAACCCTAATACTTGGAATAACAACGCAAAATCGATCCTCCGTACAATCTCGGTGTGGAAACCTGATTAATCGCAACTCAGCGGAAGAGATGTAGCAGCGATTTAGCAGGGCGTAGTATCTGGGCTGGGGCCGATAGTGTGGCGCATTGAGTTTAACACAGCTGCATGACAATTTGCTACAACCTGACCACAAAATCCTCAATTCAGGAGAGGATGGAGATTGCGCGGCACCAGCGTAGACCCCAAGACGAGACCCAGTAGCTTCGCAAGAGCAAATAGAGGCGTTCCGAGATCAGGCCGTGACTCCCAGAAAAGAATGTTACAGTTGAGTGAATTGAGGCCACTAATTTGAGGGCATGAACGACAGACAGAAAATTGCCAGACGAACGAAAGCAAAGCACCCTCTTTATATCCACAATCGGCAAGACGACGTGGCCCACCGGCATGATAAAAATCGAATCGAGCTGCGCCGTAGGCGGCAGCAACTGTGTACTGTCAGAAAGAGACTGTGCACTGGTCAGCTGTTCTGCCGCAAATGAAAAGGCGGTGGTGAAGAAGCACAGAAAGTTAAGGCTAGAAGGGGTTAATGCAAGAGGCAGAACAGAGGAAATCCAAAAGGAGGATGGATATATGGAGCAATTGCACCGCCGAACGACCAAATCGTTAAAGAACGGGTAATGGTTACATGGGGATATAGCACAGCCGAACAAGCAAAATCTTAAAGAACGGTTAATTAATCGATGGAACGGGTCAGAGACCCGTGGCACGGAACCCGTAGAACCGGCGCGACGCGCACGGCGCACAGCCCTACAATTGCCTGTGCAAAAAGTATATCGTCCAATCTCTGGGATTCCCTTCGAGAGTTAACGTCTACTCAAATGGGAAAGTCGGGCGAAGGGATACTCGGCGGTAATTCTCTCTTTTCAACCCCACTCGCAATGATTTTGCTTCCGAGCTCAGGGCAAAATAATCATCAGCGGTCCTCAAGGCATGCGGGACGTGTGAACCTGGCGTTCGAGAATATTTTTCTCATGGGCTAAAATGTCTTCATTCCTGTAGGTTTGGAGCCTCTTGTCGGGGTGCCGAGCCGCTTTCCGTTGGTTTGAACTAAACTCAGCTTGCATTTGGCCCGCATCAATACAATGGGCGGTCGCCTGATCTGAACCTGTGCCACAGCTATCTCACTGGGTGATAGACCCTCCCCACCGCCACTTTTCCCGACACACCGTGCACCATGACCCTCACCATCCGCCGCACGACCAACAAGGACCGCGTCCTGCAGTATGGGACGGTCACCGCCACACTGCTCAAGGATATCGGCAACGCCTCAAATCAGCTTTACCGCCGCGCGAGCAACAAGGACCGCGTCTTGAATTATGGGACGGTCGCCGCCACACTGCTCAAGGATATCGGCAACGCCTCAAATCAGCCTTACCTACAGACTATTGCCAGCGTTTCGCTACTCATTATGGAGACGGTCCGGGTGCGTCCCCATGCGCTCCTCCCCATGTGCTCTGCTGACGACCAGCCTTTTCCTGTAGAGGGTGAAGGACAACAAAGATGGTGAGTTTTTCTGCTATGAAATATTAATATATTGCCGAAGACATACTGAGCCCGTCCTAGCATGCATGCAGATGACCGAACGCGCCTACGAGCTTGTCTGCGCCATCATCTACATCTGCCGTGACGCAGAGGCAGAGCTCGCGCCGGCAATGGTGCGGAGCATCACCCAATTCTCCGAGTCCGTCGCTTTTTTCCCTATTTTGGAACACCTCCCGCTCACAATTTTCATTCAGGACGCTCGAAAAAATCCTCATCTTCGTCCGGAATCAAGTCAAGGGAGGCTTTCTGCGGCGGATATTCCGCCCGATGGAGGACGCAGACCTCATCAAAGAGTGCAATACCGGCCTCAAGTACGCATTGGACGTTTTCGGGGTATATCTTCCTTGACTTGATCACTCCGGATACACCTAACTCAGTAACTGGAATTCCCAGGTCCAGTCGGGTATCCTTGCCCCCATGACAATGGCCGAGATGCAGGTGCGCTTTCTTGCCCCTACTTTCTGAATCAACTCTCATTTGCATCGCAGAAAGACGCCAAGCTGCGTCACGAGGAACTCATCGGCATCCTCAACAAGAAGCGCTCCAACAAGCACTCCTCGACCTCGGGCTCCGACGGCTTAGGCTCCTCGGACGGGAGACGCTACTCGAAGACGGACCTCAGCCGCAGGTGCGTTATCTATCCGATTTTCGCCCTCCATATATCTGTTTGTATACTAATTACGCTCCGCACGCAGCATCAGCACCGTCTCGATGCTCCCCGCCCCCCCGAAGATCTTCTATGGCCGCGACGAGGAGATCAGGCTCCTCACTAACCTCACCACCATCTGGAAGCCCGCACGCATCGCCATCTGCGGCGCGGAAGGTCTCGGAAAGACGGCGGTGGCGCTCGCCGCGAGCCATAGCCCGGAGATCTCTCAGATGTTCGGGGTCCACCGCTACTTTGTCGAGTGCGACGGTGCGCGAGACTTCAAGCATTTCGTCGAGGCGATAGCGATCCATCTCAAACTCGAAGGCACCAGCAAGAAGGGTGTTGTCCGCCACCTCACCGCGCTTGCGATGGAGGAGACGCCGGTGCTCCTGGTCCTCGACGGCTTGGATCGCGCGTGGGAGCCGCATGAGAATCGGAGTGATGTGGAGGACTTCTTGTCGGTCCTCGCAGACCTCCAGCACCTGACGCTCATTGTAAGCCCTGTGTTCTTTGTTGCTCAGAGGTTTCACGGTGTCCGATATCTCTCCGCAGGTGACTATCCGCGGCGGCGAGCGCCCCCACCAAGTGAAATGGACCCACCCCTTCTTCCCGACGCTTCAGCCCCTCTCTCCGGCTGCTGCGCGCGCCACCTTCCTCGACATCTCCGACGCCGACGCCGACGACCCGGCCCTCGAGGAGCTCCTCGAGCTTACGGAGAACGACCCTGGTACCATCGCGCACATGGCGATTCTCGCGTCGTTCGAGGGGCCCGCCTCGCTCGTCGCCCGCTGGCAGCAGGAGAGCCTGGGGCATCACTCGAACTTGAGATATCTAGGAGACGCACTGCTTCGTCGAGCTGAGCGCCTTGGAGACCTTGATGATATTAACAAGACCGTGGCTATACTCAGACAGGCTACAGACCTCTTTCCTGTTCCCCATCCTGATGGGGCTTGGATCTTGAAGGACCTTGCTGCCTCTCTCCTCCGTCGATATGAGCATAATGGTGATTGGCGTGACATCCTTGAAGCCCGATCGGTACTGAAAGAGGCTCTTCAACGCCTTCCCACTGATTACCCAGCCAGACCTTCGACATTGAAGGTCCTTGGGGATGTTCTGCTCCGTCAATTCGAGTATCTCGGTGACCTCGACGACATCCAGGAGGCCTTGCCTATACTGAGCGAGGCTGTGAGCCTCTCTCCCGGTATCGACCCCAATAACAATCTGAGCTATTGCCTCGTCTGTCGTTTTCAAAGGCTTGGTGACCTCAGGGACATCCAAGACGCTCTGGTGACGTTTGAATCAACTGCTGGCTGCTCCGACAACTCTTGTAAGTTTACAACCATCCCAAGTTTACTTGCCTAACCACACATCACAGCCCTCCACAACGCTCTCCGAGCCGTGATCCCTATCATTTCTCATTTCGTCCGTGAGGAGCATGACATCACTGCAAGATCCGCCGCAGTTCGGGTGCTGGTGGCACTCGCCACTTATCGTGAGTTCGTTTAGACTCTAGAGCCTCTTGAAAATACTCTTACTGTGACTTCTAGCTAACTTGCGTGACGCCCTCAGGACAGCGATTCCTGATCTGCTTTTCGTTCTTGAATGTGACAATGATTCCGATCTCAAATACGAAGCTGCTGTAGCCCTTGAATGTTTTATGGAATACCGTAAGACTATCCAATGCCACCAGAGGTCAGCCGCTGAAAGTGGATCATAGCATCCTTGCAACATCTTCTCGTGGACGAGATTCCTGTCATCCACGCTCAACTTGGTTGCAATGGAGAAGATACACAGTGGGCAGGGGAAACAAAACCCCATTGTGAGACTGGTTTTCCAGCAGGCAACCCTACGACGACATCCACTCAGGAGTCTGGTATACGCCATCGCGGACCGCCATCAAAAGAGAAGGACTCCTACCATCCGAGTGTCTCCATGCCGTCCCTGCCGACCGCGCACTTTACAATTCCTGAAGTACTACGCAACTATCTGAGGGATGTCCCATTTTGCCTGCCATGCAGTAGGGGTTCTCCACAACCAAACCCCATTGGTGGCCACGCCAATTGGGGCGAATGGCTGACCTTTCTGGCTTCAGGACGGTGGCTCATCACGATCTGGAAATATATTGGCGCTGCCTACCTTTTTGTCGTTGCTCCTCCTTTCATTCATGAAAAAACAGCCGTGTGGGATCTCGAGCGGTTGGGCCGTCGTCTGGGCGCATTCCAAACGTGGGTGTGGGCTGCGAACGCTGCTCTCTTTGCGTAGGTTCTTTGTGTCTGGTAATGAATCAGTCTCACCTAAAATACAGTGCTTCTGTAGCGCTTTTGGCCTTAACAGGTGTATCAGGCAGCCCTGTCGCACAAACTTTCGTCATCCTGTGCGGAATATCTGGGCTATTTGGCTTTGTCTATACGGTCTTCCTCGCCTTCCGTATTGGAGATTGGAACGCACAATGCTCTAGCCGATTCATTGTCTGTTATTAATATTCTCCACACCCTGGAATTCACAAATTTTGTCAGGATTGTGCGAACTCCACCCAGGGGGCCCACTCATTTTGGAATCCCGGAATAATGCTATCTCTACCTCTCACATGGATGAGCTGGTAATTCATTGTGCCATTCTCACAGATGAACTGAGCCAGAGGATTCTACAGGGCAGTTGCCAATCTTCTGTGCTTCATGCTATCCCTGGGGGTTCAACAAGCGATCTTGGATGTTCAGCCATCTGGAAGCAAGGATGCCGTGGTTGAAATCAAATCTCCCGTGTCAAAAGCGCTCAGCATCTTGCAATTGTCAGGTTTTACGGTCACCATTGTGTGGAGTTTATCTTACGTCTTTATGATTCATCGTGAAATCCGCAGATGCACAGACTTGTCGAATTCACCGTGATGGGGGGAGTGGTTACAATTACTTATTCACTAATGAACTGGCTTGTGCGAACTAATCCTGTCTATTAGGAAGCCATGCATATAAATACACTGAAATGGTTCGGTAAGTAAAAGTGATCAAAAAGGCATAGGGGGTTGAAGTAGAAAGTCGTGTTCGTTACACCGTGATATTGAGATGTGAAGAGGTGGTAGAGGGCGAGCTTGTTGAAGCTCGCGTTCGTGCACCGTGCTGGGAACCAATGGAACTGAGGTAGCAGTTGGCAAGCAATATTCGGTGTACCATCTAGCTTTCGAATTCCTCATCTCCATCTCCTCTCCTCAGCATGGTGGTGAGCGTGCGTGCCGGTTCTATGCGGAAGAGCATCAACATACACTGCATTCAGACCCCCCCCCCCCCCCCGCGGCCCAGGGTGTGCCAGAGGCGTCGCGGCCGAGCGCGACCGATCCGAGGGAGGACATAGTCCGCCGCGGTCTGCCGACATGTTGGATCTCTACCGAAATCCATTTCTAAGGCTACAGTTGGTATTCAAATTGTCGAAATACTCAGGTCTTGTGTCCTGCCAGCCGAGTGACATCACACTGTCACATCATCGGCCAATCTAGCCGATACAGCCGACACTTCCTTTCCCATTGTTTCTCAGGAACACCTTCCATCTCCACTGCACTATGAGTCTTTTGCAGTGTTCTACCACTGATGTACCTGCTGGTATAGTACTGAATTTGCGTGAGTGGCCATTGAACATTGAACGGCCGTGTGCACTCATCCATCAAAGCTAAGCCCTAGCAGATCAATCAAATTGCCAGAAACATTCGTGATCGGTGGGAATATTCCCAGGTGCTAAACAACATATACCAATGACCATATCAAGGCCGGGGATACAGGGCAGGAGAAGTCCACCAAAGGTAGGCAGGGTTTGTCGAGATCGGTCGGAGGTGGGACCCAAAGCGCAGTGTAGTCTGCCGATGTCGTCTCGGCTCATGGCAGTATAGCGCGTCGTAGGTCTACCACGATCATCACAGCAGACTCTGTGGCGGCACCTCGGCTCAGCGCGCGTCATGGTTAGGACTGCCACCCGTTGCCGTGACGGCAACGGCCGTCGATTCGACGGCCGTTTTTCTTCTTCCTGAAGCCTTGACGGGACGGGACGGGCGATGGGACGGCCGTCGCGGCCGTCTCAACGGGTAGGGTGGGAATTAAAACTTTAGCTTGCCTTTTGACCCTAATAAAATGTAGATTAGGACTGCAATGTCATGAGCTTAACTCCTACATGCCCACCCTGATGTTTTCGTGCTTCCAGCTAGAGAAACCGACCCAAACCTTGAGGTTGCACGTCAGCAATCGTGATCGGGAGTTGCCGAGAACCCAACACAAGCAATATACCGTGTGTTTGGAGCCAGCAAAAACATAAGGCGAGCAGGAAAGTGTATCCCCTCCAAGATGGAAGTCTCTGTGGACCAAATAATGACGGAAAGTGTCAGTTTAAAGGTAGATTATATGACCCGTTGAAACGGCCGTCGTGGCTGTCATTTGACGGGCCGTTCCTTGAAGGAAAAAATGGTCGACGGGACGGGCACGGCACCCGTTCGACGGGTGCCGTCAAACCGTCGTGACGGCAACGGGCGGCAGCCCTAGTCATGGTGGTGTAGCTCGGCAAACTGCGCCAAGGAATGGCCTGAATGCAGTGATATGCTTGAGAAAAGGTAGCTGAATGACAAGCAATGGTTTTACACCAAGCGGAGCGGCGGGACGATGGTGGTGAGGTTGTGGTGAGGTGAGAAGCGGGCACATGGCTGGCGGGCCATGCCGGCACTAGTCTGGAGTTTATCAGGTGGGGCTTGATTGGTGATGAAGTTATTACATAATTGTCGGACTTTGAATTCTCAGTAAGGCTCCAATGGTTTTGGTTTATAAACAGTTTTAAACCAATAAAAGGGTTTTTATTCTTATTTAGTTTACAGGGGGTCGTAAACCATAAACACGTGAAAACTAAATAGTTTAAACCTTTTCCGTGTTCAAGATGATTTGTGGCCTACAGCACCTGTAATTTGCGTACAGTGTGAGGACTTGAGCTTCATCTGTGACGTTCGGCCATGATGACCAGCTGTGATTGGAGGTTGGCAATGTTGGCAACCCTGTCCAATGTCATGAATCGCCCGGGTTCTACTTTTTCGTGCGATGCATCCGTATAGATACAGACATGTCTTAGTGGCACGGGACTCTCATGATGCCACCACGTGACCTTCTCACGGTTGAAACCCAGCCTCAGATTCTAAAGCCGCAGACTTGGGGAGTCTGTGCCATGGGATGCAGAAGACGTTAGGGACTAGGAACCCGTACAGACAGATCCTAGTCCCCAGACACACCAACGGCTGACACAGAAGCATACACAAAGTACATGACTGGTTGCAAACTGATTGGGGTTTGAACCACTGGATACGATGACACTCAGGATTAGGAAACCCGAACGTCGGGTCTCCTAAGTCCTCCGACGCCATGGAAACCAACACAGAGGAGTCTAGGAGTATAAGCATTAACACTCCTTAATGCTGCGGTACAGGAACTGATCGCAATTGACCGCGATCACTTTAATTTATTAGAAGCCTATATAAGCTCAGTAGAATCTCCATGTACAGTAGATTCTATCTCGTCTAATCTCAGGCTTCTACCTGGGCTTGACATAGGCATTGTCTCCACCCTGCCCCGCTTCCTCCACATCATACTACGGGTTGTATCCATGCCCCGGGTTGTATACCTGGATACCACACCCTCTTCGACTCGTTCCAGGTACCGCCTCGCATCCCGACCTACAACATACGGCCTCCTAGGGAGGACGCTGTACGATTGGTCCTACTGCTCGGGGAACACATGAGCTACTAGCATCTATTGGGTTTATCCTGGTTGGGGTTCTCGTCGGGTTACTCGCTGTTTAGCCAACCCAGAGGCCGTTGCTGACATCCGAGATCAGTGATGTCCGATTGATATTGCCAGATTGGGAAATGTTTTGACCTCTCCTGCTCTGTTGCTCTCAATACACTGTCCTGACAGCTCAAAATGCTGTTAATTGATGTTCAACCAATACCTGACCTCAAAACAGCTTTCCGAAGTCCTGGATCTTGTGCTTTACTTTTTCATAGCATATATGTCAGCAACGGCCCTTAGGTCAGCTGGACCACGTCCACACCAGACACAACAGCAGCCATCCCTAGGTGTTGAGAGAGAATCTGTCACCGCTCGAATAGCGCATGACCGTGTGTCGAGGATCCAAGAGGAGGATGTGGTCAACCAGGCCAGCATCCATAGGTGGTGAGCAACCCATGCAGAAGAACCCGAAGATATTGCAGTGAGAGTACTGCAACTATGCACCAGACCCTAGTGAGAGGAACCCGCTCCGGGTGTCTCGAATAGGGGCTTCGGGTTCTGGATAGGGGTTTGGGGTTGCGTCCCAAGAACCCGAGAGGAGGAACCCGACTCAGGGGTACTCCAAACAGGGGTTCCAACTGGATCCAAGACTGAGGGGTGCCTGAGGGGAACTCAGGCGAACCAGTCTCTGTACAACCCTGCCAGGGAACTAGTGTGATGATCTCTTCCCCTTGTTAGGTAGCGTCTCTCCTTGCCGCTACCTAACGGGCCAGATCCAACAACTGCTAGGTCGAGATCCCAAGGCAAGAGACAGAGAGTAGGAGTTCTGGTGTTGTCGAGCGAAAGGGGAGCGAAGGCAAGACCAGAAACAACAAGATGAGGACAAGAGCACTCCAGGCTCAAGTCCAAGAACCAAGCACTCCAGCCAAAGTAAGGCCTGTGAATAGACGAGGTAGAATCTACTGTACAGGGGAGATTCTACCGAGTTTATATACCTTTCTACATAAATTAAATACGATCGCGATCGGTTACTGTATCCAGCATTAAGGAACATTAATGCTGATGCTCCTAGTCCCTATGTGTTATCACCACAGCATCTAGGGGTCACCAAGGAGTCATGAGCATAAAGGAGTCGACAGGTGGCACCCAGGAGACACCTGTTGCCATTCAGGAGTGTAGTCGTCTTGGCAGGGATATCAGGAGTGAATATCCACCCACATAAAGGAGTGTAGTCATGACCCATTGGATATGGTCATCGGCACAAAGGAGTCCGGGTTGCTAGCGGACAGAATCCGGGTTGCATGTGTATGGTGTCATGCCATTGTCGTATAGAGTCCCAGGTTACTGCAATAAGAACCCGGGTGGTAAAGTGGTGAGGAATCCATGTCTGCATGGATTCCAAATAAAGGTCCAAGGGATGTTCATGTCCCTGAGGGTCGAGTGAGTGTTGTGGGCCAGGGAATAACCCAATCAAGGACGGGTTATTCCCAAAAAGGAATGTGGTAGAACCCGAAAAAGGATATCTGCGATGCTGAGTCAGGGTGATTCATGACAATATACTATGGTTTATAAACTGTTTAAACTGTTTATAAACCTTTTTCTTAGGGTTTTGGTTTAGTTTACAGCTGACTGTAAACCTAAAGTAAACAGTTGGAGCCTTAACTCTCAGTCCCTTTCCGTCTCTGCCTGAGTCACCTTTGGAGAAAGCTTTAAGAAGCCAAATCATTTAAAGACAAGTATTCAACAGTTCTGTCGGGTCAGAATGCCAATTTTTCCTCACCCGTCATGGAATCCCAACACCGTGAAAATGACAGCCGCCAAGACTTTCACATCATTACGGTGTTCCAGCGGTGAACAGACATTGAAAGTCCATTCTTTTCCTTTCCAATAGACAAGATATCCCTCTGCTTCGCTCCGGACGCTGAAAGTCGATATCTTGTGTGTTGTGGTACACAACGTGAGAACCATTACCAGATAACCCACAGTTAGATGTTGTGAGATATGTTCTCCACACAAATGTTGGAAATCGATCAATTCATAGAGGTAGTCAAACAAAAAGTCGTAAATTTGCATATGGGATAATGCCAGGGCAAAGATCTGGATGGCTCCAGTCGAGTCTGGTAGTCATCAGAAGTTACATAATGTGGGGGTAAATTTGAGGAGGAAAGATGGATGATGCTAAGGTTTGAAGCAGATGCGACAGGCTCTAATCTGCAAGTGAATGGGGTAGTAAACTAGGTGTAGGGAAGATAAAATGTGTGCCAAAGGAAGGAAAATGAATAAGACCCACCTGCACTTCAAATATCACCCACCAGATACCATGCCGAGGCACGCTCAACACGGAATTGAGTCTCGGTGCTTTCGAAAGTATGCCGACATCTTCGGAAGTCTTCACACATAGAGCTTGAAAGGTTGGCTGAGCGTCCACCAATGCAACAAAGACATCGGACTTACATCAAAAGATTTGATCCAAATGTCAACCACTTTGAGCCAAGAACAGCAGTATGAACAGCTGTGAGAAGACGAGCATCTGTTGTGTACCAGGAGAAGTCGAAAACAACTAAGGAATATGAAAATCTCTTCAGGGCGCCATTGACAATGAGAGGATAGCGCGTTGTGAGAGCATAGAACCAGAGTAGGTTATTTTTCTTACTGTGGAGATGAGGCGAAAATTTTGAGAGGCTGGCCGGGATGAGAACTGAGGGCATTTGAAGGAATTGAACTAAAGAGATCCCCCCACAAAAGCCATAGATTTTGTTCAAGTGAGCCAAGCAAATCCCTGTTCAGAGGTATATTGATCAAACTTGAAGCATTGACTCGCCCCAGCAGAAGCAGTACTTGGGTTCAGATTGAGGGAATGTTGAGAGTAAAGTGAGTCAACATTGATGAAGCAATTTGCAGAAAAGCGACCAGTGGCCGATGAGTGGTAGAAGAGTTGCGGGGGGAAGGAGGGCGGGGAGGCTAATCCGGTTCATTTATATGAAAAACTTCGCGGTGGCCGCAGCAGGCACCGGCTTGTCTGTTGTGCAGTGAGTGTTCCAGGCACAAATGAAGCAATTTTTCAAGAGCTGTGGACTCACGAGGCTCGCCTTTCCATCTTGACCGTCCGAATTTGGGTTGAATTTTACAGCTATCTGCTGCGACAAACTGTGCAAGCTGTCAAAAGATTCAAAAATGTACTGCGGAATAGCCAGCTGGGTGAATTCTACGCTGTGCATGCTGCGGCGAAGTTTGATCAGCGGACATATGGGAAGAGGAATGCACAGGAAAATGCGAATTGATGGAGATAGCCACGGAAAAGCACCAGAGAAAGACGAAAGGGTTTGAGATAAATGGAGCAAACTGCAAACAGATGCAAAGAATCATCGAGGATTTCGCTAAAGAACGGTTAATAGTGCAGAGAAGGAGCAGCGGGGAAGAGTGAGTGTTGGCCAGACTTTCCAAGTTTCCATCTAAGTATCTACTCTGCTTCTCTACATTTGCACACGAGTCGGGCTGTACTTGAAGGCGACAAAGCTCTGGACTTGGGGGGTGGATGTCGAGGCTCGAAGCTTGAAGCATGCTGCTGTGATGTTCGAGCACACCTTGATCTGGGGACAAGTTACGGCAAAACAACGGCAGATTCCAAATCAGATAGTAAGCGTAAGCACGATTACGCATGCTTTGCATCTTACATTTCCATGTCCCGACTGCTGTGGCGGGCTAGGTGCCGTCCAGCCGCGTTCTACCATTGTCATCACCCTTCTAGTTGCCACCCATGGCTATTAGACACTCACAACTGGCTGCCGAAGTAGATCTGTAGACACTCGCAACCGCAAGCCACTGCAATTCGGAGACGGCTGCTCCAGTCCCAACATGTCGATAGCTGCGATGACGATCTGTAGTTGTTCAACCCGTTTTCTACCACAGGAAACTTGCTCAATGAACACCCAAAGTGTGGCACATACCTTCGCAGTGCACACACAGGTCTAAGAGTCCGGGTTTTTGAATGTTAATGCAAAATTACTTTTTCCATGTCCGACAATGCAATACTCGTATACGTGGGCCCTCAGAGAAGGAAAATTCTGGGCCACAACAATACTGAGTTGAGTTGCTAATCAACCATTACACGGTTTCAGAGGCGAGTTCAGATTGTGCTTTCCTGTGTTTGGCTACAGACAGGAGTCCTTACTGCTCCGACGCATCCCCGATTCCCAATTTGCAACTGAAGATATTGGCGAGTTCGTAATACTGAATGTTTTAATGTTGACGTACGTACGTTCATTGTAAAGAGTCGAATAAAGCTGCTGGTAAGGCCGACGAGCAGCAGAGCCCGCTACCACCGCTTTCTGGAAGATTTCTGAGCCCTGTCAGCGTTTGAACCTCGACACAGCCACGTCAAGAGTGGCTGTGAGTTGCCCATCAGGATGGTCCATGCGTGGCTTCTAGCTTCCCTCTCACATCTGCGCAATCGCCCGTGGTAGAAATTCAAATCATTTGGATCAAATGTAAATTTGCGTGAGGAATGGCGTGCAGATCGAGTGCCCGCCGAATTGTGGGGAGAACTGAATACCGAAATTCGAGAACCATGATGACCAAGGAATATGTCACGAATAATATTCATGGAGTTTACAGGTGTCGTTGGAACAGCAGGATGAGCAGCTCAAAGGATTCCGACAAGGAAATAAAGGGCCTGGGGCTTCAATTAATGGCAGCTATAATTTCGCATAAGATATATTATCGATGTACACTTGCATTGCGTGTTAGCCATATCACCATCGAATTGACCATCAACATCCATATTGGAAGGGCCAGACACGCTGGGGAGGAGATCATTAACCGCTGAAATGGTGCACTTCTTATATGACTAGGAATAGCTAATTGATAGGTATTGCGAACAAACACCCAAAACAACCAACCACAACCAATCTACCTCCAAAGATCTAAGTGCTTCTCTTTGTGAGTTCGGGTCCGGGCTGTAGTATGTGACCAGCAGGCTTGAACAAACACAAGTTTGATTTATAGGCTTCTAACAACACACTCTACAACGTACTAGCAATATGCAACCACCAACAACAACACTGCTAGGAACCTAGGGATGGTCCGGGGGTGTGTTTATATGGGGTGGATACAAGATGGCTGGACTGCTAGGTCGAGAACACCAGGGCAGAGTACGTAGGTTTGTGAAAATCCTCGCTAAGGGCAATCCCAAAGACTACTGAGGCTAACAACAAGGGACTTCAATCCTCAAACGGCAAGACTCTCCTTGACCGCCGACCTATTCCTTAACCAAGAACAGGAACCTTTCCGCTTTTATCGGCACTAGCTCACTACAAGCGTCCAGCTAGTGACCCAACACACTACGACAGAGCTTCCGTCTATATCGGGGTGAAGGCGAAGTAACTGACAAGTTATACACCACATAAGGGCAAGATTATGTGTTATGTCCCGGGGAGATACCGCACACGTAACGCATAATCTTTGGGGAGACCAAATATGGAAGTCACCGAACAGCGCGGGTTCCCTCAGGTCCCTGCAGGATCTCCCAGGGCCTCCATGCCGCTCCCTCGGCACCACAATAGTGCCTGGCATCACTTCTACGACCTCGGCATCGCTGCCCAGAAAGAAATCACGGCCCAAACCGTGGAAAAATCGAATAAAAAGCGGCAAAGCCCGAGGACGATCCACTCAGCTAATAATCCGGCATTCGCCGGGCCCCTGTCAATCCAAAAGCGGACCGGAAAAGCGCCTCCCCGCCCTCTGTGCCTCCCTGCTCTTTCCCTCACTCAATACCTCGCATTTTCCCAGTTAAATCACACTACCAACACATTGGCAACACTTGGACGGGCAATCAAGATGTAATTCCACTTCAAAGGCGCAAGAAAGCATGGCGATCAATTAGCCCCTATTCCCCGCTCCCCGCGCTCCTCACCCTTTTCCACGCTCAATACTTTCCAGTTTCTCAGCTGAATTGTACTACCAACGCATTGGCAATATTTGGACCGGCAATCCAGAGGTAATTCCACTTCAATTAACCCGTATTCCCCATTCCCCGCTCCCCGCTCCCCGCTCCCCGCTCCCCGCTCCCTGCTCCCTGCTCCCTGCTCCCCACCACCATCGTTGGCCCTCATTCATCTTGTCCATGCCGTTCCAGGTCATTCACACCACCCACAAGAAAAAAAATCCCCGCCAAAATCACATTGAAAACAGTAAAAAAGACACATGCATCGATCCCGACCCTGCCGCCCAGCCCGCCACTGCCCTACGCTCAATCTTCGTCCACCTCCCCACCCATGAGTAGCTCCTCATCACTCTCGATGTCCCCCCGCTCATCATCATCTTCTGCTTCATCGTCGTTGTCGTCGAGCTCATTGTCCGGCCGCACGCTCTCGTCGTTGTTCACCGAGATGATGGGATCCCATGTAGGTGCATACGTCTTGCGCTTCTTGCCCTTCGGGAGCTTCGCCTCTGTCCGGGTCGTTTCCGCCCTCCCAGCCAGATCGCGAAAGAGCTGCGCCTGTTTCGTGGCGTATGCGACTTGGCCTTGCGCTTCTGGGAACGGCAAACCTTGCCCGACAGGAACTGCGACGGCGCGCTGTATCCACAAGCATTCCCGGTGCGCGTAGGTGAGGGGGAGGCGCCTCCACTCTTCTTCGAGGAGACGGACCTCCTCAGTCCACCGCCGACTCCGCGCCCACGATTTCGCCCACTCAATACGCAGTGCTGTAAAAGAATAAATCATTCGTAGTCGCAAAGAAAATAAATATGGCACGCGCCGTCCTCGAGCTCCTCGTCCGTCCCCACTGTCCCAGCCACGGTCCAAATCCAAGATACTTCGCGCATGTTCTCTCCCCCGTGTGCCACCATCTCGTCGTCCTCATCTTCCTCCACCTGGGGCAGCAGCCCGTCCTCGCGCATCTCTGACTCCTTCCTCACCCGCCGTTCGTTCGCCTTCCGTCGCTTTTCAGCGTTCCGAGACAACATCTCCGCGTCTTGCATGCAGCGGATGTCCTCTTTCTTGAGCTGAGGCCATCCGACCTTCGACTTTTCCCCCCGTGCAATCCGCAGCCATGCTTGCCAAGCCATCTGAAACTTCTCCGAATGCAGCCGTATCTTGCTCTCGTTGCGTGCTACAATCATACGCGACCGGGTGTTCATGCCTTGATGCCGGGAGTTGTGTTTCTTGTATAATAAAAGTCGCGACTTGATGTGAAGCTGGTTCCGCAGCCGAGGCAGCGCGGTGCGACACTGAGCAGCTCGCATGTCGTCCTCGATCTTCAAGACCCCTTTCAGGCAGCCACCGTTCTCGCACTCCTCTGGCGCCAACGCAGATGGCAGCATGAGCGGTGTATCCTCAGCCAGTTCCTCCGCATGTGCAACCCATTTCGTCAGCACCTGTATTGCCGCCGGGCTATAGGTTGCTTGCAGCTTGCGGAATCGAATGATGCCCCGATTGAGTTTGTTCCGGAGAGTCTTCATGTTGATCACCATGGCGGTCGTTCCCGCTTTCTTCAGTTCCGCCTGTATCCGTACTTGTCGCCTAATGATTGTCAATCAGTCAAGCTCGCATCATCGCAACGACTTTACTAAGTTTGCTCACTGCTGCTCCTCCAACTCAAGCCCCGCTGCGATGAAGCTGCTGGGTGTCACCTCGTGCAGCACCGGGACCCCGTTCTTCGCCTCCTCCTCCTCCTCCTGTGCAAACTTGAGCCTCACCTCCGCCTCGGTCAACCCTATGCAACAATCATTTGTCAAGCGATACGGAGGTTGTTGATGCGGACTGACTTACCTGTGATCTTCACTTCGTAGGGGTTCTTCTTCGTCTCGTCCGCCTCAAACTCCTCCACCATTTCCTTCCACGCCGGCACCTGCTCGGCCTGCTGTAGTGTGAACAATTCAAAGCCCTCCCGCTGCTTCACCTGCTCCTTTCTCGCATTGTCAAGCCGTCGACGAAGGATTGCCGCTAGCAACTGCTTAGCTCGTTAGCGTCGCATGTGAAACGAAATCATAATACTCACGCAAGCCAATGGTCTTGAGCCAATTCCAGAAGTTCCAGTGATCATCTAGCATGTCGTGACGTGCTCCAGGTCCGCTCACATGAGTACTTGTCGCGATCACCCCGATGTTTGACCACGGGTGCTCGATGCCCTCACCGTTAGTCTGTCCACTGCCAGGCACGAGATTGAGCGAGAATTTGACCTGACACGCCAAGGTGTGGGCGTGAATATGCATTTTTGGTATGACGAAGCGGAACATTTTGAGGATTATGGTGATGCGCACAAGCACCGGAAGGTTCCGCAGACGCTCAAGGAGATATTTCCACCATTGACATACAATGTCGTAGGAGATGAGTTTGCGAAGGCGGGGATCCTTGTGACACAAGATCGACCCGAAGATGTAGTCCATATTGGCGAAACTGCCAATTCTTATCAATATCTCCGCTGTGATTTGAAGTCGTTTGCTTACCGCTCCCCCCTCTGTAAATCCCCCACCCCGTTCGGTTGCACGAACTCGTGCCGGGCGCAGACTCCCATCCCCACCCCAGTCGTGCTATACCCTCTCGAGAATTTCGTATTAGCATAATCTAGAGCGGCCAAGCCGCTGCAAGTGCTCATCTAAAATCCTTCATCCATCAAAATGCCACAAAATACTACAAAAGGCATACCTCCTTCTGGTCTGTGACCGTGAGCAGAAAATGACAGTATGGCGCATTCTCCGTCACATATGCCCAGCCAGTGCCGAGCCCGGGATCCTTGAATTCACTAGAAATCATTCGCCGCTTCAGGCGGAAACACGCGTCGAGAGCTATGAAGAGCACATATAAAAATCTGGAAATTATCATTGGAATTGTCATGCGGCGAGTGACCACACTCACTGATCCTCGGGCAGTGCATTCTCCCACCCCTCTGGCAAATTCACCTTGGGGTCCGGGCAGACCGGGCACTCGATCGCCAACTCCCCTGCACCCGTACCCCAGACGCCTGAAGAATCATGACCGCGTCCAGCCCGTTTTAGCATGAGAAGGTGGCGATACTGCCGTGCCATCCGCAAGAAGATTTGGTAGCGGTCGGGCGGCTTGACGCCGGCGTTGTCGGTTAGGTGTTCCAAGACGGCGTAGAAGTCGTATGCCGTTGTTTTCGCCTGTAGGGTGTGGAGATGGAACTGGTCAAGCACGAGGAAAGTCGCCGCCGTTTGGGGTCTACCATCGCTCACAGGGAACCAGCCGTTAGCGCAAGAGCTGGATATAGTGCTCAGCGCGCAGGGGCGAGTTGCAGGCGCAGAAATCCAGGTCGACTGTGTGGATGCCGTTGTCGTGCAGGACAACGAAGTCAACATGTGCGGCCTGAGGACGAGTGCACCTCTCTCGAGGTGGATGCCCTAACTGGATGTGTTGGCCAAGCGTGCGTAGTGTTGTTTTCTCGAAGAATATCCCATTCCATTCCTGGAATCAAGTCATCAGCACGCACCGCCAACACTCGAGCCTACTGCGGTACTCACGAAGATCGCATGCAGTGGATCATCTGCGTGCTTGTCCAAACAACACGCCTTGCAAAGGAGTAGCCCTCCGGCGCACTCCTGACATCGAAATCGCAGGCTATCACCGCCGCACCTCGGGCATTCAGATGAGCTCGCATCCGCACAACCGTCCCGCCGCAACAGTTGTACTAGATATATGTCGCGCATGAGACACATCCATTTGGCCATTGTCTTATCCTAAATGAATTAAGTCAGTTGATAGGCCAATCAAAAGAGTAAAAAAAAACGGACAGAGGGCTCAAGACACTTGGGGTTCGGCATTCGAGGCAGAGGAAGGACTGGAGGCACCAAAAGTTGTGCTGATATTGCAATGGACACAGTTATATGTGGGAACCGCGTTGCAATGTTCCCAGTTGTAGCTGGCCAGCAAGCAATAGGCACATTGCAATGCTACTGTCAAATCAGCGCTAACTTAGCAACTGTTCACTAACTTGCTACTCGGACCTTTCCGGCTTATATAACGACAGTTATTCTTCCCCATAGGGAATGATATTGATGCAAGTTCCCTTCCGGGCCTCAAATTTGATTGACATTGATGCAAGTTCCCTTTCGGGCCTCAAATTTGATTGCTCGTCCTAAAGACAGTTCCTACAACCCAGTAAACCCATCCAGTACTATAACCAACTCGGCCGTCAAACCGTCTGACGGTAATCACCCCACCTCCCAAACATTTCAACAATCCAACAAGCGTCAACCCAGCAAGTGTGCACGCCCGGCCACCCCGCCCTTCGCGCATCAGGTGTCGTCCTCCTGATCGTCGTCCCCGGCCCCTGTGTCATCCACGAGCTCGTCCCCCTGCACATCGCCCTCAGGGTCGTCCGGATCCCCTCCCTCTGTGTCCACGATCACCTCCGTCCGCGCATCGGTCATAATTCCCGCCAGATACGCTTGCGCCTTCCCGCGCAATCCAGCCTACTGCTTGGTCAACTCGTTGCACGTTCGCTTCTCGCGATCTACGTGCTCCGCAGCGTACACACGTAACCCCTCCGTTAACGCCGGATTCAGCCCCTCCGTTCGGGCTGTTGCCCGAGTCTCCCACTCACCAGCCATCCACCCGCCGTACTCAATTGTGCGGCGCATTTCCTCCTCCACCAGCACAATATCCTCGTGCCAACACCGGGTCCTGGCATATGCCTTGCACCATTCAACTCGCAACGCTGAATCATATGTCGTCTTTTCAGTTATACCCGAATCCGAAACTAAAATTACCACGTACCCTCCACTAGGTCGAGGTCGCCATCGTCCGAAAGTTTCGCGCTATACCATATCCACGACAAGGTATGTGTTCCCTCCCCTGCAGCGACCACCCCAGCCCGTGCAATTCCCCCCTCCACGATCTCGCCGAGCTCCCGCAGCCACTCCCTCTCTGCCTCCTCCTCCTCGCTCACTGCTCGCTCGTTGATCCCCCTCACATCTTCCTCATTCAACACGTTGTAGACCTTCTCCCACGGTCCGTGCCCCTTCAGCCTCATATACGCGTTCCTGGCGTATCGATACCGTAGCTTTGTCTTGAGAATCTGGATGGCAACCTGGCGCAGAAGCCCCTGTCCGTGCGTCAACGCCCGCTGGCCAGTCGTGTTACGATGCCTAAAACGGTTGGCCACCGTTCGGGTGCGTAGCGCCTGACGCAGCTCCTCCAGCGACTCCTGCAACTCCGCTTCCCGCATCTCTTCCTCAATCGCATCCAACCCCTTCTCGCACACCTGCGCGCGGCTCCCCGACGAAAACTCCGAGGGGAGGAAGAGCTTGATAGCCTCGGGAACGCGGTCCTTCTCGTTCCAGATCTCTCGCTGCGCTGCAGTCAGGAATCGCGCGCACTCGGGCATGTAGGTCCGCTGTAGCTTCCGGAAGCGTCTGATTCGCTTCAGGAGGGCCATCCTTCGCTTCACGAAGTCCAGCTCCTGCAACGGGGTTGGGTTTGCAAGCGCCTTGACATCTATGGTGAGAATACGCCTGTCCAATCTTATCAGTATGTTGCTAACGAATGATTAAAACCATTTGGACTCACTGTGTTTCCTCGATATCCATCCCCATCGAGATGAAGCTGCTTGACGTGTGCTGCCGCTCGACTTCGACACCTGCCCCCCGTTTGGGTGAGTTCAGCCTTCCCCAGTCGCAACCGGATCTCCTGCATCGTGGTTGCTAAGCCACTGCCCGTTAGTAACCGCCTACTCTTTCTGACACGAAGGACACGTACTTGGTTTCGCCATCTCAAACGGTGAGGCGTGCCTGTCCGTATGTTGGTCTGACTCCCAAGTCAGAACCCATTTCTTCCACCTTGCCACCAGCTCCGGCCGCTCGCCCTCGACAAGCGTGGTAAAGGCCTCGAATGCTTCTCTATGCTGTCGCCCTTCCTTCAAATTACGCGCCATCCGCCTACCGAACACCTTACGATATGAGACGGTCCGCATCCAGTTGTGAAAGCCGAACAGTCCTTCGAGGTGCGCATGGCGCCCGCCTGGACCCATCATCTTCGTAGAGCCCCGCCGCGCCATTGGTAAATTCCCAATTTTGTTCTACATCTTCCCCATTTGTCATCCCCGCCCCCCACATCCAATGGAAGGAGAACGGCGAGTGACAAGGCCATTTGTGGCCGAGAATGTGAAAGTTGGGGACCTTGAACCACACAGACGTTTTCTCGGGGTTGAGGTGCATCGCTTCCGGTAATCCTTTCATGCGCGACCAAAAATTCTTGCTGTACTGGCAAGCGATGTCGTACGATAGAATGAGGAATAGAATGATGGTATTGAGGACCGCGGAAAACACGAGAAAGTTCATATTACTATACCTATGAATCACTAGTCCCAAGTAGCGCCTCACGCGACTGCGACGTACCGTTCGCCACGCTGCAGATCACCCAGCCCGTTCGGGCACCACATGTTGTGCCGAGCACATGTAACCCCTCTCACACCTGTCGTCCGTAGACCCTTCACTCGTTTGGCGTTTGCCAGGAACATCGCCTGGAAGCCCGAACATGACGAGATTTCGTCCTCGTCGACGTGCTTGCGGAGGTATTCTTTGTACTTCTGGCGGTTGGCGAAGTAACCGAGCCCATCATCGATTATTGGGTCACGGGCCTCGCTCGACACGTTACGGTTGATGAGGCGAAAATTGCAGTCAGTCGCGATGAACAAGAAATCTTTATACCTGAAGAACAGCAGACATTTAGCAATAAGCGGGGATAAGTGGGCTCATACGTACGACTGATCCTCTGGCATTCTCGACCAATCTACCTTATCCCATCCATCCACCATATTCTTTCCCGGCTGTGGGCACGCCCTGCAAGCCAGCGCGAGCTCCCCTTGAGCGGTCCCACCCACACCCGTGTTCGTATGAGCTCTCACCGCCTGCTTCATCATCCGGGTCATCCGGAACTGGCGTATGATATACATAAATGCACGACACCGGTCCTATGTTCTCTTGTTAGTTTGAATATAAACAAATAATAAAACCCACTCACCGGTGGCGGCGCCAGTCCGTCTGCATTCGTCAACAACTCCAGAGACCGCAAGAAATGGAAGGCTGATATCTTCCCCAAACAGTTCATATTCTCAAAGAGGCGAATCACGGCGAAGGTCGCGCAGGTGGATGGATCCCGCACTGTTGCTGGCCACCAACAAACACGGAGGAGTTGCTGTCGATGGGTAATTCGTGCGTCGCAGTTGCAGAACCGGACTGCGACGATGTGGATGCCACTGACGTCGATTAGAGTGAATTTGAATTTACCCGGCTGCATCGTCGTGCAGGTAGCCCCCGGCGTGTGTCTCAGCTGCACTACCAGCCCCAGGCTGTTGAGGCTCACGTGCTCAAAGAAAGAGCCGTTCCATTCCTGCTCAAATATGTCAGGCTAACTTAAAAACTCACAAACCGACGGCCGCGGCCCAGAACATACCTGAATCCAGTGCGTGGGGAGAACCTGGTGTCGCGCCACGATACAGCTTCTACAGAACATTTGAGTTCCGTAGCAAGCCTGGTTCTCGCAACAGTACTCTGGGTCGCGTTCCCCACAGCCTCCGCAGAACGAGTAGATCGCGGCGTCTCCCCTGCCCTCCCCACGGAGAACTTTGTCCAGGTACTCATCGCGATGGCCCAGGGCCCAAGTCCGGAAAGGTAAATCCTAGAATACCTGTGTTCAATCTCAGAGAAAGAAAATGAAATACAATCCAAAGTATCACATACCGAATTTTCGTAACGTTTTGATTTCACGCGAACAGAGATCCCGTCCGACTCCGGGGCTTGGTCCTCTGGGGCCAAGCTTGTGTCGCCCATGGCGTAGTCAAAATCCTCCGCATCTAGCGCCGCATTCGTGTCCAGGTCTTCACGCCAGTAGCCCGGCACGGCTTGTGATGGGTGTTCGAGGCTCACTATCTCCTCGCGTGTGCGTCGTCCGTCATTGGAGACGCGGACCACAGTGGCAGTATCCGGCCGGTGGTTGTAGAGGGTGGGAACCGCAAGACGACGGCGGGAAGTATTTTGGTGAGACATCTGTGGCGTTCTGCATGAGCTTCTATTTCCACATCCAGAATTTATCTAATCTTATCCAAAATCTGAACACAAGAATATCATTGAGACGACAGGCATACATACATACAACAAATTACGGGCGGCAACAGCTAGGACTGACTATGTGTAACGGGGGTCCCTGGGGAACTGCAGTCCCTTCCAAGAGTAGCTGACCTTGCTGCCCTCCCCCCACCCTGCGTAAGCCTTCGCCAAATGCGCCTCTTCTCTCCAGTGTCGAAACGGCTTGGCGTACATTGTCTCCAGACATTCGGGGCAGCGCCAGCTGCGTTCGAGCCACATGCGAACACAAATGAAACAATGACTGTGCCCGCATTGGTACCTATTATCTTGTGAGCGGACTATCCGTTGATAAGCCAGTAATTGGGCCATGGTTAGATACACGTAATTTTGTGTGTTTCTGATCGTGCTCATTGCTGAAACTGTTGTTTCCATGCAACAGTACTGGTTCCTGGTAGCTGTTGGGCGAACCACAGAGAAACGGGTGGACGTTCTAAGGAATTAGAACGTCCATTGGCTAGTCTCGCCCTGAAAACTGTAAGGGAAACGTGCAGCCAGATAATAAGTCAAGGGACTTCTTTTGACTTGTTTCCAACATTCACTTAAACAACGGAAACGGGTCAAGGGAACGGGAGTTGGCAATGTGTTGTGTTGTGTTGAGACGCTAGGGGAGACGTGTTCGGTCACGAGTGTTTCGGTTGCCAGAGTTGCCGGTTTCCATCGGATGCGGGTACACCGAAACAGGTGGTCGGCTATTCTGTGGATCCGGATCACAACTCTAAAGGCGTTCTAAGGTTCTTTCTCAAGAACCCTTTCTGGGAAACCCTAGAGAAACGGGTATCTACCGAAACCTACAAAGGAGCACTATCAAGTTCCGTACTTGGACCCAAGGGGAAACTTGAGTTGAAGCAGAAACAGGACGAACGAGATGCAGTGCCGATCTATCGGTGATCGACACACCCTCTGAATAATACAGGGGTGTTGCTGACGGGTTCCTGCCTCGTAATTGGCAAGGGAACATGGCGTGCTCACAGTTGGGAACCAATGGGAGGCGACGCTCGGAAGAACAACCGACGGAAACACGGTTAAAGAGACGGATAAACGGACTTTTGACTCATTGGGATTGTGTTTTGGGCTTTGTAACAGTGTCTTGGCGGTTGTATAAGTATCCGAGGGCGTTTCTACGATGGACACAGCATCTTCCCCCGAACTAGTAGGCTATACGCTTGCGCATTGGGTTGATCTGGGATCCTCGGCGAACGCACTCTTATAGAGTAGCACTATTAGTCGAAATCTTAATTGTTTCTGAATCATATATTATTCTGGAAACGCACTTGGGCTTTGCCTGGGAAACTGTCTGAACTCTGAGAATCTGTTGGATCTGGGACTCTGTTGAAAGAAACATTATTGTTGTTGTTTGCGGAGCGGGTTTCAGAAAGTACCGTCAAGGGAAAACTTTGGAAACGTGACTGCTGGCGTTGCTCAGAAAGTACCTCTTTAGGGAAAGCTCTGTGAACGTTCTTGGCCTATAAACTAGGGGCCTTACTTGAGTCTACGGGACTACTTTAAACTTGTTTCTCTGTCGCTTGGACACACACACACACACACGCTGCGAAGCTATAAATCTATCTTGTTTGGAAACAACATTTCCACTGTGTCTAGAAACACGTTCTAAGCAGTTTGCTCTATTATCTCTTTGAGATACGAAACCTCTCCCTACAACCTTTACAAGGCCCTGTACTAGGGGCTGTAACTCGTCGGGATCTTTGGAAACGTGCATATATTGCCGTTTGATTTGTTTGTTGGTTGTTGGAACAGTCTCTGGACTGTTTCTGTGCCGCTCTCGAGTCAAGTGGGGTTATTTGTGTGTTTCTTATATAGGTTCTGAGCACATCAATCACCGTCTCGTGAACAATTTGACTTACGTTACTGGGTGCTCCTTGACACCGTAGCAGATACCGCACATGTGGTGGGCCTCATTCAAGATCCGGTCGGGTGGGCGCGCACATGTGAGATACAGTGTGTCCGGGCTGAGAGGGGGGTTGAGGCGAACGCGGTACCCATAGCGCCAGACGGAGTGACGGACACGAGGCGCAGCAGGTGTCGGCTGCACAACATGTCTGGTCCATCCGACGATCTGCACCTCGGGCGAGGGCGGACTGGACAACACCTCGATGGGGTCCGTGGGGGTTCCAGGACCGCTGCTTCTGCTCGCCTCAGGAGTGGACTCCCGTGCGCGACGAAGGCACTCGCAGGTGCCGATGTGATTTCCCTGCTCGTCGCGTACGGGAAGCGCGTCGAGATTGCTCACAGCGGCGACGTCCCGGGCGCGACGAAGGCGCTCGCGGGTGCCGATGCGATTTCCTTGCTCGTCGCGTACGGGAAGCGCGTCGAGAGCTGATTGAATGGCGGAGGGAGGTACGTTGATGATGTCTCTCCCTGACAAAAATTAGTACGCGGCAATAGGAGTTTCGTCTCAGAATTGGAGACGTACCTCGCTCTACCCTCTCGGGGCGCTGCCTTCTGAGGGACATCCGAGTTTTCGAGACCAGTCGATTTGCTATTGTGGGGTGGGTGTAGCGCACAAAGATATTTTTCACGACGGCAAATCCGAATTCCAGGTTGTTGTTATCATTGTAGACTACTCGGAGGTAGAAGACTCAGTACTATGAGCTGATTCCCCATCGGAATCCGATTCTTCGGCTTCTGAGGAATCACCTGCGCCGGGCTCACGAGCGACCAATGGCAACAGGATCTCGCACGTGAGTGCCGAGACAAAATTTCCCCTCATGGGCCACCAACCGTGGGCCTTGATTTGCCCGTCGTCATCGTAGGCGCCTCGGCAGGTACAGAAGTTGACCGAGACAGTCTTGATGCCGCAGACTGTGATTGCTTCAAGTCGCGCTGGGCGCGGTTTCGGGCAGGTGCTTCCGCCGTGTCCGAGGCCGACAAGGAGTCCCATCTGGTGTAAGGTGGTCGGAATATAGTAATTTGCACGAACACTCCACTCCTACTTATCCCGTCAGAAAAAGGCTCATAATCCTGAAATAAAAAGAGAGCCACATATGCGGATACTGTGAAACAGCAGCCCCTGGTGCGCAGACACCATACAGCCCTTGCACAGGTCGGGAACAGTGCAATCACCGCATGCGAACGAAGCGGTTTGCCCGCATGTGCACTCGGATCGTCCCCGGTGTTCCCAATGCTCCTGATCTAGAAGACGGTTTACATCCTGCGGAAATGAAACCTCAGTAAAATTTGACTATATAGCCGCCCAGTTACCAAGAACATTTGGTCGATCTGGGCGGAGGGCAGACTGGTACCATGCATAACGGGCATTGTCGTTGTGTTTAACGTTCTGCTTAGCGGGAGTAAGTACTTGAGGATGCAAAACTAAGCGAGATCTTCGCTGTACCATCAGCCATTTGATCGATGCGTGGCATGGGTCGGGCGGAGCACAACCAAGTGCCGACCATTATCCCCGTCTTCTGCAAAAATCATGTTGGTTTTGCACTCAGAGAATACCAAAGGGACGCACCGTACCTCAGCGACGCGCGCAACACGCGACTCTGAGGCGACCCGATCGTGGCCAAGGGTAGTCGCTACCCGCCCTGGCGGGCAGGACGAAAAGCCCGCAGTCCGATTCGATCGCATCACTTGCACTGCCCATTCCCGGCTCGTCTATCCGGTCTTCTTCCTCTCAATAACCATGCGCCACCCGGACTCCCCATTTGTGTAACCGGCCGTGAACTCGGGCAAAAAGGTGCGCGCATCCGATTCAGCATAGATATTGAGGGCACATTAAAGTTTGTTAATCTCGTCCAGCAGCCAGAAGTGTTTACTGTAGTAGAAAAGTAGAGTTTGAATAGATTCGTCGTCGGTGGGCAAGTCGCGTCTGGATTGTGATTAGCCACCCTGGCACGCCCAACAGAATACGGACTCGACTTGAAAAGCGCCGCAAAATCAAGCCCTTCCTTCAATTGCTGCTGGAGGTAATTGAGGTGCATTTGACGATGATTACGCGCCGCGGCCGTGGTGTTCGGTCTGCGCAAGAGGCTGAAGTTCGAGTCGTACGCGAGGTACGCGAGGTTCGGCCAGAACCGCTCTACGTGCTCCCCCATCATCATGTGCGTGGTGTTGGTATCCCGTGGCATTCTGGGAGGGGAGGGGCTGCCTTAAGTAAGAGATAATGTTGGCTGCAAGACGACACTCACAAGGTTTTCTGCAGGACATGGTAGGCGACAAGACTCAGATCACCCTCGCTTCTGCTGTAGTGTTGGTGAGTTGGCTACTTGTCGCCATTCAATCTCAGTCGCTATCTAATCTTATCTGAGTTTAGTGCCGCTCAAACCATCCTCTTCCCAGTGCGCAGACCATCGAAAGCCCGCTAGCCAACACCGGGCCTACACTATCGAGGTCGCTGCGACCACGCTGACACCAAAAAAACCCTGGTTTGGAGAATGTGAAAAGTCTTACACCGACTGTTGCGCTCGTGGGGATCCTGTCGTAGAGCTGGGTGAGTTCTGACACCACGGAGAAGGCTATCTTATCCAACCGATACAAAATATATACAATTTTGCGGGTTTCCGCGAAGGTGAAAAATACATGCAAGTTTCAGCTCGGAAAGCACTCATAAATACAGTGGCAAACTTGTTCCGCACTCGATGTCCTAAATGTGTCGCACTAACACCCACACCCGCAGAGACTCAGCAGAGTACAAGCCAGGGTATGTTCCATTAGCCGACTCCTCTGGTCCTTAAGCTCATTGAATAAGGCGCACACCGACCGAAAAGAAGCAGAGCCGACAAGTTGTGTCGGCGGCATATTATGCGCGGTATGTCCACAGGTATCACTCACGGTGGCCAGGATATAAAATAAACCCAGAAACCCCCACCTTCGCGAAATGAATCGCCTCAAGATGCGGGAACGTCGGTGCGTCTAATTTATTTAGGCCGGTGCAACAGTATCCACAAACTGACTATAAGTATGTCTTTTGCGCACAGAGCCGCCGTCAAGGATAAATGACGACAATGGGACCCTCCGAAACTCCCTTGCGGAGTGGTGCGCTTCAGGGGCAAGGACAACGATGGTATCTCCATCGTATCCTATCATTTCAAGGACTGGAGAGGCGCGACGGAGTCAGTGGTTGCGCCCTCCGACTTTGACCCCGACACCGTGTTTCTTGCACAGACACCCAGCTCCGCAGTTAATGCCCCTGTGCATTCCGTCGATATTCCGGCAACTCTGAACGAGCGCGTAGCACTTGAGGCGCTCACCATGATGGCGGGCGGGAGATCCCGTTGGTGCGTTGCTTGCATCGCGCCCTTGCCCCTTTCTGATTTGTGCACTTTTGCTCATCTAGGGAATCAGTCAGCACTGTCCCATCGTACGATACACCCCCTCCCATTGAGAGGCGTGAACCGAGCGACAAGATCCGCCTCGCAACCACTTCAGTCAGGGTGATGAATGAAGGGCCCTTAACGACGCCTACATCCAGGGAGGAGATGCAATGGGTGAGGGGGGACTCAGACTACGACGGGCATTACCTGCTGTACAAGAATTTTCGTTACATACGTCTATGGATTTTTGAGGTCGACAAATTTATTGAATTTGTATCCGTTATTCTTAATAAGGTCTAACTGAGCGCACGGGAGAAGACAATGGATTGAAGTAGGTAAAATACAAGGGATAAAGAGAATCAGGCATTGTACTTGGCACAGCGGTAGACGCGGCGCCGCTCCCGTTCCCTACGCTCAATTCGGCGCTCCAGCCGCCATTTTAGCCGCACGAACTCGTCAACGTGGCGGGGCTCGCAGCGAGGCTCGTGGAAGAAACTGCCCATGCGACGCCCAGCGGCGTTGGGAGTCGCCAGGTGGCGGCGACGAGAGCGCGGATGTGGGAGGTGATCGCCGTCATAGCCCAAAAGGAGCCTGCCAGCGGCAGTGCTCCAGGACCAAGTAGCACCCGTGGCCTGCAATGGCGCGGGTATCAGCGGCGCCGACAACATTCCCCATCCCCCAGTTCCCCATCCGGTGCCCAGCATACCAACCCAGCTGGAGGCTCCCCACCCCCCACCGCCGTCGCTCCACCCACCCCCGCTCCCCCAAACGGCCTTGTCGTCATCCACCTGGTCGAGGGGGGTAGGACCACCCCCATTGGTCGCTGCAGTGGCGGCTGCGTGCGCCTGAGCAGCCTCCATCTGCTCCTGTGTACGACGGCAAAGTCGACGAAGCCGCTTGGCGCGGCGGGTGGCGGAGAACCTGGGGCCCCACGCTTGGATGAAACTGTCGGTCATAAGCTCAAGGGCTATAACCGTGCAGTCTGTCAGAGTGGAAGAACAGAGTGAAGTGGGTGTTACTCACCGGCATCGATGTCTGTGCGGGCAGCCCAGAACTGGGCGTCCTGAATCTTCTCGCGAACAACAGCGACAGCGTAGATTGAAGCTGCCAAGAAAAGGTCAGTAACGTTGTATGGTACAGAGCTGTCGACTGACCTAGTCGGGCCTGGACAGCAGCCCTAGCAGCGCTCTCCTCTGGCGCGTCAGTGCGCCAGAGGTACTTTCGCGTGAAAGGAGTGCGGACAGCGTCCGCCTCCGCCTGAGCGTCCTCGCCTGCTGAGAAGGTGAGGGCCAAAAAAACGAGAGGGGAGAGCACATACCAATGGGGGACCACCAGGAGTAGGTGTTGTGGTCTTGGGGTTCGTGCTGAGCCCTCCAGGGGTAAAGGTCGAGGTGCTGCCGGGTTTGGGCGCGACGGGGGAGGACAATGGATTACATGTGAAGAGTGGCAAGTGCTTGGCGAGTGCGAGGTGATGCAAAAAGATCTATGAGGAGATCGTCCCACGTGTATGTATGAGTTTCCTTTTCAAGCCGTCGCCGGTTATCGTCCACCACAGCGAGAATGTCGAGGCAGCCATCGACACTGACAGACCTGCTCAAGACGAATATGACGGCAGCCGAGATGGTTCCCGATAGCAACACCGAAGGGCACAATCCGCTTTTCTGGTGCCTGCCTCCAATGCGGGAGGATCCCGACGCCGTAGTTCCCGTAAGCGGGGGATTTGAATATCATCTTGTTACCCATGGGAGACAGGTGGCTGTGTGGAGGAGCTGGTACGTGCTGCATTGAGAAAAATATTGAGGGATGCTAACATCGAGGGGGGGTTAGGACTGTCACAAAGTCGATGGTGTCGGGGTACCCCGACGCCGCCCACAAGGGCCACCACTCCTATGTGTCGTGCATCAGAGAATGGCAGGTTCACTGCCAGCTCGGAGTTCACCCGCATCCCCCAGAGCCGAACCAGCCGACCCAGCCGAGCAGGGGGAAGGGGAAATCGCAAACGCAAGCAGGATCAAGCCGTCCCCGACGCTCATCGTCGACTCCCAACTCGCGCCGAACGTCAGGAGCCTTGGTAGCTGTGCGAGGCTCCAGACCCGGGGCAACGCGGTACTTTGCGATCTGGGGGTCTTGCATTGTCCACAGCTCAAGGTACATCGCACGTCACAAGGAACTCCATAACACTGAATGTATTGGTTTTTTGAGGTACGCCGCCAAGCTCGCCTTTGAAGAGGCTATCGAGGAGGGGAAGCAGCCTGAGCCTCTGTCGACAGATGACTGGTGGCTCTGGCGTACGCGGAGGGGGATTTTTAATTGTTTTTGTTAACTACGTATTGCTTGGTCGGTAGAATTGACTTTCTTTTGGTTGCGCTTTCCATGGGAGCTCAAATCAATATTTTAGATTGGGGTTCTGTAGACGAGCGTAAATTCTAGTCGGGGATGGAGAGCAAAGGAGTTACCAGCGTGACTCGCACAATCCTCGTGAAAAGCACCGAACTGTTTATTCTTCCCATCAACCTCACTCCCGTTGCGATGAAACGGCGTAACATAAATGCGCGGCATCTAGGGCTATTTTTGCGATTTCCTATGACCAGTATTTATACAACGGGAAGCAACTAGCACTTCTGTTGTTACTAGCATCCTGGCTAGTACACAGACCACTTGTTAGGTGATATAAAGGAGAGTCAGAGCGAGCCCTAACTGCTGACTGTAGCACGAGGCTACACTAGTGTGACGCGCTAGCTGCTAGTCGAGTGTATAAACAACCAGGGATTAAACCACCGCCTATACATTCATGAGACATGACCTAGGAGACTCTAGTAGTCCAGAGATGGCTTGCGAAGGAGCTAGCGATGATCTAGCAGACGGATATCTACGATGGAGGTGCAACTAGGAGCCGCGCCTTGAGCTAGGAAGCTCGGTGCGAGATCCGGTGATACTATCTAATCTCTAGATAAGCGACTAGACGGCGATAGGCGGAATGACCCGACTAGCGACCGGCTAGGGCTTTGACAAAGACATAACACGACACCAGAGATGAGACAACACGAGGCTAGTGCCCGATCTGGGCAGCTAGGACGAACGGAATAGCAAGCAGGCTATTGGAACGGAGCTAGGGACGATCGTACAGCCTGTACCGATGACCGGAGGGTTGATCGACGTCCTGACAAACGAACTATGACCATTTGATGTCGGTCGCAACACTGCGTCGCCTAGATGTAATAGATCGACGCGCTGACGGAGTAGAGATGACCTAGACCACCGGTTACTTCGCCGGTTGGTCCGGAAGTGGTGCTCGGCATAGACGGAGGGCTGAGGATCAGTTGATATACCCACGGTTGAACACTAGCCGGTCAGCGAGGCTGACCTGGCGTATACCAAACCTGTCCCAAAACCAAACGGCAGTCGTCTCATTGGCTGACCGTATTTCTCTTTATCTAATATTGCTTATTGTATTATTCAGCTCGCTTTTCACATGTATCTTGAACCTAGTAGTATAAAAGGGAGCGCAGAGCAGACTAGGGTCTAAGAACATTACGCCACAGACTTTGGACGAAGCTGGTGCTGGTGCTCTCAGGCTGCTAGTGGAGGTTGATACCGAACTTCACTTGTAGTAGTCTTTATATTGGAATCAGTAGACTGTGGACTCTGGAAACAACGAGTGACTAAGTTGAGGATTCCGTGTTGTTGGTCCTAGACCTCCACATATAAAACAAGGGTGTTCTCTTCGAGACCCAGCTGCAGTTTGCGCTAGTGACTTTGCCTTCACCCCGACAAGACGGAAGCTCTGTCGTAGTGTGTTGGATCGCTTGTTAGGTGGATTGTGTGTTGACTTGAGCCCACTAAGAAGAAGACGGACTAGGTGCCCCCACCTCTAGTTTGGCTATAACTTGTCAGTTACTTCGCCTTCACCCTGATATAGACGGAAGCTCTGTCGTAGTGTGTTGGGTCGCTAGCTGGACGCTTGTAGTGAGCTAGTGCCGATAAAAGCGGAAAGGTTCCTGTTCTTGGTTAAGGAATAGGTTGGCGGTTCAAGGACTCTTCTGGGAAGCCCCCAACTTGCCTTGCCGTTTGAGGATTGAAGTCCCTTGTTGTTAGCCTCAGTAGTCTTTGGGTGCGCCCTTAGCGAGGATTTTCACAAACCTACATACTCTGCCCTGGTGTTCTCGACCTAACGGTCCAGCCATCTTGTATCCATCCCCCATATAAAACACAACCCCCGGACCATCCCTAGGTTCCTAGCAGTGTTGTTGTTGGCGGTTGCATATTGCTAGTATGTTGTAGAGTGTGTTGTTAGAAGCCTATAAATCAAACTTGTGTTTGTTCAAGCCTGCTGGTCGCATACTACGGCCTGGACCCGAACTCACAAAGAGAAGCACTTAGATCTTTGGAGGTAGATTGGTTGTGGTTGGTTGTTTTGGGTGTTTGTTCGCAATACCTATCAATTAGCTATTCCTAGTCATATAAGAAGTGCACCGTTTCAGCGACACGACAGGGATCCCGCTATATGGCCGACGAGCAAACAAGTGCCCCGACCTCTGTTGACAGTCCAGCGGGGACAGCTGGGCCTGCCCCGAACCCCAACGCGGCGCTACAGGGCCAAGTACCGCTACAGACCCAAACACCCAACGCGTCATCCGGTACACCAAACGCGGAGGGGGTGTTACCCAATACTTCCCATGAGGGCGCGACTCTATCCCATACAGCCAGCGCCGACGGGGCGCCGCCCAACGCGTCCGATGCAAACCCTGTGCCTGTCGATACGCACAGTGATGTGCCGCTCCAGCTGGGCTCGATTATCTCGGAGACTGGGGAGGTATATACACCGCCTCCCCGCCCCGTGATTGTGAAACGCGCCCGAGAGAAGAAGGCGCGCCGCAAATCGGGAGACCCACCGGCGAAACCGGGGAAGGTGGGGTGGGCGTGGGGGACGAAACTGCAGTTCTTCGACAAGAGGAAGGACGAATGGGCCACCACTCACAACGAGAAGAGGGCGGGTGATTTTTACACGACGTTGACGAAGCTGTACTTGGTGAAATACGGCTATCATGTGGCGGACGACGAGGATTTCGAGGTGCACATGGCGGACCCTCCAGTCTGGGTGGCAAATAAAGTTGTTAATGAGGAACTGGCGCCGGAGGAGAGCACATTTCGGCAAGACTACTACCAGAAATTTCACGAGGTAAGTGTGTGAAAATGATGCTGGGACAATATATACTCACGAGACGCCCCGCCACTTTCCCAGCGCTTAGGGCAATGGTACCGTAGGGAGTACGCCAGTCTCCTGAAGGAGGACAAGACAACGTTCACCGACATCTTCGGATGACTGGGCGAGGGGACTCGCAAGCCCCCGTGCCGCCCACAACTCCTGCACTTCTACTCCGAGAAGCGCTACGACTCCCACATCCGACCGCGTGTCGAGGAGCGCAAGCGCGCGCTGGGGCAGCGCGCAGAGTTCGCGGGGGTTGAGGCGCCGGCCAGCATTAAGATCCAGAACAATGTGACGAAAGAATGTTGGGACGAGGAGTCGATGGCATATCAAGAGGAGATGGTGAAGGAACGAGAGCGGCAGCACGACATAAAATTGAAGGCGTGGAGGGAGTCTAATGCCGATGGGCCGAACAGAACGCCGGAGGAGTTCAGCGCGTGAGTGAAATGAAAGGCATCCTGGATAACTAATTAATCAGATGCACAGGTCGCTCAAAAGTGCGGCGCATTACCTGCAGCCCTTCGTCGACATTATAGCCGACCGATATGGCATGTGTGTCTCGATCTTGATGGTGGGTCCCATCGGGGAGCACGGGGGACGGATTGAGATGCGGAGGTGAGGACTCGAGCTATTTGCGTTTCAAAACCAGTCGCTGATCAAGCTTTGGCAGCGTGCACTCTGGGAAAACGAGGGGGTTGGTGGAGAAAGATTGGCCGTTACATGATCCCAAGGGGTTCACGCGGGTCCAAGCGAGTATGGTGGATTTCGGCCACCACGTTTTCTATACGTCACGGGAGGAATAACGACCGAGCAAGACCCAAATTGACATCTGTTTCACAGCGCAGGCCGAGCGCGATGCCCGTATGACGGAAGTCCAAGAGCTGCACACCACCGATAGTATTACTATGTCGGTATCGCCTGGCGGGGCTCCCACGGCCACAGTGCGAAACCCCTCCACAAATGCCACAACTTCCCCGAATGCCGCAAGCTCTGGGGCTGGCACGGCGTCTTCAGGGCCGGCAGGCGCGGCGCCTTCAGTGTCGGCAGGCGCAGCGACCATCACACCAGGTGGCTCGGGCGGCGGCGGCGGCGGCACGCCCGAGGAGAATGGCAGGGCACCCGCAGAAAACAGCGGTGCAGGCAGCACACCCGCCAACGAGGAGGATGATGTCCAGCGTCAAGTTAATGATCTGTGGCAGAGACGGGATGCGGGGAAGTGGACGGAAGAGTTGAGGAGGGCACATGGCGCTTTCGAGCGGGGAAAGGGGTGGGGGATAGAGTGGGCGTCGCTGGTGGATAGGTTCTTCGACTTCGAGGCGACATGGGGGTATGCGGATGCAGGTGGCCAGATAACGACAGACGGGAGACCAAAAGCCGTGGAACATTGGATTGGGAGAGCGAGGAAATGGGAGAAGACCGTCGACATTGGTGTGCTGGGAGATGCAAAAAAGGCGGGGAGCTTCGTGGCGTCGTGATGGGGCTGGTGGGTCAAAGTCCAGCCCAGCGACAGGTCGGACCTAGCCCCGGTGCTGAGGCTCCACGGGAAAAACGGCCTCCTTCAGATGATGGCGTCGCTGCTTTGGTGGGGTGAGCGAGTCGCCGATGGGACCCCGGCGGACATTCGAGACTGGTCATCAGCCGTGGAGGACGTGGCAGACCTTCTCACGGAAATGCTGCGCCCTGGAGTTATCGCGAAATTGTAAGTAATTTATTTGCTGCACGAAAATCGAGTGAAACTGACGTCGATGCAGTAAGAAGTCGGAAAGTAAAGGCGATGACGGACCAAGGGGAAAGAAGAGGAAGACTGGGGATACGTGAGTGTCATTCGAGAGAGCCGAAGTAAGGAGTGCTCACAAATGATATAGGACATCGAATAACAAAGGGAAAGAGCGAGCTAGGAGGTGAGTCTATGTGATTGAGCAATCACGAAAGATTGATTGGTTTGGAATTAGGGGACAGAGCGAAGATGGGGTGGAGGGTGAGGAGAACGGCGCGCCCACAAAAAGAGCCAGGCGATCGTCGAGACGGAGATGAATTAGTGGACTTGAATTATTCGTGAATTGTGTATAGACTCTAGTTGAGTAGAGCATGCATGATCGTAACAACAGAATCACGTGAAAGTGACATTGACATCGGATCCAGTCCGGTACAGTCGTCTGAATACGCCAAGTCAAACTCATTAATGAGAACCAACTAAAAAGAAAAGTGTACGAGTTGGAGAGCATTCAGACAGGGTTTGCAAGAGCATTGAGTGTAATGCAAAATTTAAAATTAGGGCCCCAGATAACAGGTGGGGCAGAATGAGATCTCGGGAAGAAAGAGGTGGGAAATCAATATTGGTATGAGATCTAGAAATAAAGGATATGAGAAGGGGCGTGTGGAGGAGTGCCGGTGGGGAGAGTACAAGGGCGGGAACAATAGGAATCGGAATTGATCGGAGCGGAAGGAGCAGGAGGGCCCAGGCAAACAAGAGCAATTGAGCAGATCCCGGACTGAACGGAAGGCCCGGGTGTGCTCGGAACAACCAACAGACAGTGAACAGTTGAGGTATCCCAGTATAGCATTGCCATCTGATGGGATGCATGATGCTAACATTTGTTTGTAGTGCAAGCAACGGCTAAATCTCCCATCAAGGAATATGCCCGGATACCCTGTTTATTTATAGTGCAAGCAACGGCTAATCTCCCATCAAGGAATATGCCCGGATACCCTGTTTTTATGCTATTAATTAATTATTATAATCAATCAAAGCAGGTTTTTTGTTCCCAAAACGGAATGTACATCAATCTGCAGGCACATCGCAATGTGCCTATGGCCTACTGGCCAGCAACAACTGGCCACATTGCAATATGATCGACAGTTATCACTGGCCACATTGCATTAAAGTTAACACTATTACTCCTGGAGGGGAATCGTCGTCGTCGCCGTAGTCGTCCGGCGTCATGGTATAACGATCCGCATCGTTGTCGCTGGTTTGAGGTGGGCTGGCATCAGTAGCGGCAGGAGTGGGCTCTCCAAGGCGTGCACGCTTCACTGGTGAAGGGGGTTCGACGCGAATGGGCTCGCGTACAATCCTTCGGCTGTTCCCGGATAAGCGGTCAACATAGCTCTCAATTGGCGCTTCCTCGGGGGTGATTAACTCATCCACATTGAAAGTGTGCGCTGAGACAGATGGCCCCGAAGAATTAGAGGCATTAGCGAGACGTTTGGCGATACGGTTGTGATTGGTGTGGGGGGGCATATGAACCGAGATAAATAGTTGAGTAAGGACAGGCAATGAAAACCGATAAATAAAAGAGAAGAGCTCAAGCGTGATGTCTGTAGAATGATGCGCTGCCTATTTGGGAATTTAGGCGCTCAATTTGGCATTAGGCGCCCGGTCCCATTAGTTCCTCTCAGAACTTTTAATTTGCAATTCATTCTATCGCCGAGCTGGGGAGCTGCGGCACTGCGTATCGACGATCCGCCTTCCGGTTGTGGAATCACCCAAGTTGTCAGAGGCCGCGTCGGCACCGTTTTGGGCAGGATCACACAGTGGAAAACTGGGTTTGAAGCGGGACAAATATTTGCATTCACATTGGGTACCGGCCCACATTCTGCTGTAGACCAAGGCAGTATGCAGCTTAGCGCGCAGCACTGTTGGCCGCCCAGGCTGCATCGTCCCTCGCCCTCTCTTCTGCAATCCGCTTCCTATGTGCCTTGACGCCGTGGTTGGCGATGAAAGCCCTTGAAACGCTTGAGGTGAGCCCTGAGTGGTGACAAGGAACTTGACTTACTCTTGGCAGCGCAAGCGAGCCTTGAACTTCAAATAATCCCGGTTTCTGTTGAAGAATGTTAGAGCACTAGACGATCGCATATACCTAGTAGCGCATGTACTTGTCCCGATATTTGGTGTGGGCTTGTTTAATGCCGGCAGCAGCCTCGTCCGCAAGCTGGCCGGAGTCTTTGATGGCCTGACGACGCCTGAGAGCAAGACTGTGATGAGGTGAAGGTGGAAAGAGCGAATACATACGTAGCCATGCGAACTCTTGCCTTTTCCCTGAGCTCGTCCTCATTCCTGGCCTCAAATAAGTTGGTATCGTTGTGGAAGTCTCCATTGAACGTACTTCCATCGATAAGTCCGGTTTGCATCGCAACGCGCGACCTTGGCAGACTCGGACTGGGGGCAGTGCTTTTGACTCGTTTTCGCCTTTTTCATGCTAACATGGTCACATAACGGGTCAGAAAAAGCGTGGACAGTGAGTATGGACCCCTACCTGCTGTTCTGAGAAAGTTCCGGGTCGATGGGGGACGTTTGAGTTTTCATAATATTATGGTCGAAGACAGAAATGTTGCACCAAAACAGCCACTGATCTTGGCTCGAGATTGTGTGAGAACAGTGATATCCCTCTTCTCGTCTCAAAATCAGAAAAAAATATATAACGTACCCAGCCTTACAGGGAACGAAACTGTCTCTTCAGTTTTGGATAATTTGAAGAACAGAATAAGAAAAATTGGGTGCAATTGGCAGAGGTAGCCGTAACGAGTTCGCGATCACCCCGTAGCGAGTTCGCGACCAGTCGACACCTCACACTGAAATCGCTCAGGTCGAAGTTCTGCAAAATTCGAAAATACCGAGAAAATTTGAGCAGACTGTATGACCACATTCTCAGAGGTACACCTATTTTTTGAGAGAGTCCGACCAACAATTTGGTTTCCAGCATGATATATTCATCCTAACTCAATGTGGCTACGGAATAGACGGTATCGACAGGGACGAGAGGGACAGTGTAGGAAGTATGAAGTCAATTGTCAAAGGGAACACAAGGAGAACGGGCCGGGGTTCTACATATAAAGACATGTACGGCAGCCTTCAACGACATGTACGGCAGTCACAACTTTGCCTGGTTATTCTCAGCGCCTACGAATACGAATCGAGTATAAATCACTCACGCGAAGACAACTCTCTCTCTGGAATGCACCCTCTGGCTTCCCCATGTAAGCCTTGCTGATGACGGCCCATGTGCGCTCAACGCTTTCTCCGTCCGTTTGGCGAGTGCGAGTGCAACTGTAGTCGTACTGACAGATGGCATGGTGAGTGTAGGAGTGCAGTTTGGGGATCATGAAGTCGAAGGAGCAGTAACGCTCGCCGCGGTGAAGGTCCTCCATATTGTACGGATTTGTTTTGGACGACATGAAGAGAAGAGAAGAGTGACTGCGTTACCCATCACACATGCTTTTCTTGGATGTCGCATCGACCTTGCATCCCGCCCTTTCGCCCCAGCCGTGGCCATGAGGACCATGTCAAGCACTCCGCAACCGCTGACTGCGCGTTCTACACCGTGGGTGTTGGGTACACCCTCGGGATCTACACGGACGAGCAAGTTCTTTGTCTTTTGCAAGTCTTGACTCGTACTCATCTTCAGAGCGTCTTTTTCTCTTTTTTGAAGGTTCATAGCGAGGCAGCAGGTTACTGGATATTCGAATGGCAAGTGGAAGAAGTCCGCCACATACTCCAAGGCCGTCGACACCTGGAATTTGATGTGCACCCAATATCACCGGCACGAAGACGACTCACCTGCATCTTCGGTGGCGGAATCCCCACCACCCTCCCCTACCTTGCCCTCATCCCCTGTTGGTGCTTTCTGGCACTCATCCTTGCCGCCAACACCTGTTGCAAAGACGCCGTCTCGCGCCTCTGCGGTGGCATGCATTGTAGCATCCACCTCAAAATCGGGGGCGCAGCGCGGTACCCCCCATTGTGGCCGTAGCCGCCCCTCGATCGCCGGCCACCCCTCGATTGCCGACCACCTATCGGTCGCCATCGCTGTCCCCCTCGAAGTCGGCACACATCGCAGCAGCCGCAGGGCCCTCAATGTCGACTGCTCCGGTCATGCAAGTGATGGGGTCGATGAGGAATCCAGGTGCATGGAGGGTTGGGGATAGCCTCTGGGGGGTGGAAGGAGAGCTGCTGCTGTTTGAGGACAGGTACATTTACTGACGCCACTCCCCGACTTGATGCTGACCTTTTCTCCAGATATGATGCAGTCGATCATATCTATACCCACCACCTGTCACCCGCACATGTGATGGAGACTCGCAATCGGCGGCGACTGGAGGCGTTCGTCGAACGGCGTGCTTACGTGCGCCAACGCGGGGATCCCGACGACTGAGTTTGCTTCATTTGTTTACTTACCGCGGTCGATAAATATTACTACTTATGAAATAAAAAAAAGTCGCAAACAAAGCATCGTTTGAGCAGAGTACAAATACCAATTACATGAAATGAAAGGGAGGCACTTGGGGATGATTAAGGGGAGATGTTGTCGGTTTCTTGGGACAGGATCCAGCTGTCCCCCCAGCTGCCACCCCAATTGCCGTCACTCTCCACTAAATCTGCGCTGGCCTGCCGCATCGTCGCGGCGGGATCCTCAGGAAATTCGGGATGGGAGAAGGGTGTGTGTACGAGCTCGTACTCGTACTTGAGGCGTTGGTATCAGCAAACACGAGCTCGGAGGAATTTTAAGTAGCAGGGGCGGACGTAGTGTCTGAAAGCTGGGGAAAGTATGAAGGGGTGAACACAAGATCAACAAATACACGCACCTTCGTGGGCCCGGCAGCGGTCCATGTTCTCGCTGAAGTCGCCGCTGGGGGTGATATAGTCGGGGAGGCCGTTCTCGATGAGGTTGGTGATGAAGGCGTCACGCTCTGCTCGAGCTTCGACCACTAAATTCGCAGCGCGTTGGGCAGAAATTATGGTGGCAGCCGCGGTCTGTGCACTAATTTCTGGTAGAGGTCGCATTAAGTCAGATCTAGAGGATGTATGGTGTTATTTGCTGACTTTGATTTGGCTCACTCCCGACGCATCTAAAGCATGGCAGAAAAACAGAAAAAAAAAAACCTGGAAAACCGAGCCCGTTCCAAGGCAAGCGGGGAGAGCTCCTGCTCAATACCTTCTACCCCAAGTACGCGGACGCGTCCAAGCGCGGGAAGACACGTCAAATTTGGCCGAAAATGTTCGTCGAATATTGGGCAGCATTTCCATGGCGCCTGCCTTTGACCAAGGATCCCAACCCCAAGGATCCCACCAACTACTCTGAGAAGCCGGCGAACGAGGACGAGGAAAAGCGGAAGGAAAAAATTGTGAAAGAGACAGAGGCGGTGAGTCGTGCGCATCGAAGACCTTTTAAAAGAGTGTGGGACTCACTTGCCTTCAGCAAATTAAACGGTGGTTAGGTCGCCAGAACAAGGCTGCTGGGATGAATGGCAACCCATGGGCCGAGTGGTTAACGAGATTCCGTACCCCTACCAGTCCTCTGCCGAAAAAACTCGCGGATTATCAGTATTACATGCAACACGAAGATTTCAAAGAGAAGGTCACCAATACGTTTAACGACCGAAAGGAAGGAGTGCCAGTGAAATTGCATCTGAGTCTACGTGCGACGGTGGCTCGAGAACTATTTGTTGCCGAGCCCCAGGAAGTGCAGACGCGCATGAAAGAGGAAGCGGAGGCCGAACACGCAGACCTCCTCGAAAAATATGAAGACGCGCTCGAGGGCTTGCCGGCCCTGGACAAGGAAGACTTGGAGGAGTGAGTAAAGGATATCTGTAGCCCTACACGAGCTGACGCGTTGGCAGTGCGCGATTGCGATTCTCCGCTCTTGTCGGGCAGCTTCTTCAGGGGTTGGCGGTGCACACAGGCTATGAGATATTGTTGCTCGTCGGGCGCGTGAAAACAGAGGGGGAAAGGCCCGATGTGTACAGTATGAGGTGAGTATTCGGGGGCACACACCGGGTGAATCATGGCTGAAATGTGTTTAGTATGCATGCCGGGGTGACACCGGAAACGCCCGTGATGCTGGACTTCTCTAGGGTGGATGCGGCATCGTACGTGGAGGTGATGAAGAGATTCAGTAAATTTGTTTGGGGAGCGCGTAGATCTTCGTCTTTTTATTAACATTGAAGTCTTTAATAATCATGGGCTCGTAGACGATTACCGGACCCGAGGAGGGAGCGCGGAAGCGACCGAAACCCCCACCGAGCACACGACCCCCGCCCAAATGCCGAACCCAGAGCCTGCCAGCGCACCCGTGGCACCAGTACCGCAGACACTGGCGGTGACATCAGCCATTGGGACGCCGATGCTACCTCCAACTGTCCCAGCCGTGGGTGTTGGTATCACGGACACGTTCAGCGACACCGAGATCCGCGCGATGGTGGGACCGCCGGTAGATCTGAGCATGCTGCCCGGGCTCGACGACCTCAATTTCCCAGAGGAACTGCTGCAGGCGGCAGGGGCGGCAGCAGGCATTGTTTCCCCGGGACTCGGAATGGACATGGGACCCGTCATGGATCCGTATGACATAGGGTTCGCAGCGCCTTTGAGCAGCGACTTGTTGCTACGACTAGAGGGGATGTCAGTGGAGGAGCGAGCAGCAAAGATTGATGAATTGAAGGGACTCAACGCAGACGATCTGGAACGCGAAAATAACACTGCCCGCAACTACTACCTGCTCGAGGGCCTCGGTCTCGCCAGTGCAGAGAAGGAAACGCTGTGGGGTGGCACGGTCGCACCAATGAAACGCAAGGCGGGAACACAGGCCAAGCGAAAGTCTGGAAAGGGTGGGAAACGAGCTAGGACGCAGGTAGAGGAAGAGCCGGAGGAGGCGAGCGAGAGCGAGAGCGAGAGCGGGGAGGAGGCTGAAGTGGCACCGAAGGCGTCAAAACAGAATAAAGGACGCCCCACTGCCAAGGCGAAAGGGACAGCAGCGAACGAGTGGGCACTGAAGGTGCAGAGGGTGTTGGAGGCCAAGGATTACGGGGATTCATGGAGCGCCCTGGTGCGGTTGTGGTGGTCAAGAGAAGAAGAAGCAGGGTTTGTTGGCGGTGTGAGTAAAGCTAGATGCCATCTTGTCTCCGTCGACGGCGCTGATGACGTGAATGCCGTAGAAACAAAGCTGGCCAGCGAAGAAGAGACCCCAGGCAGTCAGCGACTGGGTGGGACGAGTACGCAACTACACCCCCGACGTCAAGGACGCGAGCGCATTCGGCAAGGAATTCTGGGTCTGGTGGATCCAGATCAATCCCAGCTGGCGAACCAAAAACCACCCAATGATCCGTGAAGAGGGCCCGTCTGATTGGGCGTGTACGGAGTACAAGGGTCAGAACGGGTTTCTGAATGTTCTGATGCTGCTGAAATGGTGGCGCGACGCGATGAAGGACGCGTCGCCGGATTGGGAAGAGGCCATGGATGATGTCACATGGGTCCTGCAGAAAATGACAGCGTAAGTCTCGACCATCCCCTGCATGAATCTCTCTTCAACTGAGGTCAGGAATACTAGCAAGAAAACACCTTCGCCCACCCCGCCTGCCCACGCCGCTGGTGCCGTTCCCATGGCCCAAATTGCCAGTAACGCAAACAGGGGGGAAATCCCAGTAGCCATGCAAGGGACGCATGGCACAGCGGTTGTGGACACCAGGATCGTTCCTGGAACCACACCGCAGCTGCTATCTGGTGGAACGAGCGAGGGGGAACAGCGAAGGGAGCCGAATATGGCAATTTCGCACACGGGTGAAATACGCGGTGGAGGGCCAGGGAGACGTCCAGGAACTGAGGGGCTATCGCAAGAGGAGTTGGATGAGATGAATGATGACCCAGATGCGGATGAAGACGATTAGGAGCCGCAGGGGGCGCGTAATGGGCCAGAATGGGCGGGGATCGTGGGGAACAACAGCGGCTATTCACGGGCCGCGTGGCGCGGGAAATAGTATACGTAGACAGTAGTTAATTTATTCTTCATTGAAAGCTCGAAAGGGGCAGGAAAATGCGCCTGCAATGGCACAAAAAACGAATTTTCGCCCGCAGCATTTGGCGGGACCGATCATGTGTCCGTGCCATTGGATTTTAAGCTCCGACGGGAGCGGGAATGCCACTACGGGATCAAATCCCCAGGTGCCGAGGGCTGTCAAAACGGCCGAACAGTGCTGTATGTAAGCCTTGGGCCTGTGTGGGGACTCCCCAAAGATTACACATTAAGGCTGTGGGGTTACCCCAGAAGATTATGCATAATCCTAAGTATATGAGCTGAGTTAAAGCCAAACTAGAGGTGGGGGCACCTAGTCCGTCTTCTTCTTAGTGGGCTCAAGCCAACACACAATCCACCTAGCAAGCGATCCAACACACTACAGCAGAGCTTCCATCTTGTCGGGGTGAAGGCAAAGTCACTAGCGCAAACTGCAGCTGGGTCTCAAAGAGAACACCCTTGTTTTATATGTGGAGGTCTAGGACCAACAACACGAAACCCTCAACTTAGTCACTCGATGTTTCCAGAGTCCACAGTTTACTGATTCCGATATAAAGACTACTACAAGTGAAGTTCGGTATCAACCTCCACTAGCAGCCTGAGACCACTAGCACCAGCTTCGTCCAAAGTCTGGGGCGTAATGTTCTTCGACCCTAGTCTGTTCTGCGCTCCCTTTTATACTACTAGGTTCGAGTTACATGTGAAAGTGAGCTGAATAATACAATAAGCAATATTAGATGATAAGAAATACGGTCAGCCAATGAGACGACTGCCGTTTGGTTTTGGGACTGGTTTGGTATATGCCAGGTCAGCCTTGCTGACCGGCTAGTGTTCAACCGTGGGTATATCAATGGATCCTCAGCCCTTCGTCTATGCCGAGCACCCCTTCCGGACCAACCGGCGATGTAGCCGGTGGTCTAGGTCATCTCTACTCTGTCAGAGCGTCGATCTATTACATCTAGGCGACACAGTGTTGTGACCGACATCAAATGGTCATAGCTCGTTGGTCAGAACATCGATCTACCCTCCGGTCATCGGTACAGGCTGTATGATCGTTCCTAGCTCTGTTCCAATAGCCTGCTTGCTATTCCCTTTGACCTAGCTGCCCAGATCGGGCGCTAGCCTCGTGTTGCCTCATCTCTTATGTTGTGGTATGTCTTTGTCAACGCCCTAGCCGGTCGCTAGTCGGGTTGTTCCGCCTATCGCCATCTAGTCGTTTATCTAGAGATTAGATAGTACCACCGGTTACTGCGCCGAGCTTCCTAGCTCAAGGCGTAGTCCCCTAGCTGCACTTCCATCGTAGATATCCGTCTGCTAGACCCTCGCTAGCTCCGTCCCAAGTCATCTCTGGACTACTAGAGTCTCCTAGGTCATGTCTCATGAATGTATAGGCAGTGGTTTAATCCCTGGTTGTTTGTACACTCAGCTAGCAGCTAGCGCGTCACACTAGTGTAGCCTCGCACTACAGTCAGCAGTTAGGGCTCGCTCTGACTCTCCTTTATATCACCTAACAAGTGGTCTGCGTACTAGCTAGGGTGCTAGTAACAACAGAAGTGCTAGTTGCTTCCCGTTGTATAAAATACTGGTCATAGGAAATCGCAAAATTAGCCCTAGATGCCGCGCATTTATGTTACGCTGTTTCACCGCAGCACTGGACGATTTCCCCGGGAAGACGATGCCAGATGTCAGGGCAAACGTTGCATGCGGAATGGTCTCAACAGAAAAACAACCAATCCCGCCCGAGAACGAGGTCATAGGGGAGCTTCGAGCAGACTGAGAGCCCAGTATTCATTGGGCAAACAGTGTCGCCAGATGGTAGAGTGTGCCAGAAGCAATGGAATAGAGTGCCGGAATCCCGTTGGACAAGACCCAGTCAAGAGTTATTAGAGACTTTTCAGCCATTGCATCGACAGAAACAGAAAGCGGTACGGTGCAGAATGTCGGTGAGGGAGACATTGTGGGGAGAGAGAAGGGGTGAGCGACAAGACTAGATGAGCAGCAACACGAGTGAGTAGGGTCTCAGTGAGACAAAAGCCGAAATTGATTGGCAGATGACTCAGACAATAGGCTCCGCGGCTCCGACAATATGACAGGTCTTACATGAAAACAAACGACAAATTGTGATTTATTGCAAGAAATTTTAAATCGGGCTCTCTAAGACCCTTACCTTACGGTAGTGGGAATATCATAGCTATTTGAGTCAGGGTGAACATTGGATTGGGGCGGGGCCACGTAGAAAGAAGAGGTGGATGATCTCTGGATCTGGCCTGCTGTCAACAACACGTGCACTGATGATAGCCAATGCATTCCCCTTTTGGAATCACCTCCTCCACAAAATCGACACATAAACAAGGTAACACGGGATCTCCGTTGCACAAATTTAAATGAGCAATGAGGATACGATGTTGGCAGAGTATATACAGAGCTCTGTAATGTTTATAAGCAGCTCCCACTCAGCGAAAATTCAACAGAAATATTTGGTATGTTGACAAGCCTGAGTTGTAAGTAGTCCTTGACGGGGATAGGAGTTCAGGTAGGTACCGAGCTAGATGTACAGGCTGCATTTACAGAGGTAGATTCCGGATTATTGACAATGTTTACACCGTCCAGTGTCCCGCTCACGGTAGCCTAGGAGGAGAGAATAAAGCAGTGGGGAAGTGCTGGCGAGTGCTGACTTGATTTCGGATGAATACAACCAAGGAAACGTGTCACGCTACGCACAGATAGTCTGCTCGTAACGCGTTGTCAGGAAGCAAATACAGGGCTAAATATTTGACAGTGCTTGGCCCACCATATGAAGCATGTGTTGTTGATGACGGGCCAGATCCGGAGATCGCCCACCTCTTGGCCATTCACTTGCAACCCGCAATCGGCATCAGAGGTCGGTTGCTGTTTCACCCTCTTTTTAAAATTACAGGTGTCCGAAGCCTTTTCAAACTCCGCCATCAGCTCTAATCTTTTTCGTCGAGCTCTCTGTTTCCACTCATGCCGTGCCTGCCGTGGCCGCGTAAAATCCCATCATCACTCAATGTGTACAGCCTCGGCAAGTCCAGTAAAATGGGTCGTCTTGAATGCTCAGTCCATGAGTTGAATTTATTTTGATTAGATTTGCAGGCACAATCCATCTCTGTTACAGTCCCAGTTCACACCAGAGGAAGGGGATGCGAGGCCGCAAAGCGGCCGAGCAGCCCAAGGGGGACTCAGGATTCGAAATAAGTACATAGAGTCGAAAAGTTTTTTTCAACCCTCGGCTGACCCCCTCCCCCCCCCCCCTCCTTCCATATAGGGAAGGAGTTTCCCACCCCTAGCGCCGGGCCGTCGCCTCCGATTACGGCTGCAGCTCAGTATACCACCAGAGGTGGGCATGACGGGCAGTATAGCTATCCTACAGAGTAGTAACACCCTCCTGGCCATCTAGTACACCTCTGGTGTGCTTTTCCTCACACTCCTGTGCTGCTATCTGGTCTATCACCCCCACTTCGGCACTAGGCACCAAATCATCACAACTTAGGTGTATATTGGCAGGGGAAAATAATGATACTGTATATCCATGATAGTGAGTCTCATATTCTGTTTTCCTGAACATCTGGGAAAGTGGTTGAGCCAATGGAAGGCAAAATCTACAGCGCCATGCGTGATCCGGCATTTTCATATTAGGAAACTGACCTTCAAGATGGTTCGGGCATCGTACAAACCCTTCCTGAAACCTCTGGCATGGTTCAAATGGTGTTTTGAGGGTTTCCGAAATCTTCTAATAAAAGTATCACAAAGTTTTTTTCAGCCACCCCTGGGACCCTCCCCCCCCCCCCTCCCCACGTACAAAATTTTAATCCCGAGTTCCCCTTGGAGCAGCCGCTTGTAGCTTTTAAAAGCCTGACAAGTGCGACACTGGCTGTGTTTATAACGCCACTGGAACTGTGCCGCTAGCCAGGGAAAATCAGCCCAATATAAGCATGGCATGAGTAAATGGCATGAGTAAGTTTGGTTTCATATCACCACCTGCCACGCACTGTTCAGCTTGGAAAGTTGAACAATAGTGCACGTGATTGTTAAAGTGCCAGCCAATCGGAACACGACAGCTCCCTCCCTTCCACAGCGATGGTCCTTCCTGTTACCGTGATGCAGCACCTGTGTTGCATCCCACAAGTCACTCCTCTATGTAGGTCTGACTAATCATTCGGAAATATGGCATATGGCCAAGTCCTGTGAGCCCAGAAGTCATATCTGACCAAGTGCGTATGTCCTTTCATTCAGTGCAGTTGTCTCACACGACGAATTAGGTGGTTGCATACGAGGCTCTTGTCGTGGACCCATCCGATGGAATAGTCTATTATGTAGAAAGACGGCTGACGGAAGGACAAAGTGTATTGGTTGACAGTGCTCAAAAGAAGGATGTACTTCACACTGAGTACAGTTGCAGGCAAGTGATCAGCATGCCCCCGTTCAAAAATTGACCAGAAACCTGGTTGATAGTTCACGGATACGGGGGGCGCACCAGTCACAATCCGAAACGGCATCGCTTCCTTTACAAATGTCCCTGATTTTCGGATCTACAAGGTTGAAGGAGGGGATGTTGCAGCAATCAACCCCAGGTATGTCGAAACTTTCTTTTCTGGCGGGGCGGCGGCTCATTGCGGTGTGTTCTCTGGTAGACGCTGAGCAATTTCGCTTTGGAAACTTGACTCTCCATCCGTCTTACCTGAACCTCATGATCGCAGTACGCGAGGACCACAGCGATCCCGAGCCCGCAAATGTCATAGACGCCGTAGTTTCTCTCAACATGAAAACCGGAGTCTCAACCGTTGTGTCCGAAGGCTGGGATTTTTATGCTAATCTGGTGGTCAACCCTAGCGGGACAAAGCTGGCCTGATTGCGGTGGAATCATCCTGATATGCCTTTCCGGTCCACTCAACTTGTTGTCGGCGACGTTCACATTTCAGAAGATAGGCACATGTCGATCTCCAACTAGAATATTGTTGCGGGAGAAACTCATTCTGTGGCGCAGCAGGCTCTTTGGCTCGACGACAACAGAATCATATTCGTGCACGACACATCTGGTTGGATTCAGCCTTGGATCCATTTCCTACTAGACGGTGAAACTCAACCCATTCTGAAGCAACCTATCCTGGCCGAGTTCACGGAGGCGATGTGGGGTCTCGGGATGTCTCCGTCCATCTTCTATGTGTGGTTGGCAGGAAAGGATTTGCATTGTTGATTGTCGTTCGCATTTCGAGCGGGACATTCGAAGAATTGCCCTCCCCGTTCGTCGACATAAAATACATAAAGTGCGTTCGTTCCAACCAGGTGGTCCTTGTTGGGTCTAAGATCGACCGCGGGGAGTCCATTATCAAAATGACGCTGCATCACGGATCTCCGATGTTCGAAGTGCTTACCTCTTCATCCAACACTCCCGTCCCAGACGCCTTTGCTCCGTGACCCGAACCACTCGTGCTGTCGGACTCTCGCGTGCGCGACATCCACGCGCTTTTCTTCCCGCCCACTCATCCGGCATTCGCTGGTCCGCCAAATGGGAAGCCCCCTTGCGTGATGCACTTTCATTCCGGCCCAACATCCCGAATGTCACCGCAGTTTTTGTGGCAGCGTATTCTCTACACATCTCGTGGATGGCATGGTCAGTTGTCTGGTCAATCATGTGTAAAAACCCTCAATTCTTGCAGGCTCGATGTGATGTACAGCGGATCCACCGGTTACAGACGCTGATACATGTATTCGAATCCATAATTTCGTGCACGTATAGGCTGATGCAGATCCCAGGGAACGACTGGATGGAAAGTCTGCACAGTTGGACTAGTGATGTTCAGGTTCGGTTCGGTTCAAGTTCAGGGCCTTTTGTCCCGAACACTGAACCCGAACACGGTGTTCGGTTCGGCCATCCACTGAACCTGAACTTCGATTCGGTGTTCGAACACAGTTCGAACCTGAACCTTCTCGGCCTCCTCAGACAGTGAAAATCCGATTAAAAATATTGTTTTTTGTGATTCAGGCATGGTAAATGTGTTCCAGAGCGTGTTCAAGATGCTCTAGTGAGTTCCTAGCTCCTTCCAGGACATGAATCGTGCTCACAGCATTGTTCGACAGATGACCTGATTGTGAATTGCCATCCAATGCATACGAAGTTGGGCTGAAAATGTCTTCAAGAGAAGGCCAAGGTTTTGCGGTAGTGTATGGACTGTCCAAGAGTTCAATCTGAGGTGCGTTGGGGTCAAAACCTGGGATAAATTCCGCAAATTTCACTCATCTCAGTAAATTTCCGGTTCGGCGTTCGAACGCGTGTGCGCCCCAACCCGAACACCGAACCTGAATGCTGTGTTAGGTTCAAGCATCGGGTGAACCTGAACCTGAATCCAGTGTCCGGTTTGGGTTCGGTGAACGATGTGCTCCGAACTAAACCCAAACAACACACTTATCACCCAAATACAGCCCAAGTCTTTCCGGAATAAGCGGTGAGGCCTACGGAAATAAGACGAGGATCGGAAATAGGCCGATCAGCGAGCGCAAGAGCCAAGATTCAGACGAGTGGTAGTCCCTTTACAGGTCCTAACAAGGTTGAAGGGAAGGTATGTGTTTCCCTTAGGAAGATGAACCTTCACTACAAGATATCACCAGGAATTGACCTGAGCGATAATCGAGCGGTGGAAATAAGATGTTTTAAAAGCTTCGCAGCTTATGAGACAGCATGTGTTGTGAGTGGTGGTGGTGGTGGTGGTGGTGGTGTTGTCCAACGACGTGCAGGAGACCTCAGATAGGTCGACGATATAACAATTCCAAACAATAGTAACCCCGTAGCTTATTTCCCAAGTGCCGATGACGATAGCTGATGACAATGACAGTAGCTGATTCCAAAACACAATTCAATTCCCAGATGATAGATAGCCTCAATCACGTCCAAGACGTTTCCAATACCCTATTCCTTATTCCAACTTAAGGTTTCCCGATGTTAAAGTCCAACGACAATACACACTGAGCCAACCCCAGAAATAGCCCAATCGCAAGTGTTCAGCCTACTAATACACGGGTGATTCTGTACCCTACTCGAGATAATGTCCTGACTACTTATACAAACCCCAAAATCATATGCAAGTCCAAAACGAAGTAGAAATTAGTAAAATTGTCCGAGTTCCCCCTTCACAGCCGTTTTATCCGTCGGAAGGGCTCCCGCGAGCGTATTGCCATTGGCTGGTGAGCAGGACGATCGTGATGTCCGCTCGAGCGGCGTTGGTCAGCCTAGGGGTTTGAAACCCTCAGTCTCTTGGCTGACTGATACTGTAAGAAACGTAACTTTCAACTCAACCCCCTACCATTATTTTGAACCACATTCCTTACCGATCTCCTTTTATCTGCTATTGCATAGCCCTCACATTCGTTGACTGTCTTCCTTTACTCTACTCAGTAGACGATCACGTTCGTTCGATTCCATCTCACCCCAACATGTTTACAATCACTCACAACAGTAGTAAACATCGATACCATATATAAGCCTTATCGTAGCGTAGACAACCTCGGTTAATCCTACACCTTACACCAGTGACTTGTTGGACCGACCACCTCAAATTTTCCCGTGTGCCGGACTAGTTTCTTACTCTCCGTCACATATTTTTCACTGCTCGCTTTCTGTTGTTGCTCTGTCTGGCCTCCCGGTCTGATCAACCGTTATCGCCGCCCTGCTTCAACAACCTGTTGAAATGAGCCCCAGACTAGGACATCACTCAGACGGAAAGAGACAGTACTGGGGGATCTCGTTGTAATCCGGTAGAGTACATGCCTGAAAGTACACTACTTATATACTACTACCTGATGCAATATGACTCAGTAACCTAGTCATATGTACAGTTTAACTATGACTCAACATGAGTCACACTGAGTCAGAACATAAAGTCGAAATGACTCGGTCCAATAAATGAGTCACACTGACTCAATTGATGGCGAGCTTGCAACAGCTCGCACAGCCACTCTATATTCCAACACACTCCCTCGAGCTGTGGAAAGCTCGCACACTCAACACTCCCTCAAACCTCCGAAACTAAACCCACCCATATGCTTCAAATCCCAACCGGGTGCGTGAACCTTGAGCGAATGTTGTACCAGAGATGCGTCTCGGCGATGGCTTACACGATGATGGGATTCGGCCCCCAACGGCAGTTCCGTTCAGCCACGCCTGCCGACCGCGGCAGGTTCACGTAGCGATGATGCGCCCAACCTGGACGGCTTCCGATGCCCCGATTCTCCGAGGACTTCAATGCCCCACTTCTGCGAGGACTTCCGTACATGCCCCGATCATCGACGAGGACTTCCGAGTGCCTCGCAGAGCGAGGGCTTCCAAGTGCGCCCATAATGGACGGCTTCCGAGTGCACCCACAACAATGGGCGGCTTTGACCAGTGCGCTTTGACAAGCGGCTTCGGGAATCGACGATAGTAATGTTCGCCGGTCAAGCCCTTTAATTGGGCTTCTGCTGGCGTATTGTATGCTGCCCCGCCAGACCAGGGTAGAACCGGATTATGTTGAAATGAGCCCCAGACTAGGACATCACTCAGAAGGAAAGAGACAGTACTGGGGGATCTCGTTGTAATCCGGTAGAGTACATGCCTGAAAGTACACTACTTATATACTACTACCTGATGCAATATGACTCAGTAACCTAGTCATATGTACAGTTTAACTATGACTCAACATGAGTCACACTGAGTCAGAACATAAAGTCGAAATGACTCGGTCCAATAAATGAGTCACACTGACTCAATTGATGGCGAGCTTGCAACAGCTCGCACAGCCACTCTATATTCCAACACAACCTACCAGCCGAAACACCCTCTACGCTATGGAAACTGGACGTCCGGCAACTCGTCAAGCAGTTCGCGAAGGTGCTGCCCCTGCACCTCCGCCTGTCTTAGGTACGTCTAACCGCTCGACATCGCCGACTTCCTCACCTCGCCCCCTGGATGGGGCGACTCCTTCCCGTTCACCCAAAACCTCATCTCGCCCGGTCACCCCCGAGTTGACCTACAGCTCGGTGGTGTCGGGGAGACCTCCTGCTTTGTCGGGAGAAGGGCTTGGATTGTCCAGCCCTGGGTTCACCATCGGTGAACCCGAATCTATCTCGAAACCGCCGTCCCTCTCCAGGGATGTCGACTTCGGCCCTGCCCATCCTGACGAGGATGCGGCCCAGGGCTGGACCTCTGTAACCCACAACAATTCTCGTACGCATAGTCCACGAGCCACATCGCCCGTGAGCAATAATATACCGGTTGCTCACCATGCCAGTCCTGTGTCTGAGTCGACCATTAATAAGGCCGAGGCTAACATGAGCATGGATGATCTACTGAGAATGGCTGAGCGCCACCGCTTCTACGCAGAACGGGCGTATGCGGCGGCGCGTCTGCGAGTACAGAGTGCCTCTGCACCACCAAATGCAGAGCAAGTTCAGACTCCCAAGCCCACCGTGGAGTTTGAGAGACCCGTTAGCACGCCGTCTGAAGTAAGCCGTGCAGTGCCGACGGGTGAAGGTACCTCAAAGGACAAAAGGAAGGGAGCGGATCCGCGCAATTTCGGCGGGATCCCCTCGCTTCATGAGTTCACCGAGGAAGACCTAGCGGCACAACGCGATGCATTCGCCAATTACGAAGAGATCCAGAGGACTATCAAACAGGAGAGTGTCTCAACTCCTCCTGGATTTTTCCGGGGCTTGGCTTCGTTGAGTGAGACCAGGGATGAAGTCCCTGTGTCCGAAACTGTGCCTGTCGCCACCACGATGGTTGGCGACCCTCCGGATAATAAAACCTCAGCCGAACCAACCCGAAAAAGGGATGGTAAAAAGTCTGGCCAGACTCGAATGGAAGAGATCGCTGAACTTGAAACAAGACTCAGCGAGCTGAGGCAGTCGGAGACCCCGAAGATCGCCAGGAAAGCAGTGCCTAGTCAGGCAAAACAAATCGTTCAACAGAACATCTTGAATGCTGCCCGTCGTGCGACTGGAGAGACCAAATCTGTTACTCCGGTAGTGCGTACTCGCCCTGGTGAATTTTTAGAGCAAGCAATCTGAGACACGGTACGGAACGGAGGTACCCCACCTTCAGATTATTCGAGCAGTTCTTCGAGCAGCCCATCTCGCTCGAGTTCTGAGGACGAGTCCAATTTTGGAGGTGATGGAGATCCACCTGAAGTTCCGTTACGCAGGAGAAAGTCGAAAAGATCAAAGAGGCGCCGCCAGCCTCACAAGATGTTGCTGAAGCCGATACCTCCTACCAAGTACGATGGATCGGCTGACGCGACTCTGTTCTATCGATGGTGCCGAGAATCCACGTCGTTTGTTAAAGTCGGACGCGTACCCGCGACCGAACAGCTGTTTTTCTTGTCCTATTACCTGACAGGGAAAGCGCTGGACTTTTACGAACAAGTCGCTATTCGTAAGCCCTTGACATACGGTCTTGAAGAGTTTTTCCTCGACCTGTTCGACTTCTGCTTCCCTAAAGACTTCCGCAATAAAATGCGTGATCAGTTGAATAGGTGCTACCAGAACTCGAAGCTTGTTTTGGAACATATTGCAGGCCTTTGAGCAATTGTGGCGTGTAGTCGGCCTGCCGAATGACCAAGAAAAAGTGGTTAAATTCTGGCGAAGTCTGAATACCAACATTCAGCAAGAATTATACAGGAAAGACCTTGACCCCGAGATATCGTCGTGGGAGGAAGTTTCCAACGCCGCAGAGCGCGCTGAAGTGTGGCTCAAGTTGGACATCAGATCCAAACTGCCCAATACTGGCCCGTCCAGTTCAAACAATGCACCGGCGGCCAAGCTTCCGTCTGGAGCAAAGAGAGTCCCGTCAAGATTTATGCGTCGAAACGGGCGCGGCCGCGGGACGGGAGTGATTCGCACCTCTTCCGCTGCTCTGAGACCATCGCGCCCAGGCCCTTCTACTGACGCGATCCCGGGGAAAACCCCAAGGCGGAATGTCCCGCCCGAGAAGACCATGTCTGCAAAGAAGCGGAATGAGATGCTTGCAGAAGGGCGTTGTTTTACCTGCGGAGAGAATGGGCACTTGGCGCGCAACTGTCCAACGACCACCAATGTGGTTTCCAAAGAGAAAGGCAAACCACCAGGGTTTGGCCTTCATGCTGCCGGCTTTGAGTCGGGTTCGACGAGCTCCGCACTGTGCCAGAGTACGGAAGTCTTGAGTACTCTTCCAATCGGAGCCGTTGGCCTTAATTTCGAGGACGAAACGGTTCTGGTTGACGAGGAGGGGGACGATGTTCTTGAAACCATCTCGTTAAGCTCAACCGATCCAGATAAGGATTCGATCTCGGTTCAAGGCAAAATACCTCTTGTCCGCAATCCAATCGGCGACTTGTATGCGTTCTATACGGAAATTGCGTTGCATATGTGTCAACCGTACCCTGGAGACGAGGGCAAATTCCAGGAAGAGCAGAGATTCCTCGTGTATCGTGTATCAGAAACACAATATATCGTGATGGACAATAAGACCGACCTGGACTGCCTCATAGATGATGAGCATCTAAAGAACCCAGGCTTCATGGTGGGCCTATGGTATGCGCGCGAGGCGCAGAAGAGCCAGGGGCTAAATCCCCGCGATGTTCCAATGGAGGATCGATTTGTTTGTGAGCTGGGAAAACGCATTAACCGGCGGCACATGCATAATTTTGGAGCGAGCTTTCCTGGACCCGTTCAACGAGGAATTAAGTTTCAATAGGTTTCACGTCCAGTTGAAAGACAGCGATTCGTTCACCGTAATGGACTCTGTCCTGGAAATCCAGGCTCTTCTGCCTCGTAACAAGCTGTTGGATCGAGATTTCGATCTTATTGAGTGGTATACGAATCAGATTGAGGAGTGTCGTCGTCGCGATGAGTCCTTCGATTTGATATCAGTATCTTCGGACACAGAGGATGAATATTCGTTTCCCCTGAGTCTTTCTGAAAGAACGAGCACACCGCGAGATGTCATCGGGGATGACAGCTGCGCGTTCCCCGAAGGCGCCCGCATGAAGGGGCGCCATATCGGTAACTTGCTCGGGGATGCCGCCGCTCTCATTCTGGAGGTATGCCAGCCGTACCCAGGTGACGAAATAATACCCAGTGATGCCGGGTGCCGTCAGAACGTACGGTTTAGAATGATTCAGACGTCCCATAACATGGATACGTTCTTCGCCGTGCCGAATATATTTCTGCCATTGGAGTATCTTCTGAACTCTCATTTCAGTCTGGGGAGATGGTATGCTGTTCAGCGTGCCATCACGCTTGGAATTGAAGACTTTGGGTTCATGCGGACTCACTTCCCGAATATCAAGGAATTGATGGCCGACGAATTGAGGAGATATTTTGTGGAGAATAGTATCGACTATCCCCTACTCGCCGGTGCTACAATTCGACATGTCCAGTCGCGATCCCGAGGAACCTGAAAGGGGGCCCGAGATTTACCTTATTCGGATGCCTAGGCCTGAGGGTGACTTTGTGGAATACATCTCACACTATGAATTGACGAACCCGGATTTTGACATAGTAGGCTGGGTCTTGACCCGTCCAATCCGCGATAATTTGGCGGTGAATCACTTGTTCGAGGGATTCTCAAGCTTACTTGAAACCTCGTACCTTGGATCCTTATTCGGGGATGCCAAGATTCCCGAGGGCGAGCCGCAAATTTATTGTGGAAAAGCTCAAATTCCTGCCGACGGTTATAACGGGTTGAGGCGTACCGCATCAATGCCGAAGACTCCAGACCGCGTGGTTGCAAAGCCTCTGGTCATTGTAGCGCTCGTGAACGGACAGCCGGTTCGCGCACTCGTTGACTCAGGCTCACTTGGAGATCTAATTTCTACAACCGTGGCAGATCAGTTGCGTATCAAGCGTAACGAGCTCGACGAGCCCATAGTTCTACAGCTCGCCGTGCACGGTTCGCGCTCGCGAATCAACCATTCCGTCAGTGTCACCTTGAAGTATCAAGACGTGTGCGGACCACGTACCTTTTACGTTGCAAACTTGAGCGGATACGACATGATCTTGGGAACAGCTTGGTTATACCAGCACAAGGTGACTATAGGCCTTAATCCAGCGCGTGTTTGCATCGGAAAGTGCTGATGCCTTACCTCTAGAAGGAGTTGCAACTGCGAAAATCTACACGAATGCAATGAGGACGGAAGGTGATGTCCTTCAGGCGGCGAGGGAACAGTTGTTGGAGTACGCAAAGCCCATCTGTAAAGTCGCCGCGGAAACACCGTTACCGCCCCTGCATGCAATTAATCATGAAATTCCGTTGATTGATGAGAATAAAATAATTCCTGGCGGCCTTCGCGATGTCCCGAAGCTTTGCGCGCGCAGTGGGAATGACAAGCGCCAAGTGTACTTGAGTACAGGCCGTTTGGAAATCACTAACTCGGGCAACACCGCGCCGATGTTATTGATCCCCAAGGCGAAATCTAATCCGCCCCGGCTGCGCGTCGTGGTGGACTTGCGCGCACGTAACGCGAATACGAGGAAAATGACCTCACCTCTTCCAGACATGGAAGGTATCTTGAGACGAATTTCACGTTGCAAATACCGTTCATTAATTGATGGCCAAGATGCCTACGAGCAGATCAGAATCAAGCCTGAACATGTGGAGCGTACTGCAGTTAGCACCCCTGACGGGAATATGGTCAGTCTGGTGCTACAGCAGGGAGATTGCAACGCGCCGGCCACTTACCAATCTCTGATGAATTACCTGTTCTCAGATTTCATTGGCAGATTCATGGATGTTGTACCTGGATGACATTGTCATTTACTCGGAGACGCTCGAGGATCACGTCGAACATGTCAAGAAAATAATTGACATTCTCAAGCGCGAGTCCCTGTATCTCAGCGCGAATAAAATGCAGTTGCTCCAGCCAGAGATCAAAGTCCTCGGCCGAATTGTCGACGATGAGGGTATCCGAATGGATCCCGACAAGGTCGACTCAGTACTGAATTGGAAGACCCCCACGAACCGTGAGTTGTTGCGTGGATTTCTGGGTTCCGTGAGATATCTCGCCGACGATGCGGCGTTGGTGAGAATTCCGATGGGAGTTCTCCACGGACTCACGGGTGACTCGGTACCATTCAGGTGGAGTTTCACTCACCAGCGTGCGTTTGAAGATTGCAAAAGCACTGTTGAGGATGGTCGAGATCACCGCAGGAAGCCTTTGGATTACCGTATCGGAGCCCCTGCCATTTGGCTGATAACTGATGGCTGCAGCACCGGAGTCGCTGGAGTCGTTTGCCAGGGAGAGGATTGGAAATCTGCAAAAGTAGCAGCCTTTTTCTCGGCGAAGCTGAATTCTGCTCAGCAAAATTATCCTGTCCATGAGATAGAAATGCTTGCCGGTGTTGAATCCATGCTGCGTCACCGGGACATCCTTCAAGGATGTCGGTTCACGTGGATAACAGATCACAAAGGGTTAATTCATCTGGTGAATCAAAAGAATCTATTAGGACGTCAGGCTCGTTGGATAGAGAAAATCTCGAGCTTTGACTTTAAAATTGAATATGTACCTGGCACAGAAAATGTGCTCGCAGATGCGTTGTCTCGAATATATTCGAACGAGGCGCCCGGGACGGTGCGCGCTCGCTCCGAATACACATATCACGACGTGGTAGACAATGATGTTCTCGCTCTTGGAGCAATTTCGATGCCTGTCTTTGCAGGAGGAGAAGCTGCGGCACTTGCGAATGATCGAGTAACGCGCTCGATGGCTCGTGACCGCGAGAAATTTCAGAACCAGCCATCCAAGAAAGTAGACTTTCTGGAGGGCGAGTCGCCGCGTTATGCCTTGCGACCCCGCCACAAGGCACAGGAGGACGGGGATACGAGTACGAAAAAAACCTACCAAAATTCCAAAACTAAGCATCCCAATGCTCTTGCGCCTGGCTCGAAGCCACCAGATTTGCAGAAGAAGGCGACGAAGGGGCCCGCAAAGCCAGCCCGAGACGCTATCGAGATGACAGCGGAAGCAAAGCAGAGATCAGATGGATCGACACGGGGATCAATTGACCCCGAACGGAACACGGAGTTACCTCCGTTAGCCGAGCAAGATCCTCCCACCGACCACGAACTTGAAGCGATGGATGAATCCCTGCTTCAAGTGGTCAACAGCGGTTGGAGGGGGCTTGACCTCACTTCCCTTGTCGCTCATAACTACAATGATGATCTGTTCTTCAAACTCATCCTCGATGAACCGAAGGCTTACCGCAATTTTGTGGTCGAGAACGGACTGGTTTATCTCAGAAAGGACGACATCCGGCTGCTCTGCATTCCCGCAATTAGCTACCGTGGTCGTAACGTCCGTGAAATCATTATTTCCGAGGCTCACTCGGTTCTTGCTCATCTTGGGACCCGAAAAACTCTCGACTACCTCCGAGACCATGTCTGGTGGAAGGAGATGGTGGAAGACGTCCGCACATTCTGTGAAACATGTGATACGTGCAAGCGCAGTAAGTCCAGCACGCAGAAGCCGTATGGGCTTCTCCACTCCCTTAATCCACCTTCTCAGCCATGGGAATCACTTGGCATTGACTTTGTCGGCCCGCTTCCCGAGTCCAAGAATCGCGATGGTGTATTCAATTCCATAACCGTCGTCATCGACCTCTTGACGGGTATGGTACACTTGATCCCAAGTCGTATCAACTATACTGCACGCCAGCTTGCCGAATTGATGTTCGAGTCAATCTACAAGTTGCACGGGTTGCCCAAAAGTATTGTGAGTGACCGCGACGTGTTATTTACAAGCACGTTCTGGAAGCGGCTCCACGAGCTCATCGGGACTAAACTCAATATGTCTAGCGCATATCATCCGGAATCTGATGGTGGAACCGAACGCGCCAATCGCACTGTTACTCAAATGCTGCGACAGTGTATTCAGCCCAATCAGAAGGACTGGGTGGCGAAGCTACCTGCTATTGAGTTTGCCATCAACTCTGCTCGTTCAGAGACTACGGGGTATTCTCCCTTTTTCCTCAACACTGGGCGTATGCCGCGCTCGCTGATTTGGAATCCGGATCGAACTAGGCAATATCCGGGTATTGCAAATTTTGCAATGCAACGGCGACTTGCCATCATGTCTGCACACGACAGCATGATTGCTGCCAGAGTTAAACAGACTCGTGCCGCCAACCGTAAACGCCAGGCTGCGCCGTTTGAGGCGACCGACCTGGTGTATCTCTCGACCAAGAACATAAAATTCGAGAAGGGGTTAGCCCGTAAGCTAATCCCCAAATACATCGGGCCTTATCGCATTCTGAAGAGCTTTGATAACAATTCGTTTCAGGTTGAATTGCCTCCGAATTTGAAACAGCGCGGGTTGCATGACGTCTTCCACTCGTCCCTGCTGCGGATCCACGTCCCGAACGATGACCGACGGTTCCCAAGACGCCTTGAGAACCAGTTAGGTGTATCCTCTGACATGGAAAACAACGAGTGGCCTGCCGATAAGATTCTCAGCCATTATGGACGACGCAAGGATGCCATTTTCGAGGTTTTGTGGCAATCAGGGGATCGCACCTGGATGCCATATGACCTTGCATCACGACTCACATGTTTCCAAGATTATCTCGACGTCTTGGGTGCCTCAGATATTGCCGAACTCCAGTATGGATCCGGACGGCCGCCTGCGAATGATGCGCAAATATTTGCGGGAGGTATCCGATTGGAGAGCTGCGACTTAAAGTCGACTCGGCTAGATGCTCCCCTTCAGTTATTCCCCACTTTGATGTCGCCCAAACATACCAAGAACACCCGCCGGGACCTTACTTCTACGGTCTTCGACCACCCCGACTGGACTTCTGGTTCAAGCCACGAGTTCTTTACCGGTCCTATCCCCGATCCCAAGCAGTGGGACCCAAAGTATAATCTTTGGAACTCGAAGCGCATCGCCGTCAAACGCGTGAGCGACGAGGTTTTTGTGCTGGTTGGCCAAGGCCAGCAGACCGGTACTTACATCAGCATGGTCACTGCGAAGCAGGTCGCCGCGATCCTCAGCCACAATGAGGAACTGTGGTTCCATCCTCCGAAGGACGGCCAGCGTCTGATTGAGCCCCTCGGATTCGCCACGTTCTCGATGCACGTCAGTGCGTGGGATGGCGCAGACTTCCTCTGGTGCTTCTATGACGAAAAAGGATCATGCTACACGTACAGCACCGCCGACGCCGAGAGTAGCATCCCTAGCTGGACCTCTTGGCTCGTTCATCCTCAGCATATTGGCGAGTTCCGTGTCCCTGGTGGAATGGCCCTCGTGTCGCTCCAGAAGAAGAGGCTCATCGAGGAGCAATGGGAACGAAACATCCTGAGTCAACACGAGTCCCGCAGCCGCCGCGAGAAGCGCAAGACCCAGAACCCCGGCTCAACTGCAACGGAGCGGAGTGTGGTCTCGATGCGCCTGGCGATTTTGGCACGTAGCCGCGAGGCTGCTCGGGCCGTTCACGCTGCGAACGCCGCCGATCAACCCCCACTCGATAACGCGATGGTGGCGCCGCCTCCTGTCATCACGGGCCCGGTTCTCGCGCAAACTGCTTTCGCTCCTCAGGCCCCAGTTGGGCTCGCTCAGCCCGTGGATTCGACTTCGTCGCAGGATTCCACGGTTGCTACCTTGTCCACCACCCTTCCTTCCTTCAGTTTGCTTACCATCAATCCCGCCGATACTTTGTTCAACCCCTCGGAGCATGACATTGGCGACATGACAGATGCGGAGTTCCAGGCACCCATGCGTGGCGCTCCGCCGTCTGGGGGCTCTGTTCACGGCGGCGATATCTCGATGGAAGTGTTGTAAGATCGCCCCGTGCGGCGATCTGGAGGGCGTATGTAAGGAACGTAACTTTCAACTCAAAGACTATTCCCGCATGCCCTTGTTATCAGTACGTCCAGCCTATTCCATCGTGTGGGAATAAGACCAGAAATAGTCTCTAAAGAGGTTTGTGGGCTACACATTCCTCTACAGTTTTCGAGGCGAGCACTGTCAGTCCGCAGGGTAGTTCCCTACCCCTTGTACCCGTTACTCTGTGATCACAACCCATCTGGCTATACCGAGACCGTATACCAGTCCTTAGAAATAAGCCTATACTGTAATCCGACTATTCCTGAAACGCGCAAAATGTGCGGTGTTTAGGTATAGACGGATTCCAGACAGTTCATCGGTCCAGGTTCGAACCGATTTTTGAACCGAACTTGGCCATCACTAAGTTGGACGTCCAAGAATGCACTCTGTCCGAACCGCCATTAGGGGCCTTCCTTTCCGGGAAGAGCACAGCCATCCTGCCGGCGGCTCAACAGGCAGAGCTCGAACTTGAAGCTGTGGTGAGCCGCATGCCAAACAATTCCTCATCCTCCCTTCGCGATACCCATGACCACGACCATTATGCCTCTGTTCACGAACCACCACGCCATGCACATCAACGCCCGCCACACCCTCTGTCCAGAGCCGCTCTGCCCTCAGTTCCTGTCTGCTCCCCGCCAATGCCAGCATGGCAGCAATCAAGGAAAGTATTGAAAGTACTATGTCGCGGTAAGTTGCAACGTGTTTTCTTTCTCTGCCTTTTCTTCTTTGCCCTGTGCTAACTTTTTCTTCTCCACCAGCACCTGCCAAATCCTTGACACCGGTCTTGCTGAAGCTGCCGCCACCTTCCCAGCCCCGCCCCGAGCACAAACTCGCTTTTGCGCCAACAAGCTCGGAAAGAAGGTGTTCAAGAGCGACTGGACGTCCTACGATCATTCGTGAGTTCCGGCTACATCCAAAAATAAAACAAAACGCACCTCGCGTACCAACAGCCGCTTCCCCTTCACCACCGTCTGGATCTCCGCAATCTACCCCGGTGCACGGCGTGAACGTCCAGCCACGACATCCACGTCTGTATCAACGTCCATACCCCCCCAATACTTGTGCTCCTCTCCGTCATTGTGCTCCGCCCACAGCCCTTTCCCGAGCATCTTGCACGGGCACAGCAACTGCAATGGCCTCGCGCCCTTCCCGTGCAGCACGCTCCCCGGCCCGAACACATCCTCGAGCAGCGCCACATATGCCGCCGTCGGCGTGGTGTTTGCGCACGGCTACACCCATCTTTCCGCCGCTGCCTTATCACGATTCCCACTCGCATCCACATCAACATCAACATCAATCCCGTCTCCGCCCCCCCCCCATCCTCTTGAGAAAGGCTGCGATCGATGCAGTATCGCATGCGGGCGGCCCACGCAGCATGCCCACAGGCGGGCGCGCCGTCCTGCATGCCGCCTTGATCTCGTGCTGCCCCGTCCACGTCACGCCGTACTAGGGCTGCTGCTCGGGCGCAGACGGGCGCCGCATGAGCGAGTTTTACGTGCATTTGTGGTGCGGTGCGCGGTCGTGCGCGAATGCGCCGGTCCCTGCGCGCGTGCTGGCGGACGCGTTGTGTGAGACGGGGGCATGGCTAAATGTATAGAGATGTAAAATAATACATGTCCTTTTGTACCTTCTTACATGTGTAATACAGCTCATTTGCGGTATCGCTTGACTTATCGTTCCTTGGATTCATTTGAAGCTCCGCCGAGCGAGCCGTCGGCACAGTGGCTGTGCTTGTCCCAAAATGGAAGGTGTTTAATGGCGGTTCGGACGCAACTCCAAGAATGCTGTACTATTTCGACCAAATGTTCACTATTTTTAGATTTTCATCGACCGAGGTGGCCGATAAATTTTCTTTTGAATTGTAGCGATTTTTAGGCACATCAAAAAAAAATCTGGTGTCACCGTCACCTGAACATTTGGTCAAAATAGTACAGTGTGTCGAAGCGACTCGTCAAGCAGCGGACAAAGGCCTCATCGACCTCGACCGTGTCGTGATTACGGATGCAGGTCCGTCATTGCCATTCCTTCCTCGTCCTTTGCCTAGCCTAAAAGCATGCACACCTCAGGCTTGCCTCAGGCGGTCCCTCCGTCCTCATGTCCCTGATCAACTTTCCCGGCATCTATGCAGCCGGTTGCTTGCAATTCTCCGTGTGCGACATCGTAGAGCTGTACCACGAATCACCAAGGCTGCAGCTCTTCTACCCGGCGTTGCTCCCCGGAGGCTCTCTAGAGGAGGTCCCTGAGGTCTGCAGAGCGCGGTCGCCGCTGTTACATGCCGAGAAGATCAAAACCCCCGTCTTGGTGAAATATTTTCTATTGTACGTTCTTGGATGTCCACTCACCGTACCCGTGTACATAGCTTGTGCACGGATCACAAGACGTCGTCATACCGGTCTCGCAAACCGACGCCATCGTGGCCGAGATCAAGAAAGCGCCAACTTGCATGCTTTGAACACGTCTTGGGCTTCTGGATAGCGGAGTAGTGCGGTGGGAGCGAATTGGATTCGTTGAATTCTAGGGCAAGAGTGAAACGAAATACCTGGTGTCAGATACAGAGAACAAGAAAATCACCTCTTTAGGGCCTGATCGGGTACTTTAGAAATTCCGCGAGAAATTTGTAGAGGTTTTGTCACTATATGTCACAGCCTCGGACTTATCGGACGCCGTCAGTCTCTTCAGTACGTGTTGAGTACGCGTCTCTTTCTGCAACCCTACCATTCACAGCATACCGTATTCATGTCTCTCAGTCTGTAGGCGCCACTCCTGTTTACACGCCTCTCCCAGCCCTCTCGTGCTTCTTTCTGGAACCATCACTGTCATTCACAGCGCGCCGCTCCCGCATCGACTGCAACCGCCACTGCTCGCAGATGGCTCCTCAGGAAGATGCTGCCATTCTGCGGCGCCGTTCTGCCATCGCCGCTGCTGCCGTTGCTGTCGCCTTCTTCGGCTGTGAATGTCTTGGCTTGGAGAAGTCTCATCCGCGCCCCATGCATACCTCGATACTACAGGACGGAAATGGCTTGACGAGGTCTTGGCAGGGCATCCGGATCGCTGTCGACACGAGCTCGGCATGTCTGCCTTGCAGTTTGCATTGCTCTGGGCAGAGCTTGTCACTACGGGAGACCTGGGAGATAGCCGTTACGTGACAGCGCAGGAGCAGCTTGCTATTTTCGTCTACTGGATGGTGCACGGCAGCAGCCAACGGGAGCTCCAGGAAAGGTTTCAGCGCTCAGCCGACACTATCAGCAAATACATCAACAAAGGTCTCCAACTTTTCACTGGCGGATTCTACGAAACATATGTGCGCGATCCCGAGAACCAAACCCCTGAGAAGATTCTGGAAAATCCAAATGGTTCCCCTTCTTCAGATACTGCCGCGGCGCCGTCGATGGAGTTCATGTACTTGCCTACGCTCTCGAGCAACATATCACACGATATCGCGACCGACATGGAGAGATCACCCAGAACTGTGTTGCGGCATGCGACTTTGACATGCTCTTCCTATACATAATGGCGGGATACGAAGGCACTGCCGCGGATGGCCAGCTATTACTATCGCACGACAAAACGGCTTCTCATTACCCCCAGGATGTTATTATCTAGCAGATGCTGGTTTTCCGAATTGCGACATGCTCATGGCGCCGTACCGCGGGATTCGTTACCATCTCAAGGAGTGGAAGCGCGGAAACCAGCGGTGAGTCCCGTCATTCTCACGGACTTTTGACTCACCCGAAATAGACCCCAGAATCGTGAGGAGCTGTTCAATCTTCGCCATGCCCAGCTTCGAAATGTCATCGAACGGATTTTCGGCGTGAAAGAAACGGAGGTTTTGGGTGCTGATTTCACGACCGGAGATGGCCTACCATCAGCAGGCTCTCATGGTTGGAGCAGCCGCCGCATTACACAACTTCCTGCGCATCCACGAGCCGATAAACGATCTCGAAGACGACGAGGAGTACGACATCGAGGGCCACCCTTTTTTTGCAGCGGCGCCAGGAGGGAATGACGATGTGCCGGTCTTTGCTGTTGACAACACGGAGAAGGCACAGGCCGATGCGCGTCGGGATCGCATAGCGCAGGCCATGTGGGAACACTACATACTTGATCACCCCGATTTACAATAACAAGATTCAATTTGATGTACGTTGCTACAATGCTACATGCAGATGGATCAAAGACACGATGCGAGTGGTTCGAAGGGATGAGGACAGTGCTACAGTGATGAGAACAGAGATGCGAGTCCACAGCGGGGAAACAGAATGCGATATGAGTCTGAAAAAAAGAACGGCAACAGCCTACGCGAACCATCGATGAGAACACAGCTCGAATACATAGATTGAGATGCTTACCTAGTAATCTTCGGGGAGAACGACGCCGGCTGCTTCAAGAATTCCGGCAATCATGCCTTTGCGGCGTTCTGCGCTTTGGGTGATAACGAAGAGACGGGCCCGGACGGGAGACTCGGTGAGGTAGGCGGAGACGATGTTGAATAGCTTGCCGCGTGGGTCGGGCGGGAGGAGAGTCTCGTCCTCGAGAACGCGCATCACGTCATCAACGTAGGAGACGTCCGTGGTTGTGACGATGGGCTTGGCCATGGTGTCTGACAGTTTGTTAAAAGAGCGCGATTTGGCTGCCCGCCTCCGCGTTGCGTTTGGCGGTGCTGCTGCCGGTGCTTGAGTTGGACTTCACACGGGGCCGCTTTGGTTCGGGGTCGGTCGCGTCGTCGTCGTCGCTCTCGGCACGCGTGCGCTTGGTTGGCGGTCGCGGAGGGGACTGTAGAAGCATTGGCAGGTCTGTATGCAGCTGGATAAACGAAACACAGGCGCAGCTCGTCATCGTAGTTGTTGAGACCTCCCGTCGCCTCTCCATTCGGCAGCGTATTGTCGAGCACAAGCATCGGTGCGCGCGGCGTCACATCGCCGGCCGTGTCGACGGATCCTGTAGACTTGAGATTCGAGGTGGAGGCAGCAGGGGAGGCAGTGGGGGAGGCAGACGTGACAGAGGTGGCAGCAGTGTTCTCCTTGGCGATGCGCTTGCGGGGTTTGCGGAAATGAACAACATGTTCGCCGGTCGCGCGGTTTCGGAAGCCATCGTACAGTTCATCGAGCTCCTGGTAGAAAGGACACGCTTTCTTGAAGCATCGCGCGTACTTCTTGCCGTGTACCTGGTTGCCTGCGCGTCAGAAGACTCGACGCGCAGAGAGAATTGAAACACACCTTGATAAAATCCTCGATATACTCGGGGTGTTAGAGGCATGCTTCTCGTCTTCGTCCCACCCAGAGCCGCTGAACTTCTCCACAAAAAGATACAGCTCAAAAGTTTTCTTCAGCTGATGCAAGGTTTCAGCAATGCAGACAGTCCCCTACAATGGTACAAACACTCACATCCTCCAGCTTCGAGATCAGTTTCGTCTGGTCTTTTGGTGGGTTGGCGTCCGGGTTGGCAGCGTGGACCGCTTTGACGACATCCGGCCAGACCGTCGACTTCCACCCATTGCCGCTTTGGTGAGTCGACTTTCTTTCAACAAGCTTGCTGAGGGCGGCGGTGACCTCGGGAATCGTCCACTTCGCATTATGGGGTTCGGTTGGGTCCTTGTTGGCCATGGTGGATGAGGGACGACGGGAGGAAGACGCAAGAAATCAAGCGTGACAGAATTTCTGGGACAGATTTCTGATGGAATTTCTGACCCGCCAAATAAAATTTCTCGCGGAATTTCTAAAGTACCCGATCAGGCCCTTAGTTTGTAGCTCGCCCGCGGATTGGAATGTGATGCATCCAGGAGGCGTTTGAATACTAGGGGAAGAGTGAAATAAAGTAAAGAAACCAAAATACACGTCTGTCTGTCTGTCTGAGGGAAGGAGGGAGGTAGATAAGATACAAGGTAAGGAACCACACCACGACTTGTCCGATGCCGTTTCGTCCTTCGAATTTTGGGAAGAATCAATCGATCTACATGTATGTATCGGGCCTTGCCTTTCTGCACCTGCACAGGAAACGAGGCGACGGAGCCGGAGAACGACAAAACGCGACTCACAATCTCAAGAAACTGTCCCTCCATCGTATACGTCCACCCCTTATCCTTCAGCTCCTCCGCGACGCGGAACACCTGCGCCACCGCGCGGGGGATCATTCCCTGGGTTTCTTCCGTCTGCGGGGCGCAAAATCACCATCAGTAAAGCAGCCAGAGACAGAAAAAGACGCAAAGCGCGAAGGGAAGGAAACGTGCAAAGCAAGCACATCAGCATCGGCAGCACGCAGGACACACAGTAGACGTGAAGCAAGTGAAGCGAAGGCTTCCGTCTTCTACTTCTCGGCAGGAGGAAGTGCAAAGCGCGAAGGTTTTCGTCTCCTACTTCTCCACGAGGGAAGGAAACCCGAATCGCCAAAAGAATCACAGCAAAAAACACGCACCCCACCCCCCTCCATCGTCCAGCTCTTCCCGCTCCCCGTCTGCCCATACGCAAAGATGCACACGTTGTACCCGTCCGTGCAGCTCTGCGCCAGCTGCGAGATCTCCGCGAACAGGTCCGCCTGCGTCGAGGCGGGGGTGAAGACCTGCGATGGAGAGGCGTTAGTTAGCATCGTAGTAGCAAGCAGGAGGAGAAGGAGGACGAGGAGGAGACGCCACCCACTCGATCAAACCCAAACCCCCACACCTCCCTGCGCGCCTTATTCCCCATCCCCGCGTCCCACTCCCTCTCCGCTCCCGTCGAGCTCAGCACGATCTCCTTCTGCCCCGACGGGTACGGCAGCCCCGCGTCGGGGTACGCGATCTCCGCACCCGCCTCCTCGTCAGACAACACCGGTCTTACGCGGCAAAACACGCGTATATTCCCCTTGAGCTCCATCACCATCCCATGCAGGCTCCGCCGCTCCTCCTCCCCCCGCCGCTTCTCCACCTCCCACGCCTCCCGCTCCACATCCCACCCCGCCCTTTCCACCGCCCACGCAGTCTTCTCGGCCTGCAATTGCGCGACCTCCCCAGCGAGGCGCTCCGCCCGTCCCTCAAGAACGCGACACCGCTCCTGCATCCCCACCTCCCCGCTAACCGCCCCCTCCAGCTCCTTCCTTACTTTCGCGAGCTTCCCCTCGCACTCTTCCAAATCGTCCTTCGCCTCCCTCAGCAGTCGCTCCCCCCTTCTTGCGCGGATCTCCCCCTCCTCGCGCTCGCGCGCAAGTGCGCGCCGGAGCTCGGAGCTCTCGTCATGCGCGGGCCGCGAGCGCCGTCTTCCCTGCAAGCACGTCCGCTTTGAGCGCGAGGTTCTCGCGCCGTGCGTCCGCCTCAGCGGCTTCGCGCGCGCGGAGCGCCCCCTGCGCCGCCCCGAACTCGGTTTGCAAGGAGAGCAGCTGCGCGTCGCACTGCCCAGCTGCGCGGTGGTGCTGGCGAGCTGCGTCTGCGCCGCGAGGAGCTCCGCCTGCGTCTGTGGATCCACTACTACAGCAGCGGACGCTGCGGCTGACGAGGACGAAGTGGCGGCGGCGGCAGAGGACTCGAGGAGCGACGCGAGCCGCTCGGTGTCCTGGGTGCGCGCGGACTCGAGCGTCGCGAGGCGTTTGTGGAGGTTGGTGATCACGTCCGGCGCTGCGGCCGTCGCGGTCGCGCCCCCCGACGCGGTGCGTTTGCCCAGGGCGGCGGGGACGCGCGAGGAGGAGGGTTTGCGCACGGTAACGGTGGAGACGGGTGGTGCGCTGGCGCCGCGGGACGTCGGGCGCGCAGCCACGGGCGGGCGCGGGCGCGTCAGAGGGCGGGGCATTACAGCGGCGGGCTTGCTCGCAGCAGCCGGCTTCGATGATGTAGTGGACGCAGACGTAGACGCGATCGCGTTGGCGTTGGTGGCATTCCGAGAGGCCTGGAGGGGCTTGGGCCGGAAGCCAGTAGAGGCGGGGCCCTTCTTGGCTGGCTGTTCCTCGATGTCGTCCTCCTCCGGGATGATTTTACGCTTCAGCGACGGGACGAAGCCCATGGCGTCCGGAGATGACTGGGGTCTTGGAAGGCGAGACATGGGCGGCTGGCGGGAGTAAGTAAGGTTGCCGTTGCCGTTGGATGAAGAACGTACCTAGATGGCTTCGCAGTAATGTATCGAAAAGCTTGAGAAGGCTAGAGCGACAAAGAAGACCGCTTGGTTGGTGAATCGCATCCCTTTGCGAACCAGAATGCTGACAGCAAAGAATAAACCTATATCAGCGAGTTTCTGAGGGATCCCGAGTCAGCGAGGCGAAAGCTGCAGAGCCAGAGAAACGTGCCACGCCGAGATATTTTGAATGCGTACCCAGGGATTTTTACCTGGAGCAAGAGTAAGATAATATACCTGAATACAATACCTTGCTTACCTGTGTATAGACCTGGTCTATGCAGTGCAGCGGGCGGGTTGGTGGTGGAGAAGACGAACCTTGCAAGAGGTCACGGGACGGCGATTGCTTACGTCAAGGCGCAAAGTGTATACAACAAGTTCAACGCGTCAATAACGCGCTGATGGTAAACACACAAGGCCCGCATGAGCTCAACGTTCAACCGATGTGTACAAGTTCAGTTCAAGAAAAAAAAAGGCCCGGATGCATCGGATGCACCTGTATTTATTATACTGTTACTCTGATGTAAATTCTGCAGGAGGCTCGTTCGACTCGAGCCTGGGCCATTTACAAAAACTTCTCGTGCCTTTTTGATAAAAAATTCCACTTGATACTTCCCCCTTGCTCAGCTCACTGTAGAGGCTAGCGTCAATGCGAGAAATCAAAGGCCGAGAAGATGGGTGTCAATGTACATTGTACTCACATTTAAATTTGGATGACTGCTGCACGGAGCCTGTTCGAGTTAATTCCCCGATATCAGTTTGATGTTAGGCAAGAAAGACACAGAATCATGGAGCCCTCCCGCATTCAAATGAACAGGCCCAAAGGCGTGGAACGCACCTGCCACAATCCGTTAGAGAGCTAGATTCAGACGCTTCTGCAGGAAGCTCGTTCGACTCGAGCCTGGGCATGGGCTGTGGTAAGAGTTTTTTTTTTTTGATCCATGCAAGTATCTCCCCGTTTCGTCCCCGGCGTTTGCCCCAGCACAAGTACTGCATCCGGTAGGGCCACTGTGGCCCTGACGCTACCACCCACGAATATGTGGTATCTGCCACTCTTTTATATGTCTACACCTCACTCCCTTAGCTACAATCCAACAACGGAAAAAGGGCCCAGAAGCACGGGGTGTACCTGTGTTCTATAGTTTCTGTATAACAGGACGTTGATACTGCAGGGAGCTCGTTCGACTCGAGCCTGGGCCATGCCTCCGTTCGACATCATTTTTTGATTCCAACCAAGTAGCTCCCACTCGCTCAACTCACCGTATATGCCAGATGACAGGACTCGATTCTATATAGGAACAGTCCCAGAAGCGCAGGGTGCGCACCTGCAATCCATTATCCGTCGAAGTAAACTCTGCAAGGAGCTCGTCCGATTCGCTCGAGCCTGGGGTACCAGCTATATTAAACGACTTTTTCTACCGTTCACACTTGCTCAACCCAGTATTTGTCCGTCGAATCTATGTAAGAACGGGTTCAGAAGCGCGGGGTGTGCACTTATTCCATCATCAAAAAGAGTGTATACAACAGGCAGCTCGTTCGACTCGAGCGTTTTATTTTCCCTTCTTATTTGACCTTCTCTTCCTCGTTGCTGTTTTGTGGACACTCGAGTCGAGTCGCCGGAGTGCGAGGTTGAAGCACAGACTGTAGTATACATAATTTCTCTCTTTTATTCGCTTTTCCCTGCTCCCAGTTCAACGTAAATACTCGGCAGAATGTACAGAAGAAAAGGCCCAGAGGCGCGGGGCGCACTTGCATGACATCCGTGATCGCAGTAGACCTCGCAACAGGGAGCTCGTTCGACTCGAGCCCGGGCCATTGCTGACGCAATTGGGTTCAATTTTTTGGTTTGGATTCCCTCAAGTATCCCCACTTGCCCCGCTCACTGGATATGCAAGGGCTCAATCCTATCGCAAAAACAGGCCCAGAAGCGCGGGGTGCGCACCTGTGCTCTATGATAGGCGATATTGGAATGCATACACTGCAGGTAGCTCGTTCGACTCGAGCCTGGGCCATAAGGCGGCTTCGTTTTGATTCCTTTTCCTCTTATTCGTTGCTGTTTTTTTTTCAGCTCAGTAAATCGGGTCATACGAGTCGAGTCGATGGAACATGAGGTTGAATCAGAACAAGTGTGAAAAGTAGAACAACCGCCACAGGAGCTCAGGTGGGCTTGCACAATAATTGGCTCAAGCGATGGTTAACAAAGTTACTTAGACAAACTAACTTAGCCCTACAAAACTAACTTTACTTTACTTGTGGCAGTAAAGTACAACAAAGTTACTTGTAGGTAACTTAAGTAACTTGTAAGTAACTTGCAAGTAACTTAAATAACTTCAAGTTACATGTGTAATAGGTACCCCAGAATCTATTTCAGCTTTGTGAGGTCGTGCCAAGTGCCAATTCACGCTCTCGCGACTATAGCTTGACGAACTTGGCGGGATTTGATGCCATCTGATGGCAAAAGTTACTTTGTCTGATTGCATTGATCTAACTTGGCGGGGCAAGTTACTTCCAAGTAACTTGAAGTAACTTGAAGTAACTTCAAGCAATAGTAAGTCAATGTGTAAGTAGATGTAAATAAGCGAACTGAAACAAGTCTAGGGCTTTTTCTTCATGAGCTATTCAGCTTTCACAATTAGTGCTTCAGGTTTTCGCACCCTACAGCGCCCTACCGGTGATTATTGCATGTCTTAGGCTGTGCCCACATGCACTTTGTTTTAACACTCAATTTTCTTTCACGGAAAATGCGAGTTCGGCCATCCCCGTGCCATTATCTCGGTCAGTTTATCATTCGGGATTAGAACAACTAAAACCAAGCTTCAAGACATCACCAAACATCCGCGGGCTCCGGCGTGCCTGTGGTTGAATTCTTTTTTGTTATTGAATCAAGTGACGGTAACTCGAAGTGTAGCAGAATTAATAAGTAAAGTGAGTTTGGTCTGGGTCCTGTTTGGCTTCATCAGTATCCAAATCATTTGGTATTCTGTGACTAGTACTTTGGCTTTCCGCCTACAGCACATTAAAGGTGCTCTTACAATTGCGGTACGGTGCGGTTACAGATATTATGACCATGTACAGGCATGTAGAACGAGATATATTTAAATGAAGCTAGAAAACACATATCTTCGCCTCCTGCACGGCCTGGACTCGACTCCACTCAAACAATTGATGGACTAAGACTTACCCTGGTCTATATACTCATGGGCCAAAGAATACATGAGAATGATACGTGCATGGCACGGCTTAGAGTCACTTCAATTATATAGAAAGTTGTGCCTACAGAAAAGGAACGAGGAAATGAGCAGAGTGCATACAAATCAAACTAAATGGGTAAGTTTTGTATAGAAGAGGTGAATGATGAGGGGTTTGATGAAAGAAAGAACAAGGTGCAACCTCGGAAAGGAAAATAAGCGAACAGTCTACAGGGAAATTTCAGGAAACATACAGATAGAATGAAGAAGGCTAGATATCAGTGTTCAGTCTTGGCGGCAAAGTCGAATTCCTCTGTGGAAAAGGTTTCAGTTATGTCCCGGGTGATCTTACAGACCATATGTTGACGGTTTATTAGTACGGTGACTCAGCCATAACCGTAACCATAACCGTAATGATGCTCCTGAGAGCTCTTACAGTTATGGTACGCATATAGTATACCCTCAACCGCACTACTGTAGATACGGATATGGTGCCAATTACACTGTATCATTGAACTTTGAGTAACGATGAAAGGATTTATACTGAGTGAGAATGATAATTACTAAGATCTAGAGTACTCTACAGGTGTCAGGAAACATCTACTGTGGTCCTTGCATGGTCATGTCAGAACCATACAAGTTAGCTGTCAACAAGTTAGATTTGCCAAGCATGGGAAAAGTAAAGTAAAGTACCGTAAAGTTAGCCCCGCCAAATCGAACCGGCAATCAAAGTTCAAGTTAGCTGCCACAAGTTACTTTATACACTCTCTGTCTCACCTACACCACATTGGCCTCATCCTCCCTTGCACATCGTCCGCGTACCTCTCCCGGGACGCACTTCTTCACGGCTCGGCAGCCCAGGAGTGTCATCCATCGATATTGTGTTAGCGCCGAGAGCAAGAAGGCGGGAGTGGGGAGAAGTATGAGGGGCGAAGGCACATGCACAGGCACCAGAAGGGTGGGATGATCTGTATGTGTCTTGGACGGGGGGTGAGATTGGTCTGAGACATCCGTGCTCGTGAAGACTATGCTCTATGTACCCGTACTCTACAGAATTGAGGTAGGGCTAAGAATAGTATCTTTAGCTTGCCTGCTGCAAATCACCCAACCCACGGTTAAGGATGGGAGTCAGAAATCCTAGCGACATTAGTGAGTCTAAGGTCCTCCACAGGGAAAAGGTGGTGAGAGGTACCATGACGAAGAGGTGCAGTACGGATCCGGGGTGGGGTTTGCAATGGTGGGGCATCAATTTCTACCCTTTTGCGCTGAAACGGCGTAACATAAATGCACGGCATCTAGGGCTAATTTTGCGATTTCCTATGATCAGTATTTATACAACGGGAAGCAACTAGCACTTCTGTTGTTACTAGCCTCCTAGCTAGTACGCGGACCACTTGTGAGGTGATATAAAGGAGAGTCAGAGCGAGCCCTAACTGCTGACTGTAGCACGAGGCTACCCTAGTGTGACGCGCTAGCTGCTAGCTGAGTGTACAAACAACCAGGGATTAAACCACTGCCTATACATTCATGAGATATGACCTAGGAGACTCTAGTAGTCCAGAGATGACTTGCGACAGAGCTAGTGAGGGTCTAGCAGACGGATATCTACAATGGAAGTGCAGCTAGGGGACTACGCCTTGAGCTAGGAAGCTCAGCGCGCTAACTGGTGGTACTATCTAATCTCTAGATAATTGACTAGATGACGATAGGCGGAACAACCCGACTAGCGACTGGCTAGAGCTTTGACAAAGACATACCACGACATAAGAGATGCAGCAACATAAGGCTAGTGCCCAATTTGGGCAGCTAGGGCGAAGGAAATAGCAAGCAGGCTATTGGAACGGAGCTAGGGACAATCATACAGCCTGTACTGATGACCGGAGGGCAGATCAACATTCTGACCAACGAGCTATGACCATTTGATGTCGGTCGCGACACTGCGTCACCTAGATGTAATAGATCGACGCTCTGACAGAGTAGAGATGACCTAGACCACCGACTACATCGCCGGTTGGTCCGGAAGGGGTGCTCAGCATAGACAGAGGGCTGAGGATCCATTGATATACCCACGGTTGAACACTAGCCGGTCGGCGAGGCTGACCTGGCATATACCAAACCAGTCCCAAAACCAAACGGCAGTCGTCTCATTGGCTGACCGTATTTCTTATCATCTAATATTGCTTATTGTATTATTCAGCTCTCTTTTCACATGTAACTCGAACCTAGTAGTATAAAAGGGAGCGCAGGACAGACTAGGGTAGAAGAACATTATGCCCCAGACTTTGGACGAAGCTGGTGCTAGTGGACTCAGGCTGCTAGTGGAGGCTGATACCGAACTTCACTTGTAGTAGTCTTTATATTGGAATCAGTAAACTTTGGACTCTGGAAACATCGAGTGACTAAGTTGAGAGTTTCGTGTTGTTGGTCCTAGACCTCTACATATAAAACAAGGGTGTTCTTTTCGAGACCCAGCTGCAGTTTGCGCTAGTGACTTTGCCTTCACCCCGACAAGACGGAAGCTCTGCCGTAGTGTGTTGGATCACTTGCTAGGTGGATTGTGTGTTGGCTTGAGCCCACTAAGAAGAAGACAGACTAGGTGTCCCCACCTCTAGTTTGGCTATAACTTGTCAGTTACTTTGCCTTCACCCCGATATAGACGGAAGCTCTGTCATAGTGTGTTGGGTCGCTAGCTGGATGCTTGTAGTGAGCTAGTGCCGATAAAACAGAAAGGTTCCTGTTCTTGGTTAAGGAATAGGTCGGCGGTCAAGGAGAGTCTTGCCGTTTGAGGATTGAAGGCCCTTGTTGTTAGCCTCAGTAGTCTTTGGGGTTGCCCTTAGCGAGGATTTTCACAAACCTACATACTCTGCCCTGGTGTTCTCGACCTAGCGGTCCAGCCATCTTGTATCCACCCCATATAAACACACCCCCGGACCATCCCTAGGTTCCTAGCAGTGTTGTTGTTGGTGGTTGCGTATTGCTAGTACGCTGTAGAAGTGTGTTGTTAGAAGCCTACCCTAGTAACTGCGAGTGAAGCGGGAAAAGCTCAAATTTAAAATCTGGCGGTCCCTGTGGCCGTGCGGTTCTATTTTGTTGGTTTCTAGAGTCGACAGGGATCTCAACTTTCACTTTCATTACGCGCTCGAGTTTTCCACCCAAACACTCGCAGGCATCGTTGAAACCATGGTAGGCCTCTATCCTACCAAACCTGCTGGTCACATACTACGGCCCGGACCTGAACTTAGATCTTTGGAGGTAGATTGGTTGTGGTTGGTTGTTTTGGGTGTTTGTTCGCAATACCTATCAACTAGCTATTCCTAGTCAATAAGAAGTGCACCGTTTCAGCGCTGAGGTGACTTGGTGACTGAGCAGGAGCACGTTCGAGCTGGAGGACTTTCGAAATCTTGCGGATCATTGTTTCTGTTGGCAAAGAAATCCAAGGGCCCATTGTCGACTGTCACTGGAGCACTGGGTTGCCAGTCAAACTCGAGCCCCTTCATGTCAATCTTGTGGCAAATGTAATTCTCATCGCAATTCTCGAAGTGGTGGCTCAGAAAATGCTCGATCGCATTGGGACTGCCATCCCAGTACATGTGTTTGGTGCTGTCGGACTCAGACCTAGGAAGGAATTCTGCTCATTGACCAATTTTCAGGATTACTGGAGACTCATGAGTGCGATTGTGGGTCGATCAACATCATGATCCCTTTGCGACTGACCAGGCCTGCAGAGGTCAACAATGAGATGTTGCTACTATAGGAAAATATGTGAGATACCTTGCAAATCACAGAAGACAAGGGCGTTCCCAGTGTACTTGATGGTAAAATGGGTGAAAGCATGGATGGCTGCTGTCAGCGCATCTTCCGGAGGATTGCCACAGTCGGCATTCAGACTGTGAATTTTTGGATACCTTTATCGACGGGACTACAAAGAAGATAATGGGTGGCGATAAAATCTTTGAAAGGAAGACCGAGGGCTGCTGAGATATGTCCGGGCTCCAAAGGTTCCAGGATCCCGAGAATGGCCCCATCGACATTGAAGCGAAAATCTGTTCTGGTGAGTAAGTCTCATTGAGATCGGGGGGGATTGATTATTTATTACCTGGAACGTTCACTTCACACTCTAAAGCAGTTGTGAAAAATTCCTTGTGAATGGCTTCACCGAGATACATGTTGATGAGCTCTTCGCGAAGCATGTCGGCGTTCTCTGACTGCGCCAAGGCGAGATCTTGGCTCTGACTGAGGGCATACTCCTCATTTCCGATGCGAGCCTTGTAGAAATTGTCAGCACATACAAGTACAGGCAACGAATCGAAGGCTTACATATACAACATTTTTTGAGCTGCCCCGGCCTATGAAGCCAGTCTTATGAATCTCCTCAGCAGCTTTTTGGCTGTTTTGCTGGACGAAATGGAAGGCCCCGCCTTCCAATCCGACGCCACGAAGATCTTCTCCATTGGTGCATTGGGGCCCGGCATCGAGATTGAGACGTCGGTGCCAACAACTTCCACCGCAAGTCGCTTGAAGTTGTACTCAATGAAAGCAGGGGGATTCCGTGCAAACTGAGATGCAGCCGCCGGCCTTCTCCATGCGCTAAGACGAACGTTACGGGTTTTCTGGGACGAAGATTCACACTCTCCGGAGGCGGCGCCGGTGCTGGAAACAGAACCAGCAATGCTTTCTCGAGTGGAATTTTTCGAGGAGCTTCTCTAGGGCTCTTGGACGATGGTACAGAAGATGAAATGCGACGTTGAAACCCCGAGTCTGGAAACTTAATTGATGATGTCAGATTACCGAAATACAACGGGAATATGGTGAATACCAGCTCGGTGTGCTTGACTACAAGCATCATGTCGAATTTCTTGGCCTCAAACTGTGCCTTGGTGATGTGCCGCTGCTTGTAGAAGTAACAGAGCAAATCAAAAACCGTCCCATCACTGAGACAGTCCCCAGCAAGATTGTAATATTTCGAGACAGATTCAACGGCATAAAAAGACACCATTCCCCTAGGCAAGATTGCGTCAACTTATGTTCCTATAGTAAGAAAGAAGAATTCGCTCACCGGTTAATTCGCGCAGCCTACAGACAGTCTTTCATGTAAGCTTCTTGAACAAGTGAAATTATAGTACCCAGAACATCAAAAATTTGGAATTCTTCTGGCGCGTTATGGGCCAATCGCACTGAGGGGACCTGTCAAAAGTGTGAACAAAACTCAAAGAGATAAAAAATTGGGGAGGGGTACCAGCGCGGGCTTCTTTGTGCCTTCAATGATGGCGAATGAGACGACTATCTTGATTTTTTTGCCTTGTTCGCGGGTGTCTCTCATCTCTTGGACACGGGTCATGCCCTTCGCAATGCCAGGGACCGCTTTTTCGAGGGCCTTGATCTGGTTCGCTTTTTTCGCCGCATTTGCGATCCCCGCAGGCGTTTTTTGGAGGCTTTTATTCAGCGCACGGGGTAGTCCTAAACGAGTATCGGAAGCCGTTTGTTTGTATCCCTGAGCGAGTCCCCAAATCTCAGAGGTAAAATCACTTGTCTGGAAATTGGTTATCTGGTCCATTGCACCGGGCAATTCAAGGAATACACGGGGAATACTGTCCGCTTTTGCTGGATATAAAGATTAAGAAAGATGACGAAAGGTGTGATGCGGGAAAATCGACTCAACCAGCCTTTGGCAGCAACCATTACACAACGGATTCTGAAGCTGGGCAAACAGTATCGAGCAGGACATGCACTGTGGTGTTTCCTGGAAGGTTTTAGATAATTATTTCATGTACCGTGATGCAGAAAGTCTGTACTCGAATGGAGACCTTGTCTATTTCGGCCTTTCCGCGAAGGTCAATACATTTGTTACAAACTAATTCTTCCAGAAAATGGAAGTCAGTGCTGCAATCCGCGCAGATGGTCATGACACCGGCAATGTAGATGGAAAGAGCGACGAAACTTTTAAAGCATGAGAAATTGCTTACTAGACCATGGCCCTGGAGGGAGCATAGAGGCCGCTTCACAATGAGTGGTGAACATATTTCGATTCAGGAGGGAAAGGCAGTCAACTCAGAGAACAGAGGGGCCGATCCACAGTGTGATGGGAGAGGGAGAAATTGATATTCACAGCCTGACTAAGACAACGACACGCTAGGCAAACACTGGTGGGGATTGAAGCTACTCTTCCTGCATAATGACTTTCCAGCCGTGGTGTGGATCATGTAGGGCTGCCGCCCGTTACCGTGACGGCAACGGCCGTCGATTTGACGGCCGTTTTTCGCATCCCGAAACCTCTGACGGGACGGGACGGGCAACGGGACGGCCGTGGCGGCCGTGATTACGGTAACGGGTTGGGTTCCAATTCAACTCGCGATTTTGACCCCATCTCGACTCACATATGGGGTATAGAATGTCTTCAATGTCTTCAATTGACCAGTTACATGCTCAACCCCGCTGTTCTTCGGTCTTTGTGCAAGCTTCTGGTGTGTTGAACCTCGGCAATCATGTTCGGCCGTTGTCGATAATCACAACAATAGCCATGCAACACCGATTTCTGGTCAACAGATCTGAGGGGAGGGAAATATTCGAACTAAATGAGGCGGCTTTCAAAGCATTCAACTGTTTAAAACTGGAAATTCCCCCTCAAATGGAAAAGCCGAGCTCACGTCGCAGATTCGCCGCGGTAGAACCAAGGAACTGCAAAGAAGCAAAAAGGTCAGCACGGAAGAGAAGGGGCCCTAACAGATTAAGCTCGAAACACTGGGACGGCATAGAGTAGTTGAAGGAGATCATGATGAATGTCAGCCACAAGTGCAATATTCGGTTGGGAATTTCATTGTAAGAAACGGTAAGATCATCAAACATTCACGACAAGGCCCAAACGAGGGAGCCGACGCCTACCAGCTGGTGTGCGGATCTCAGGAGGCAGGGAGACCATTTTGACCGCCAAATTTGCCAAATACTGTAGAATTTCATTCAATTCGGCAGGGGTTGTGACCAGTGACCAAAAAAAACCGATTCGGCACTTCGGCAACCAACGAAATTTGGCGTGACACCGACAAAATTTCGGCATTCGCGAAGGAAAATTTCAAAAATTGTGCCTTTTTCGCAGCTTCAAGAGGGATTTGGCCCGGATGTCACGGATTTTGCATTCGGCAGTGGGCGCCGTGACCCGTGACCAAGACCAAAATTCGTCGCGGCACAGGGAGTGCGTGACGCGTGACCGCCGAATTGAACGAAATTATACAGTATGTGCGAAGATTTCAGTGGTTTTTACCCCACACCCGTCGCCCGGCAACAGCGGTGAACGGCCGTCGGCTCACCAATCCGTCCCGTTACCGTCCCGTTGAAATTTTTTTCTAACCCTCGACGGAACGGGTCGGATACCGGTCGCACGGAACCCGTAGAACCGGCGCGACGCGCACGGCGGACAGCCCTACAACTACCTGTGCAACAAGTATATCGTCCAATCTATGGAATTCCCTTCGAGAATTAACGTCCACTCAAATGGGAAAGTCGGGCGAAGGGGATACTCGGCGGTAACTCTCTCTTTTCAACCCCATCCGCAATGATTTCGCTTCCGAGCTCCGGGCAAAATAATCATCAGCGGTCCTCAAGGCATACGGGACGTGTGAACCTGGCGTTCGAGAATATTTTTCTCATGGGCTAAAATGTCTTCATTCCTGTAGGTTCGGAGCCTCTTGTCGGGGTGCCGAGCCGCTTTCAAGTTGGTTTGACCTAAACTCAGCTTGCATTTGGCCCGCATCAATACAATGGGCGGTTACCTGATCCGAACCTGTGCCACAGCTATCTCACTGGGTGATAGACCTTCCCCACCGCCACTTTTCCCGACACACCGTGCACCATGACCCTCACCATCCGCCGCACGACCAACAAGGACCGCATCCTGGCTTATGGGACGGTCACCGCCACACTGTTCAAGGATATCGGCAAACGCCTCAAATCAGCCTTACCTACAGGCTATTGCCAGCGTTTCGCTACTCATTCCGGAGACGGTCCAGGTGCATCCCCATGCGCTCCTCCCCATGTGCTCTGCTGACGACCAGCCTTTTCCTGCAGAGGGTGAAGGACAACAAAGATGGTGAATTTTTCTGCTACGAAACATTGCCGAAGACATATACTGAGCCCGTCCTAGCATGCATGCAGATGAACGAACGTGCATACGAGCTTGTCTGCGCCGTCATCAACATCTGCGGTGACGCAGAGGCAGAGCTCGCGCCGGCAATGGTGCGGAGCATCATCCAATTCGCCGAGTCCGTCGCTTTTTTCCCTATTTTGGAACACCTCCCGCTCACAATTTTCATTCAGGACGCTCGAAAAAATCCTCGTCTTCGTCCGGAATCAAGTCAAGGGAGGCTTTCTGCGGCGGATATTCCGCTCGATGGAGGACGCAGACCTCATCAAAGAGTGCAATACCGGCCTCAAGCACGCATTGGACGTTTTCGAGGTATATCTTCCTTGACTTGACTGATCACTCCGGATACACCTAACTCAGTAACTGGGTTCCCCAGGTCCAGTCGGGTATCATGGCTGCCATGACAATGGCCGAGATGCAGGTGCGCTTTCTTGCCCCTACTTTCTGAATCAACTCTCATTTGCATCGCAGAAAGACGCCGGGCTGCGTCACGAGGAACTCATCGGCATCTTCAACAAGAAGCGCTCCAACAAGCACCCCTCGACCTCGGGCCTCCGACGGCTTAGGCTCCTCGGACGGGAGACGCTACTCGAAGACGGACCTCAGCCGCAGGTGCGTTATCTATCCGATTTTCGCCCTCCATATATCAGTTTGTATACTAATTACGCTCCGCACGCAGCATCGGCACCGTCTCGATGCTCCCCGCCCCCCCGAAGATCTTCTATGGCCGCGACGAGGACATCAGGCTCCTCACTAACCTCACCACCATCTGGAAGCCCGCACGCATCGCCATCTGCGGCGCGGAGGGTCTCGGAAAGACGGCGGTGGCGCTCGCCGCGAGCCATAGCCCGGAGATCTCTCAGATGTTCGGGGTCCACCGCTACTTTGTCGAGTGCGACGGCGCGCGAGACGTCAAGCAGTTCATCGAGGCGATAGCGATCCATCTCAGACTCGAAGGCACCAGCAAGAAGGGTGTCATCCGCATCTCACCGCGCTTGCGATGGAGGAGACGCCGGTGCTCCTGGTCCTCGACGGCTTGGATCGCGCGTGGAAGCCGCACGAGAATCGGAGTGATGTGGAGGACTTCTTGTCGGTCCTCGCAGACCTCCAGCACCTGACGCTCATTGTAAGCCCTGTGTTCTTTGTTGCTCAGAGGTTTTACGGTGTCCAATCACGTCTCTCCGCAGGTGACTATCCGCGGCGGCGAGCGCCCCCCGCCAAGTGAAATGGACCCGCCCCTTCTTCCCGACGCTTCAGCCCCTCTCTCCGGCTGCTGCGCGCGCCACTTTCCTCGACATCTCCGACGCCGACGCCGACGACCCAGCCCTCCAGGAGCTCCTCGAGCTTACGGAGAACAACCCTGGCACCATCGCGCACATGGCGATTCTCGCATCGTTCGAGGGGTCCGCCTCGCTCGTCGCCCGCTGGCAGCAGGAGGGGAGCCTGGGGCATCACTCGAACTTGAGATATCTAGGAGACGCACTGCTTCGTCGAGCTGAGCGCCTTGGAGACCTTGATGATATTAACCAGACCGTGGCTATACTCAGACAGGCTACGGACCTCTTTCCTGTTCCCCATCCTGATGGGGCTTGGATCTTGAAGGACCTTGCAGCCTCTCTCCTCTGTCAATATGAGCATAATGGTGATTGGTGCGACATCCTTGAAGCCCGATCGGTACTGAAAGAGGTTCTTCAACGCCTTCCCACTGATCACCCAGCCAGACCTTCGACATTGAAGGTCCTGGGGGATGTTCTGCTCCGTCGATTCGAGTATCTCGGTGACCTCGACGATATCCAGGAGGCCTTGCCTATACTGAGCGAGGCTGTAAATCTCTCTCCTGGTATCGACCCCAATAACAATCTCAGCTATTGCCTCGTCTGTCGTTTTCAGAAGCTTGGTGACCTCAGGGACATCCAAGACGCCCTGGTAACGTTTAAATCAACTGCTGGCCGCTCCGACGACTCTTGTAAGTCTACAACCATCCCAAGTTTACTTGCCTAACCACACATCACAGTCCTCCACAATGCTCTCCGAGCCGTGATCCCCAGCATTTCCCATTTCGTCCGTGAGGAGCATGACATCACTGAGAGATCCGCCGCAGTTCGGGTGCTGGTGGTACTCGCCACTTATCGTGAGTTCGTTTAGACTATAGAGCCTCTTGAAAATGCTCTTACTGTGACTTCTAGCTAGCTTGCGTGACGCCCTCCGGACAGCGATTCCTGATCTGCTTTTGTTCTTGAATGTGACAATGATTCCGATCTCAAATACGAAACTGCTGTAGCCCTTGAATGTTTTATGGAATACCGTAAGACTATCCAATGCCACCAGAGGTCAGCCGCTGAAAGTGGATCGTAGCATCCTTGCAACATCCTCTCGTGGATGACATTCCTCTCTTCCACGCTCAACTTGGTTGCAATGGAGAAGATACACAGTGGGCAGGGGAAACAAAACCCCATCGCAAGACTGGTTTTTCCAACAGGCAACCCTACGATGATATCCGCTCAGGAGTCTGGTATACGCTATCGCGGACCGCCATCAAAAGAAAAGGACTCCTACCATCCGAGTGTCTCTGTGCTGTCCCTGCCAACCGCGCACTTTACAATTCCTGAAGTACTACACAACTATCTGAGGGATGTCCCGTTTTGCCTGCCATGCAGCAGGGGTTCTCCACAACCAAACCCCATTGGTGGTCACGCCAATTGGGGCGAATGGCTGACCTTTCTGGCTTCAGGATGGTGGCCCACCACGATCTGGAATATATTGGCGCTGCCTACCTTTTTTCATTGCTCCTCCTTTCGTTCATGACAAAACAGCCGTGTGGGATCTCGAGCGGTTGGGCCGTCGTCTAGGCGCATTCCAAACGTGGGTGTGGGCTGCGAATGCTGCTCTCTTTGCGTAGGTTCTTTGTGTCTGGTAATGAATCAGTCTCACCTAAAATACAGTGCTTCTGTAGCACTTTTGGCCTTAACAG